>CM034150.1:127349135-127696635 GCA_019776745.2 Taxus chinensis
CACAGCACCAATCACAATTTTATTGAAGAAGGACTCTTTCCAATAGAACGAAGCAAACTACTACGGCACTTTGAGAAGTTGAAGGAGGCCGTGTCCACCACTCCAGTTCTAGCCACCCCATATTTTTTAAAAACATTCATTGTTGAATGTGATGCTTTAAGGTATGGTATGGGAGCAGTACTCATGCAAGAAGGTCAACCCATTGCCTTTGAGAGCTGCAAATTCAAAGGTAAAAATATATCTAAAATAGTTTATGAGAAAGAAATGCTAGAAATACTTCATGCAGTGAAGCAATGGAGACCATATCTAATGAGCAGACATTTCAAAGTAAAGACAAATCATGATAGTTTGAAATACTTCTTAGAGAAATGTTTGTCATCAGAAGAACAATAGAAATGGGTGTTAAAAATCTTGGGGTATGATTTTGAGATAATGTACAAGAAAGGGAAAGAGAATGTAGTTAATGATACTTCAACTCAGAAGGATGGATTAGCCGAGGCATTGTTATGTGTCATATTTGTATTACAGGAGGATTAGATAGAGGATACAAGGTCTGAATGGAAAAATGACCCAGGTACACAAAATATCATTCAGAATCTCTAACAAGATCCAAGCATGTCAGAAAAATGTATATGGAAAGGAGATACTTTATGGTATAAAGATAGATTATATCTATATAAGAATTCAATCCTTAAAAATAGGGTTATATCTTAGCTCCATGCTTCTCCAGTAGGGGGGCATTTTGGCTTCTTGAAGACTTATCATCGAATCAAGTATGATTTTTTATGAGATGGGTTAAAAAGGGATGTCCAAAATTTTGTGGCAGAATGCATGGTTTGTCAGCAAAATAAGGGTGAAACAATTATGTCCCTAGGTCTTTTACAACCTCTATTTATTCCTAGCCAGAGGTAGGAAAAGGTTTCCATGGACTTCATCACAGGATTGCCTAAATTAGAAGGTAAAAATGTAATCATGGTGGTGGTAGAAAGACTCATAAAATGTTCCCATTTTTGTGCCTTATCATATCCATTTGTTGTGAGTACAGTAGCAACAGCCTTCAAGGATACAATTCAGAAGCTACATAGGACACCAAAGATTATAGTAAGTGACCGAGACCCTATCTTTACTAGTAATTTTTGGATTGGCTTGTTCTCATGCTTGGGCACACAACTAGCTTGCAGTTCTTCTTATCATCCCTGAGTCTGATGGGAAAACAGAGGTGGTAAACAAGTGCTTGGAGGGATATATTTGTTGTTTTATGTTAGATAAGCAAGCGAGATGGGTCCAATGGTTACCACTGGAAGAATAGTGGTATAACACCTCCTTTCTTACTTCTAAAATGCCTCCTTTCTTGGCATTATATGGGTACAATCCACCATCTATCACTTCATCTTTGAGAGTCAAACTAAGGCTTCGAGTAGTTGAAGAACATATTCAACACCAACAAGAGGTGTTTTTTAGTCTCAAGGAGAATTTGGCTATGTCACAAAACCCCATGAAGCAATAAGTAGACCAACATCATAGTGAAAGACATTTTGAAGTCAGTGATTGGGTTTTTGTGCATTTATAACCATATAAGAAAATGTCCTTGAAAAAACAAAAAAAGGATAACAAGTTTTCACCTAAGTATTATGGCCCTTATCAAGTGTTATAGAAGATTAGCAATGTAGCATACAAATTAGAACTTCCTCTGGCTACTCAAATTCATCCAGTCTTCCATGTATCTTTCCTAAAGAAGGTAATTGGATAGATGGTATCAACCTAGATAGTGTTACCAAAACTTGATGAAGAGGGAAGAATCATATTGAAACCAGAATGTATCCTTCAAACATGCACTAAGCGATTGAGGACAAGGGTCATCACTGATTCTTTGATCAAATGGAAAAAATCTAGACAATGAAGATAGAACTTGGGAGGATGCAAACTTCCTGCAGCAGCATCCAGATCTTCTCAACATTAGGGACAATGTTTCTTCGAAGGGAAGGGGCATGTTATGCCCTTGATAATATATATTATATTGGATGTATACAGCCAACTTGTGGCTATCATAACTTCTTATCATTTTGTATCTCTTTCATATATGTTATATTATCATTAGTGGGTCGGGCTTGGTGTTGGCCATAGCATACGAATAGTATATATAGGGGTTATTAGGTAGTTGTTGATCATGATATTGAGCATTTGAGTCTTATTGTTTAGTTTGGAGGTTTCCCCCTCGAAGTGGCTAAGCTATTATACTTGCACATTGAGATCATTTATCTGAAATATTATTTTCGTTGGTGTTATATTTCTACTAATAATCATATTTATACAAGTAATTCCATTACACAGCTGCTGAAGGTGCATTTCTCTATTTCTTTAAAGCTTTAAATTCTAATATATTTGTTATGATACAATCTATGAGAGGGATAACATTACTAGGAGCTTATTCCATAGCCATTAGAGCTGAGAATTGCCTAATTCAATCTAGTAAAATTGTACCTAGGCCACCTATGCCAACTTATTCAGAAATGGGGAACCCTAGTTCTAGTCAAACTCCTACATTAGCCCCTATTCCTGCCCCTAGAAATCAAAGTTCCAATGAGGTCTCTAACTCTTCTTCTAGTACCTCAACAAAACTCCAAAAAGTCATGAAGCAATTACACAACCTAGGGAATGAGTTGGTGATCCTCAAGAGGCAACAAGCTCAAATTTATAGGCCTTATCAACCTCAGTTCCAACCCAATAGGCCTCCATATCAGCCTAATAGACCTCCTTCCTAAGCTGCTAATTAGAATCAAGGATAGCCTCCCATTGCTAAACCATTTCAACCGTATAATCCTAATACAACCCCAATGTCTAAAGCCTTGGCTCCAATCTAGAATAATCTTACACATAAATATGAATGGTGTTTCCCTTGCAGTCAACCTCATAATCAAGTAACATGTTTCAATGGTATGTTAAACCAGGCCCTAATGGTACAAAAAAAATTGTGCGGTACAAGAGATAAATGAAGAAGAAAATCAGTAGCAAGCATGTAATCAAGAAGCACCCCCAAATGATACTTCACTAGTGAACTAGCAGACAAAGGATTTATGTGGTATAAATCAGCCTCCTTCTCAAGTGGTAGCAGCCAACACAAGGTCTAAGAAAAGAAATATAAAGGGAGGAAAATCATTAAATGCAGGTGTTGCTCAACCTTCTATCACACCCCAAGGAGTTGGTAGCTCAAATCTAGTCCCAGACTCACAAAATCAACCTAGATTAATTGTTGTAGTAGCTCATGTGCAAGAGAAGGTGTTGCCAAACAAAGGGCAGAAAAATGGTCATTCAATTCCTTTTAATATTATTGATCAAATGAAGAGAACAAATGTAAGTATTTCTATATGGGAATATTTGGCAATTCTAGACCAAAGGGATCTTTTGCAAGCAGCCATAGATAACTTTCCCATTTCAAATGAGTCACCCAAAGATCAAGAAAAGGTCCTCACTAATGCAGTGCAGAAAAGGGAGGGTCACCCAAGAAAAAATATGAAGCCTCCACCATTTTACGTATCCTTGATAATTGGGGATAATCTTGTACATAACTACATAATTGACTCAGGTGCAAGCATCTAAGCAGATTGTGGATCAGCTAGGCCTCAAGTATGAACTTACCTCAAAAGGAGTGTATATTTAGATGGGACAATAATGGGGACAATTGGGATCATCAAGGATCTGCATCTAACACTACACGCATGCCCAAATGTCACAGTTTAGCAAGACATATCAGTGATTGATTTGCCACCACTCTTTTCCTTGTTCTTATCAAGGGATTTCACAACTAAAATTAGTAGCTACCTATCAACTGATTAGTCCCACATGATTTTTAGGACAATGTATGGAGCTAAAACTACAATCCTGATCTTATCCAATTGTCAATTATCATATTGAGCCTTACATGCCAAGTCCAATCAATGCCAATTGTTCAGCCTTTGTTCAAGAAGATTTCCCAAGCATTCCGGAAGAAGATACTAAGGTTGAGGGCATCCCATATTTGACACTAGATGAGTGGACTCACAACAGACATGGCTATGATCCATACAAAGAGATGGAAGAATCTAAACTAGGAATCTATTGTCTACATGAAGAAAACCCACCTCTTCCTAAAATCACCAAACCAGAGGATGAAGATGACAATGAAGTTTGGAAATTATTCTTCAATGGTTCAAGGAGCAGGAAAGGCGTAGGGGGGAACAATGCTTATATCTCCCAAAGGTATCAAATATTACTCTTCTTTCATATTTCAGTTTGGTTGCTCAAATAACACAGCTGAGTATGAAGCATTAATCCATGGACTGCATTAGGTAAGGAAAAGAAGCTTAAAGAACTTGCAGGTATTCAGAGATAGTGAACTAATTGTGAATCAAGTCATAGGGCATAATGTTTATAAAAATTATCTCCTCAAAATCTACAAGAACCAGGTGTGGGATCTCATTGAAGACCTTGAGGCATTTAATATTGATTCCATACTAAGGAAGAAGAACAAGGTTGCAGACGGGCTTGCAGCAATTAGGGCAACATTTGATGTGGTTGATAGTATAAAGAGGGATAAAAATTAGCCCCATATCAAGGTGGTTGTGAGCCCAACAATTCCAGACAATGACACAAGTTGGTAGGTGTTCGAAAGTGACCAACATATTATCAATTTCCTACAAGAAGAAGTTGAATTCTCCGCCAAGAACCAAGACAAATTAGAGCAACAATATGAGGATCAGGTGGTTCAATTAAAGACGAACAAGCTTCCAAAAGGCTTGGTGACATTGGATTCAATCTTCAATCCTAATGATCAATTCCAGAAATAAAAGGAAAATATTCAAGTCAAAGGGGAAGATTCGGAGCCCATTTTAGTTGGAGAGGGTAAAGTACACCAAATTGGCAAGGTAAATACTGACCAAGATAAATCTGATTTCATATATCTTTTCCAAGAATTCTCAGATGTCTTTACTTAGAGCTATGAGGACTTGAGAGGATTTAATCCAAAGTTGGCACAACACACTATTAAATTGGATCCAAAATCTAAGCCCATAAGGAAAAAACAAAGAGCGATAAATCCTCACATTGAGCCTCTCACGAAGAAGGAACTAAACAAGCTCATTGAGGAAAGCATCATATTTCCGATCAAGCACTCTTCATGGGTTGTTAATCTGGTACCGGTCAAGAAAAGAAATGGAGAAGTCAGATTGTGTGTAGATTTATGAGACTTGAACAGAGCTTCTCTCAAGGATCATTATCCACTCCCGTCCATGGAGCATATCTTGCAAGTAGTAGCTAGTTTGGAAAGATTCTCTCTCCTAGATGGCTACTCGGGCTACAATTAAATTATGGTGAAAAGAGGAATTACCAATTAATTAAAACAGCCTTCACCACAAAATGGGGAACATATGCTTATAGGAAAATACATTTGGGTTATCAAATCCCTTGAGTCTACATTCCAAAGGGTGATCCCCCCCATGGCATTCAATGGGCTGATACAACAATCAATAGTTCTTGTGTACTTACACAACAATTACTGTATTTTCCATGAATGCACCTTGTTGAATTCATCACCTAGAGTATTCCAATGATGTAGTTGGTTTCCAGTGTCTCCCGATGTGAAGTTGTGAGATTTTAACCTAGCTATGAAACACAAATACCTCCTTGGGCCTCATGGTGTCTAAGGAGGGGCTGAGAATTGATCTAAAAATAATTATAAGCTATATGTGTCCATTATCATTTTCTAGTCATAAAAGGCATATACAAAGTTACATAGGGAAAATCAATTGTGTTAGGAGGTTTTTTCCTAGATTTTCTAATCTTTTCAAACCCCTAACATCAATGCTAAAGAAGGACATGGATTTCAAATGGACTACTAAATGAAAAGGAAGATATGAAGCTATCAAATAAATTTCATATTTCTAGGTCCTACCCTCGTCAATCTGGACTTATCCAAATACTTCATATGTCTGATGCAACATCCATGGTTCATAACCATGTCCAAACATCTATGGTCATCATCAATATATAGGAATGATCTCTAGTAATCATCATGCATCAGCTAGGGACTTGAGGATCATGAGTCAACAATAATCTTTTATTGATCTAACATATCCTAATATTGTACTAAATCAAAACTATAAGAAATTTAGGCATAATAGTAGTCAGCAATATCATGATCAATATCATTTACAAGGTGTCACAAGGGGAGTGGGCACCTACACCAAGGACCTTTGGACATGAACCATTTCTGACCAAAACCATGTTTTTCCTTGTTTACCATATGGTGTCTTTCAGTGTATATCACATGTATATCAAAACTTAAATAAGTAATGCTCAGGGGTAAGGGTCTTTGTGAGTTTGATACTTCTAATCAACATGTTAGTCAAGGGATGAAGAAGCACATAATTCTTGAGGTTATATGCTCGATCAAGAACAATTCACTCGATGGCACGATGCCCATTCTTTGTTGGACTCGGGATATAGCACGCTTCCTTCAAACAATTCATATCCCTCAAGGTTTGATAAAGTCCAAGAGAACTTCACCAATGTAGGCCAAAAACTATATCAATAATGCTGCATATTATTTGATAATATAATGTTCTAATTACTTTATGTAAAGAACTGGTGTCCTTTCTTAGATGCATTAAAATGTTTTATGCTGGGATGACATTCTTGAACCCAGTTTTCACCTCTTTTGACTGGACTACACATTCCCATTTTTTGGTGATGGTGTTCCCCCAAAAGTCAATAGGTTTTTGAGCCCTGTGAAGGTGAATCTATTATCAGGAAAAAAAATTATTCGGAATGATGTTGTAGACACCTAAATTCCACGTTTGCAATCTTATTGCCAAAATGCACACAAATAATTCTCATTCTTGCCAATTTCCGTTATAATTACTGATATTTCGCTAATTAACTAACGTTTCTTACTACTTTGTCTAATTAAACAATGCACTTTATTGATTGCATAACCTCTTTCGCATTTAGGATGCCACTTTACAATGACACATCGTAAGTTAAAATTATCTTCAAAAATAGACAATTTGCATTTATTAGCTAATTAAGCCTATTTTGTCTTTATTTTGGTCAATATACCCTATTATTGGCTCAAACCCCTCTTCCAACCACTCAAAATCACCCCACTTCCCTCCACAACGTCTCAGCAAGCTTTAAAATCTTATCCTAGCCTCCTAATTGACCCTAAGCGGTTGATTGAGGCTCCTCACGTCATAATCACTTGTTAATTCACTAATTATGATTAGCAAAGCTTAATCATGATTAGCAAGTCTTAATCTTATTTGTACTTTTAGTTCCACATGCACCAAGATGCAAGTTTTCCTCAAAGGAAAAATTATAAATAAGACTAAGTACTACCTTCTAACTTTACACCATGCTTTGATTTACATATCATATAAGAAATATGATTAATAGCCAAGCTCAATCCTTGCCTCAAGTTTTCATTGTGGTAGTAGAAGGGTATCTAGAATGACATTGTAGTCTTGTGCTAGAGGGATCTTCTCACCATTTGTGGAGTACCAATAAACCCCCAATTTGATTTCTCCTATATCTATTTAGGTCTATGTTAATTAATCAAACATACTAGTATGCATGCTTTAGCTAGGTTTTGAATTATATTCATGATAGTTAGCATTCCATTAAGATTTTATCATTGATGTTTCATTCCTTAGCTTATGCAATTATTTTTAGACTATGTGGTGTTATTCTTTCTTAAATTAGTTAATTTACACTAAAATTTTTGGGTGTTATCAATTGCCACTCATGGATCAAGAAATGCAAGAAGTGTGTCTTCTTCACAGGTAAAGAGAAGCTAGTAACCCTCTCACTCCATCCTATCTCAGTTGAACAGTCTTTCATACAATGGGGGTTGGACTTTATTGTGATGATCAACCCAAATTCTAGCCTAGATCACAAATAGATCCTAACAGCCACAGATTACTTCACCAAGTGGATAGAAGTAGTTGCACTCAAGGAAGCAAATAAAGCCAGCATTATAGATTTATATGAAGGCATTATGACAAGGTTCAGATACCTATGTTATAACAGGTATTACAACAGTTGATTATATATGTGTCAGCCTCACCACCTCGAGTAGTGAGTCCCCATAGGGTAGCAGGTAGGGATGGAGGAGATAGATGGGGGTCTCCACCACATATTCCAGCAAGCGGAGGATGGGGATTACCACAAAGATCACTACAGAGATCATCCCCTATACAAGTTGTCTAGGGTACAGGGGATCTAGCTGCCCTAAGGCAATAATTACAAGTCACTACACAGAGGGATCAGGTGATTGTTATCCATTTTTTACACCCCTGTAAAGTGGACAGCCTAATAGGTTGGGTCATTGCAGTTGAGGGGGAAAAAATACTTTGTAATTTATAGGGGAGCTCACAAGTTGGTCTCCTTTTGCGGTGAGTTGGTGAGCCGCAGCGAAGGGCCGAGTTGATTTTAATGGGTAAGATATTTTTGGCAAGTTCGATGTGTTGCATAGTTTGTGGGGTATAGCACTTGACAGTAGCATTTTATATGCTACCGGTTGGTAGCACTTTAAGATGTTACCGACTGGTAGCATTTTATATGCTACCAGACTGGTAGCAGGTTTGGATGCTACCGGCTAGTAGCATTTTATATGCTATCGATTGGTAGCCGGTACAGATGCTACAGGCCGGAAGCATTTCAAAAATTCTACCAGCCAGTAGTGGGGGAGGACAGTGGTGGCGATGGAAAATGGTGTACGATCGCCAGTAGCATTTTGTATGTTACCATATGGTAACACAAAGGTGACAACAAGATGTAGTCGGGTGAAATTAAAGTCATTGGTAGAATTTCTACTAATGCTATTGGCCGACAATAGATTTTACGCTACCGGCCGGTAGTAGGAAAGGTTGTGCTCACGACATGGAAAATTAGGGCATCGATAGCATGGGAAGGATACTACCAGTCGGTTGCATTTATGCAACCGATCGAAAACAAGGAAAGCATGTTATTGTCTGGTTGCATTTATGCAACCGGCTAACAACCAGATAGAATTATGCAATCGACCGCGAAGGGAAGAAAATGCTACCATCCAAGAGCAGAAAATACATGCAACTGATCGAGTGCAAGAACATACCAGGCATTAATGGAAGTAGTACAAAGTTGTTCAACTACTAGTTTAATGAGGTATGGCACCCATGACTGCCCATGCAAGCAAAGTACTAAATTGCATTACCTCTCATACCTCTTTAATGAAATATTTTGGTTGATGAGGAAATTTTGAGGTTCTTTCTATATATTGTAAACTTCACTTCATTTTGAAGGAGACATTTTGTAATGTAAAGGAACTCTATCAAAATTGTTCTAGAACTTTGTGAGCTACAGGCCTTGAATTTGGGCATTTTGTAAAGGGTTCTTGCCTCGTGCCTATATTGTAATCGATTATGCATCATCTTGAGAAATAAAATTGGTGTTTTGTGGCTTTTATTTCCCTAACTTGAGTTATATTGCATCTTTTGCCTTCCATTGTTTTTGCAGGTATATTGTGCATGTTTTGATCTTATTATAGGACCAGAATTTGTTGTGCCCCATCAAAATGGGAATGTAAATGTTGTTTTAGAATATGGCACTTTATATTCCCTCTCCCATTTTGTTTTGTTTCCCATTTTCACTCACTAAAGATATCTCCACCCCCTTGTTCTTGGTGTTATCGCCTCCCTTAGCTTAGGATTTACATTTCATATCTCTCGCTCTTCCATGGTCCCTTGGAATTATAAGTTACTATTAGAATAGTTATATTTTTCTTTCTAGGAGTAGTTTTATCATTAGGAATAGGTAGAGGATATAACCTTATCTAGAGGTTTGTCTCAATAGCGAAGGTCCCACACCTTGTGAAAATCCCATGTTAGTCAAAATTAGGGATTTGTAGTGTGTAAATCCTAGGGTGCTACCTTTTTAGCCATAAAAATGATATCTAAGTGAGACTAGTTGATAGACAGAGAGGACTTAGCTACAGGTTTATGTCACGGGATTGACCACATAAGAGAAACCAGTCAGATTCCGAGTGGGTACATTGTTTAGCTAAGTAGGCACAGTTACAAGTAGATGTTGTCCAAGTGACAAGAGAGCACGATGCGCTCCAACATGCACCCTTAGCTATAGGTGCTCAGGACTTAGTCTTTGATTTTTCCATAGCTACTAAGAAGGCTACCTATTATAGAGAATTATACCATGGGGTCATTCCAGAGGTACAAAGGGACATACTATAGACACAAATATTAAACATTAAATAATATTTAGCCTGGTGTTATACTACGATTTAGAAGGTTCTCAAGTGTACAAAGTACCGATTAATCCCACCTTTTTGTCATCTTTATTTTATGTTTTAGTTTGTCTTTCTCGTGTATTTCCTGATACCTATCCACCCATTTCACAACTTCCCTAAGATTATAGCCCTGATTCCAGACACGCCGCTACCTTGTACTATGGTGCCCTCAAGGTGCCCCTAGTCCCACCCTAGGTGCCCCCTCTCTATGTTTAACCTCTTTCACTCCTTTTTAGCTCACTTATAGCCAGTGGTATCCTTTATCTTTTCCTCATTTGGCATTTTCGGGATTAATTACGAAATTAAAATTGAGATCCCTATAAATATAAAGATTATAAGACCATAAGGAGGGTTCCTAGGTCACTACATCCTATCACTACTATCACTCCATCTAGGGTTGCATCCATTACACCATCTTGCATCCACATAGAACCATACATTCAAGATAGGAATTATGCATCATACACATTCTTAGAGGAGGGATTTTATACATTCTATTCTACTATCTACATCTTATATAGCTACCATAGCTCACTATTTCACAAAGTGCAACTGGCATGAAAGCACCTACAACACAATATGTACACACTCACCAGAACTACATTAAGGTTTGTACTGTAGTGCAACGCTTAGTGATAAGTCCACTAGTTTGGCAGTTGAGGTTAGTCGAACCCCTTCTTCTTCTTCATTTGCAGGGCATCATCCAATTCATCTAGTGAATCCAGTGTGATAGACAGAGAGTATTCAGAGACACTTAGCGATCATGCCAAATTAGGGTTTTGAGCATTTATACTATTCCAAGCACCTAGAATCCAAACCACGGCACCTTGGGGCACCCCAATACACTTCCAAGCATCTTTTTCACTTCATGCAGTCTAAATCTGCCCTCTCTAGGGCCCCTGAGTGTTCATTTGCACTGTCAAATTCCAGTTCCAGATCTGTAACAACCTACGACATTCATGTTCAATCAGTTGAGTCATTTCCTTATTCCCCTCTTGCATTCTAGGGTTTTATTTCCATTAGATCAAATTGTGTAATTACTTTACATCACTTTGATGTCATTTGTTATTGTTTAGCATATTTATTTACAAGCATTTTAGTCCTCCTATTTAGATTAACACTAGAACCCTAAATATCCCCCTTTAGGTTTAGGAACTTATTTTTGTTAATCATTTTGGTGAACCCTGCATTTCTTTAACGTAATTTTTGAGGTGTAGTCTCCCTTTTCCCCGTGGCCCAAACTCATGAGGACTTTACCAAAGCTCACCTTAAAGTCATCAAAGATCACCTTGTTGCATGCCCACATGATTTAGATCTACTTCTACATGTAGCTCATGAAGAGCCCACTAACTTGGATGAACTCAACCCTTCTACAGCCTTGCCCACTCAACCTCTCGCCTATATGATTCCACCCATTTCCACTGTTACGGTTTCAGTTCTCACTCCCACTAACCACATCACGCCTCCTTTGGTGTCACATCAACGACAAACATCCTCTGCTGGTAATCAAAATTTAACCTCCTTGTATCACGATCTCTAGGATCATATCCGCAAGTTGTAATAGGCCACCACATCTCCCTCTTTATATTCCACATTATTGTTGCATACCCCATTTTCCCCTCTTATCTCTACTTACCCTCTTCCTCCTAAATTTTTCACCCCTAAATTGCCCATTTTTTAATGGACATGGTGACCCATAGGAGCATCTTCATGCATTTCATGTTTCCTGTCATAATTTTGTTGACGATCACCTCCTGTTAGCCAAGATTTTTCCTCATAGTCTCCAGGGACTATGCCATGCGTTGGTTTTTATGATTTAACCATTCATTCCATCACCTCCTTTACTCATCTCGTCGATGCTTTCCTCACACAATTTTCCATCAACATTGGTTCTAAGATGACCTACGCCTAATTAGCGCAAATTAAACAGGGACCCAATGAGCACTTAGCTAACTATATTTTAATCTACAAAAATAATCTCACCAAAATGACTAATACGCTTGCTGATTCGGAGCTACAAGATTTATTCATACAAATCCTTTTACCACCTCTCTATGAAAGTGTTCCCTTTGAAACCTTTCCTTCCTTTGACCAATTGTGTCATACTCTTAAGCTTCGTGAATCTAAGCTTCTCTCTATTGGCAAGCTCAAGTATCAAGAACAACCCTCATCCTCCTCTCATTTTCCAACCAAGACACCATTTAAACCTTCTACGTCTAGGCCTCTCCAGAATAAGCTCACAATCAACACTATTACACCTTCTATACCATTTGGATATCCATCCATATCTATAAAATTTATAGGACCGAAGGTATTAACAACAAATGGAGGTCTGGGTGGGGGCTGGGCCATGTTGTTTTGAGGTGGTGAATTTGCAGGAGATACAAAATGATGAGGGACAAGGGGTCTTTGGAACACATGAGTATAATTTTCAAAATGAATGTTCTCTAAAAACTAATTTTCTTGGAAGATCCTATCAGCTTTGGAAAACACAGGGACAAAATGAGACACAAACTTTTCAAATACAAATAAAGGCCCCTCTCCAAATGGAGAATTATGATCTACAAAAAGGCTACCTGATTTAGAATCACTTGAGGAAGTATGGTAATCTTCAATGACAAGATGATCAGTTTCCACAATTGATAACTCTTTTCTTGATTTATGATCTCCAACAACTTTCCAGATTCTTCTTCTTTAAAAATTTGTCTTTCCCAATTCTAGAAACAACCTTCTAGCAGGGTCTTTAACGAAGAAATATCTTCTTCCTTCCAGCTTTGCAAAGATTAGTGATAAATTTCAATTGACAGAGGTTAAGACACTAGCATTTATCAAAAATTAATTCAACATGGAGTCGCCACTAAGGATTTTCACCTTAGTTGTGCAAATGCACTAAAATTGATATGTCAAATGTCTGTCAACACTAAATTCATGCAAAGCTTCACAGGTCTGACCTTCCTTTACCCATATTTAACATTAATGATGTAAAATTAGTGCAAAAACAAATAGAAATTGGAAATATTACACGCATAACTTGTAACTTTTCTTGATTCTTACAAATTTGGACACAGGATGATGTTTCAACAACGTATTTGCACTTCAAAATTTATAAGAAGGAATTTACCAAGGTCTATATACGTTGTTGATGGTGTTCAAAATTTGCACACACCTTTATGTCCCCGGCAGCAGTGCCAATCTGGTTCTGTTGATGAGCCAAATGGATATGAACTGGCAACAAATCAACAAATCATCCCTGGAAAAAGTACCAATTTGGGTGTTGTTGCCACACAAATAGGTCCCAGTGTTCAAATAATCCCTGAAAATGGCTCCAATTTGGTGTTGTTGCCACACAAATAGGTCCCGAAGTTCAAATAATCATTGGCAACGGTGCCAATATGGGTGTTGTTTCCGCACAAATAGGTCCCAGTGTTCAAATAATCCCTGGTAGTGGTGCCAATTTGGTGTTGTTACCGCACAAATAAGTCCCAGAGTTCAAATAATCCCTGACAATGCTAATAAGTCCCCAGCAATGGTGTCAATATGGTTTTGGTATCCAAATTGATTCTCCTTTACAAGCTGAGCATCATCACAGGTTTAACAAGAAGCCTAGAGACAAATAAATCATCATGTATGTCGTTTTGTAGCTGGGGAGGTGATTCAGCTGGCTCTTTGTCACTCAGATGTTGGAGAAATGGATAGCACCTTCAAAAGGATTTGATCTATGCTCACTACTTTAGGTTGTGCCTTTCAACTAGGGTGAGAGGACCCATTTTGTAACCTTTGTAGGTGAAGGAGAATGAATATAACCTTTTTGGCACAAATTTGAACGGAAATCTTAAGAAAATATGATCAATGCACCACAATTTAACTATCACAAGTTGTCACTTCTAAAGAATGGTGATATTTTCTAAACAAGGTTAAGGTTACTAAAGACATTATGGAATCTTGATTGCTTATACATATTTTTACAGTAGAATTTATTCATTTTTTGACATATAGGGAAAAGACGAGTAGTTCATGTAGGATTCATTGTTTTTGAATAATTTTTTGGTGGGAGATTAAGTAGGATAAACTTGACTTTTCTAGATCTTTGAAAACCTTCACAACAATTGGAAAACTAAATGATAGAATGCTTCAGAATAGCTAAAATATTCCTTGGACTAGAAGGTGTGCATTAATGGAGGTCCAGATTTGCACAGTTTCACACAATCTCCAAGAATTTAACACAAAGGCTCGAGCTAAAGACTCAATTAAACATTAAAGACCCATGGTTCCTCATGCCTAAGATACACTCAAAGGCTTACAAACAATCTTTATCAACAAAATGACAGTAAAGTGATTTTAAATTGTTTATCTCATTACAGGATGAAGGTTCTTCTCATAATGAAATTACAAATTCCACTAAACTATCATAGGGATGAGATCCTGTGTGATTTGAAGGGAATTTAACACAAGATTGCAATAGGAACAAGAAATAATATTTGCAGACATTCTAAAATAAAGCAAACACAAATTTTCCCAATATTAACACAGATTAATTCAAAGTTGATTAGATTCATTAGCAGGGAAATTTTTCTTGAACAATCTTAGAGCTTGTCAATGGTTGTACACTTGCAACCAACTTGACATGATCAAATCTAAAACATAAGAGATTAACAATTTTCTCAGATGGTCTCTCAGGAAGATGGGATTTCTCAAATTTTCTCATAAGAATTCAACCCCCGACCATTTGCATGACTAAAGCATGCTTTTTATAACACTCAATTTACATCCAAGCTTTCCCCACAAGAAAAGAATATTCGAGGAACCTTTGTTTGTTACATGTTTGATCATGATTTCCAGAAAATGACGTTTAACAGGTTTGCAACAAAAAGTTGCCAGTTTTTCAAAAAGGTGAATCATTGCAAATATCTCCATCATTGCTTTAACTAGGAGCACGTTTTCATCCTTCACGCATGCAACTTCCATCATTTCATCCTTTTCCCATTCTTTCCTCAGTAACTTTACTCTACATCTAGCTTCTCTAGTAATTCACGTTTTTGCAAGTACCCGAGTAATTCCAACTTCAAAATATCAACCTTTACATTCCTTAGACTCATAAATTAAGATCTAAATCCATTCAATTGCACTTTGCAGACAAAAATGATAAGGAATTTCATTAAAAAACGATGAAAAACAATGTGTATTCGCATCTCCAGGAGTCTTGGAGCAAAAATGACAACAAAATTAGATGCAATGCACACCAACCATTGATTCTTCCCTTTCTCAACTTTAGATTAGAGCCATCCACGTGGAAAAATCTGATTCGAAGCGGGCCTGGGGTTGCCTTTTGCATTTTATGACTTTTGGAGAAAATGCATAATTTTCAAATTTTACCCCGCCCCTCCGCCTTTGAAATACAAGCTCGACACGTGGCTTAATCTGGGCCTTTGATGGAGTCAAGGTTCATTTCTACAATTTTACCCTTTTTAACAAAAAGGCAAAAATTCCAATTTTCCTCCACCGACCCACCTTCCTACTTGTGACTTTTGATGTGGGCCCTAGTGGAGTTGCGGGTTATTTCATAACTTTGCTCCCTCGTACAAAGAGGCAAAAACTTCAAAATGTTCCATCGACCCACTTCCCGTTTGTAACTTGAAAAACGGCCACATGTCCATCTTTGGGGTCAAAGTAAGACTTTTTCCCTTCCGCTTCATATTTGTTGAATAGTCGATCAGACACTATCGGGGCCGTAGGGCCAATTTGGTATTTTTTCCAAATGTGACCAAAGTGGAAAATTTCACCAAAAATACCCGCCAGGCCACAACCAATTAAAAATGAACACGTATACACCTTCGGGGCAAAAAAGAGAAATTCACTCCGCCTTTATAAATTTGACTGGTCAATCAGAACTCAACAGGGTCGCGGGGCCAAATTGATCTTTTTGCAAACATAGCAAAAATTTACAAGTTATAACATAGACCCGACGTGCCTCATCCAATCAAAAGAGACCACATACCTAAATATGTTGAGATATAATTTGATGGGGAAAACACGCCCATCAAACCGTAAAATGCAGGGAAATCACCATTTGCACCTAGAATTGAATTTTTCTTTAAGGACAAAGAATTTGGAAATGATACAAGTCCCAAATGTGATCCACGACCATGGAGAAGGATCTTCAACAACATACAAATGAAGAAAATCTTTCATGCATCCATTCGGGGAAATAGAAAATACGACAGAGCCCGTAGATTGAAGAATTTCGAGAACAAACGGGGTGAGATTAAATTGAGCACCAACACAATGAAATATTTTGTTGTGATTACCATTGCTATGTAGGCTAGTCTACTAACTACTACATGAAACTTTGGGCACTTATTCAAGATCTAATTGACAATGACCAACTCGAATTCCCCGAACCTACTATTCATCCTCCCACTAAGGACAAGGGTAAAGTCAAACTTTTTAACAAAGAATCCAACTACTGCGACAAAAAGGCTACAGAATCCTCCACTAATAATGCATACCATGCCACACCACCTCTCGATGTAGGAGCCCTTGATTTCTTAGTCGTCAATGTTGATATGACCCCACATGTTATTTCTTTTTCTCACATTAACTACCATGCTACATTCGCATCCATCAATTTATACATACAAGCCCTTACTGCCTCAACCCCCATCAACAACACTAAGGTTTACCCATCCTCTCCTATTAGCACATGTTCATTGTCTCTTCTATGATCTATTGATTACCCTCCATCACAAATCAACTTTCTCTTCAAGAGGCCTTATGGTTTCATTAAGTTACCTATCACAATTGGCCCTCTCACTCTTCTCCTTTGTTGCGTGGTTAATCAAGTTGTCCACCACTATGACCTACTTCTCGGTTTAAATTGGATCAGTAAATCCCAAGCTGTTATCTCCATTAACTACTTGCACCTTAAGTTCATCCTTGATAACCAAGTTGTTTCCATCGATGGCATCCCTTATTCACCTCCAACATCCTCACCCTCTTGTTTCACTTCTCTTACACCTCTTCCTCTCCCTCACAGTGCTCTTATGTAGTCACCACCTTTGTGTCATGTTCCCATGTCACCACCTCCATTGGCCCACACATGCCCACTCCATTCTCTTTGTCAACACATCGGTATAGGCCTATTCCTAAACCTCTTACCACCTCTCGTCGGTAATCACCACCTCGTTTCATTTCACGTCACTTG
The DNA here is from genome assembly GCA_019776745.2 of Taxus chinensis. NCBI lineage: Eukaryota > Viridiplantae > Streptophyta > Pinopsida > Cupressales > Taxaceae > Taxus > Taxus chinensis. The sequence goes on from CM034150.1 coordinate 127,366,652, forward strand.
TCATCTTATTTACACACGTCGTCTCATCAATCTCCCTCACCTATGTATTTTACTACACTCTCCCATTCATCTTATATACATCCTTTGCATGCATATCTGCTTCATTCTCCTACACAACGCTTATCTCAGATACCACCTTTATTAGAGTATCCTTTTCCACCATCCTCCTCTCATGTACGAGTCGATGGACATCCATCCCTCAACCTTATTGGTTGATTCCCCTTTCTTCACCAAGTGCGGGGGCCTAGCCATTAGAGCACCCCCCCTTTTTATCACACCCTCATTACCAAATGATGCACCCTAGTGCTTCAGTTCACACTAGACTATTGAGGGATCATTATTACATTAAACCCTGCACACTGCACTAGCGGACCTATACATATATATCCTACATCATCCTATACATACCTCATCTACTCGTGATTTCTACCTCATCTATCTCATCCACGCTACACTAGCCATCAACATATATGAGTCTAGTCTTCTATGTCATCCATACATCCTATACATTCTACATGTTACAATAGATGTCCTTATACTTGAGTCTAGTTTTATCTATCATCAATACGCATTCCATTATTATCTACAAACTTATTGCATTACACCTTCCCCACCCACATTGCATTCATACACCCTACCTGTCTTACACACTACACTAGATTCCATTAAACACATGGGTCTAGTTCCATCTATCATTGTTCCACCTGGTATTTCTATGCATTGTTATCATTACATTAATATATATTATCTCTTCTATATCCTACACTAGATTTCCTTATACTTGGGTCTAGTTTTATCTATCATCATTACACATTCTATTTCTACCTACACCTTTATTACATTACATCCCATACCCACTACACACTCTACATTACATTTCCTACACCGCACATTCACCTACCTTGGTCCTCTACACTATATTGTTCTATGTGTTGTGCTCACCACCTTATGATGCACTCTAGTTCCTCGTTCCATACTCGTTTTCCAAGGGTTTACCAATCAAATGGACCTTACCTACATATGACATATCTTCATACCACATTCCTTGGACTAGTGATCAACACTCTAGGCTATATTGTCACCCACACCCATCATCACAGAGTGGCATACACCTTAGGTTACATCACCACTCCTTCCATCAATTCTGCATCATTCTATTACATTATATCATCTCCTCTCATATCATCATATACTCTTCTCCATCCCACACTATTTCATTACATCCTCACACCTTCAATTATCATGTAGTGGTATACACCTTTGATTAAATCACCACTCCCTTAATCCAATTCACATTATCATCCTACATCGTATTATCACTTATTCTGCTATCTTATCCTACTTCATTCTATTACATCACCATTCCTCCTACTCATCATGTAGTGATATACGCTTAAGGCTAAATCCTCACTCCTTTATTCAACCAAGTCATAGTATACGCTTAAGCTATAGGGTCCACGTACATATTTTTCACATGTCGTATTTCCATCCATTCATCTTATAGTGATATATGCTTAGGGATAAATCATCACTCACCCATTCACAAAAATTGTGGTAGACGCTTAGGTTATAGGGTCCACGCACATCTTTCTATACACCTTATCACCATTCTCTCATCTTTTATAGTGATATACACTTAGGGCTGAATCATCACTCCTACAATCAACAAATTCATGATATACGCTTTGGCTATAGGGTTCACACACATCATCTCTCCACATGTCACATTTCGTCACCACTACACATACACACTCTTCACAGTGTGCTAGACACAAACTACCCTACTCGACCATTTCCCAATGACACACTCTCATTTACTATTCATTCTTGACTATTGAGGGGGGAAAAAATGAATCTCATTACATACACATCCATACACTTGGGGGGCACATTGCCCCTATCATTCCATCTTGCATTCCATTCCATCCATCCACAACATACTTCATTGTCTTGGTAGCATTTAATTTTGCTTACTAATATTTCGCATGCTCATTATATTACACATGTTAGTTTTCTTTCCTATATGTCATTATCATACACACATGTGCATTCATGCCTTTGTCTAGTGTGATTGCAGAAACATAACTCTATACACGGCATGGATGCTCACCTTCTACCCTTACTATAGAAGTCATTGGGGGCAACCACATTTGTCTCATATATGTGCTATTGTTTCATTGTATACTTAACATATTTTACTACTTCTACAAGCTTTGACATATTGGTTTTCAATCTAACAAGCTAACAGGTGTTCCATGTGCAGCAATTGTTTTACAGGACTACATGTTCCCATGACTACTTGTATTTCTCCTTGCATGCTTTATTTGTCATTAGATCTAGGATTTTCCCTTTGTTTTTGTGCGCATTTGACTGTTGTTTGTGGCCATGATGGCCTTTGCATGTCTTGTGACATCGTGAGTGATGTCCCATGTTTGAAACCCACTTTATGTGGTCTTCTTCTTTTTTGTGTGTTTACAATACTTTGTTTAGTAGTTTTTACATTGTCTGTGTCTTTTACACTTATTTGTATGCATGTGTCTGGACTAACACTTGTATTGTCTAGCCATCCCCTATTGTGTGTGCCTTAGTATCTACCAAGCACTTTCCCTTTCCCCCCTACAGGGCTAAGTTGGTTACAAGGTCAGAGTGTGGTGGTCCTCTTTTGGGGCTGCATTTTGCTTCTAGGGTCATCTCATGCACCCCAAAAGAGGGGGGGTCTCATTGAGGGTTTCTAATAAAACATCATATCTACACTGGTTCAGACACAACGAGTGAGTTCAAATCAGACCTAACTCCATACACATCAGCCTTAATGGGACATGGTGTCTTTCAACAATTTTGTGGAGTGGTCACAAGCTCATGGGTTACAGTGTGTTGCCTCTCTACACTTCTCCATCCAGTGGCATATGATCACCTAAAAAACCAGTGCAGTAAAGAGATATCTTCAACAAATTACAGCATAAGTAGTTAGAGTTGGAGGACACTGAGCATTTCCTCCCTACACTTCTTCATCCAGGGTGGTGTGAGATCACCTGAAAAACTTGCAACATCATAGGATATCCTTCTACACCCTATTTTTTTCTCAAAATGGATCAAGTGCACATGTTCCATTTTTCCATTTACAGTGTCTATTCTAATGTACTTTACATTTGCGTGCTTTACACAACATTTTTACATACATACATATTTGAATACTTAATCATTTTCTCCTTATAGTTCTACCATATGAGAAAGGAACAATCAAATTGGGGGCAAAAAGAACAAATAATGACAGTGACAATGATAATGAAAACACTTCGCTACATGCACTTACCTTTACACTACAACAACCACACACACGTTCCACCCTAGGTTCACTCTCTTCACTTTTTCACATTTTTCATCTTTAAAATCCACACTCCACATTTTATTTTATTTCATTCCACACTTTTCATCCATCACCATTTTTTCTTATACACTCTACACAGATATCAGGTACACTTCTCTATCTACTTTATATTACCGAGTTGTTTGCTCACCAACATAAAGTGGGGGAAAATGTAGACACAAATATTGCACATTAGAAAATATTTATCTTGGTCTTATAACTACTATTTAGAATGTTTTCAAGTGTACAAAGTACCAATTAATCCCACCTTTTTTCCATCTTTGTGTTATGTTTTACTTCATCTTTCCCGCATATTTGCCGATACCTATCCACCCATTTCGTAACTTCCCTAAGATTCTATACCTGATTCTGGGTGCCCTACCCTGTACTAGGGCACCCCGGGTGCCCTGGTCCCACCTTGGGCACCCCTCTCTATGTTTAACCTCTTTCACTCCTTTTTGGGTCACTTTTAGCCATTGGTCTCCTTTATCTTTTCCTCGGTTGGCATTGTCAAGATTAATTATGAAATTAAACTTGAGATTCCTATTAATAAAAAGCGTATAAGACCATAATGATAGGTCATAGGTTATTGCATCTTATCACTACTATCACTCCATCTAGGACTAAATCCATTGCACCATCATGCATCCACATAGCACAATACATTCAATTTCAGGAAGTCTGCATCACACACATTCTTAGAGGATGGATTCTATACATTCTATTCTACTATCTACATCTTCTATAGCTACCATAGCTCACTATTTCACAAAGTGCAACTAGCACAAGAGCACCTAGGGCACGACATACACACACTCACCAAAACTACATCAGGGTCTGTAATGTAGTGCAACGCTCAGTGATAAGTCCACCAGTTTGGTAGCTGAGGTTAGTCTGACCCATTCTTATTCTTCATGTGTAGGGCATCATCTAGTTCATCTAGTGAATCCAATGCGACAAACATAGAGTATTCAAAGACACATAGCGACCATGCCAAATTAGGGTTTTGAGCATTTATACTATTTTGAGCACCCATAATCTAGACCAGGGCACCTCGGGGAACTCCAGTACACTTTCAAGTGCATGTGTCACTTCAGACAGTCAAAAATTGCCCTCTGCAGGGCCCCCGAGTGTTCGTCTACACTGCCAAATTCCAGTTCCAAATATGCGACAATCATCTTCAATCAACTAAGTCATTTCCTTACTCCCCTCTTTCATTCTAGGGTTTTATTTCCATTAGATAAAATTGTGAAATTACTTTACATCACTTTAGCATATCAATTTGTTGTCATTTGTTACTGTTTAACATCTTTATTTACAAGCATTTTAGTCCTCTTATTTAGATTAACACTAGAACCCTAAATATCCCCCTTTAGGTTTAGGAACTTATTTTTGTTAATCACATAACCTTTAGTTAGCTAGCTGATAGTCAGTCCAGATTGAGATCATACATGTCATCTCGATCATCGAGATCAATACATCAGCCATCCCCTCAACAGGGATTTTCCACACAGCATGGTGTAGCACAACAGATGTCATTTCCATAAGGCCCCTAACAGCAGATGCCTTTACCTGGCTCTAGGCCAAGCGGTCTAGGTGTGGGTGAGAGTTATGGTTGACTCCTTATTATTATACTAATGTACTCTTTTTTGATGTATGCCTTGTGATGAAGGAACAATTTTGATTGAATGTATATGTATTATTTTTTATTATGACTCGAGATGAAGGCACTTTTTTTATTCATGCCCATGATGGCCTATATTGTATCTAATGTATATCGAGACACATTTTTTCCATGAACATTGATTTTGATATGGATATATGATGATGGACTTGTTTATTTTATCGCATATTGTGTTTATGACATAGCATGTTTAGTCCATGTTTTTATTATGATCTATGAGGAGGGGGGATAAAAAATAAGCCATCTTGTTCCAATTGATGATATTATATGATGTTATCTTAGCATGCATGTTTATTTTTCATTGTATGATGATGTAGCTTAGAATTTATTGATATGTGATGATTTTAGAAGTGATGATAGATGATACCGATGATGAAAAGATAACAAGATGTACAAGCAAACAAGATAAGCACAAATTAACCAAATATAATCAAAACAACACAACTATGTACACACATGCAAGATAAAAAATGAACCCAATGAACTCCACAACAAATTAAAGTAACACTTAATCTAAGTAAGAAAAATAATCCAATTAAAGAACATAATGCAAAAAGGAAAACCAACAAAACTATGTACAAACAAACAACTAAAGTAAGCAAACAACTTTGTTGATTTTGCGGGACATTTTTGAAATGTTTCGCATTGTTTTTGGTATTATCTCAAGACAATGTTATATTGTTTTTTGAATTTTCTAAGAGACATATTTGAATGTTTTATTTTTTCCAACTAAATATATTTGAATGTTTCAGGATTTTCACAAATGTTTGTGATTTTCTTGAAGTTTTCCTAAGTTATGTGAAAGAAAATGAATAAATGTGGATGCCCCCAACGATAGATGGGATGTACAAGGGCATAATGCCATGCGTATGTGTAAGAAGGTGAAGATGCAAAGTTGCCCCCAGCATTAGATGGGAATGTACAAATGTAAACTCTTCACATATGTAGGTAGGATCAGCCGGATTAAGGCCAAGGAGGGATAGGCTCAAAAGTATCTCAAAAATAGGCAAAGACTAGCTTAGGATAAAGCCACCGTAATCCTAGATATGAGATGCTTGTGAAAAACGGACCCTCCAATGGCGCTGGAAATCATTTTTCACCAAAGGACTTGTCCAAAGTGCGACAATTGTGTGGTTTTCACATTTAGACACATTGATTTCTCTTTAATTTTTCTGATTTTTTTTTTTTTTTGATTTTATGATATTTGAGGGACCCCATACTTAAGCATAGAAATCCTTGAGATGTATGGCATTCATGGGATCCCTAACTGCATCACCATCAAATTCAACAAGCTTGTATGCACCTTAACCAAATTTAGTGACCAAAATACATGGTCCTAACCAATTAGGCTCGAGGTCTCTGACCTCAACAAGGTCTCCTATCTCAAATTGGTGAGGTATGATTCTTTTGTTATAACCTCAATGCACTCGATTCTGATACACTTTGAGGTGATCAAGGGCATGAAGGTGCTTCTCATCCAGTAGCTCTAGCTCTACTAGCTGAGCCACTTTGTATTCCTCTTTATCCAAATAATCTCTTAGCTTTATACAAAAATAGGGGAGCTCAATCTCAAGGGGTAATATTGCATCTGTGCCGAAAACTAGGGGATATGGAGCAGCATTAGTAGGAGTGCAGATGGATGTTTTATAATCCCATAGGGTGGGATGAATATGCAAATTCTAATTGCAGCCAGTTTTATTCTCCATAATATGAGCAAGGGTTTTATTTGAGGCTTTTACCTGTCCATTACCTTGAGGGTAATAGGAGGTTAAATACTTGAGTAGGATTTGAAAGCGTTAACACAACACCTTCACAGTTTCATTCTTAAATGACTTATGATTGTCAGCTACAATGGTAGAGGGGATGTTGTATCGACAAATGATATGGTTCATTATGAATTTGGATATTTGTGCACCAGTGACATAGGTGAGAGGAACAACCTCTACCCACTTCGTGAAGTACTCAGTGGAACTAATAATGAACAATGGCCATCAGAGGATGTAGGGGTAAGCTTACCGATGAGATCAATTCCCCACTTTGAAAAAGGCCATGGTGTGGTAACAGGTTGTAATGATTGTCTCGGGGCATGTACCAAGTTTCCATATTTCTGATATGGCAAACATTTATTTGTGTACTTACAACAATCAATCTCCATAGTAGGCCAATAATATAATACTCTCATTATCTTTTTAGCCAGGATTATCCCACTTGTATGGGCTCCACAGATACCTTCATGCACCTCCTTACCCGCTAAGATAGATTTGTTTGAATTAATACAAGGTAACAGATTCGCATCATAGCCTCTACAATAGAGAGTGCCCCCAGGTAAGGTGTAGTGGGATATACGCTGGATAATATTTCTTTTCTTAGAATGGGAAATATCTGGAGGGAAAGTTCCATCATGAAGGTAATTGAATATGTTAAGGTATCATGGGGGTATGGTACTAACAACTTCACATACCAAACAAGACTTTGGCATGTCATACGCTGATGTCATTAGGTACTCGACGAAGAAGGGCATATCATTGTTCTCGGGTGGCATGTAGAAAAATAATCCCATTGTAGCCATAGCATCTACAGCTATATTTTTTATTTAATGGATCTACTCAACTATGATATGTACAAAGAATTCCTTCAATGTATCCACCAATTTCTTGTAAGAAATGAGCTTCTCATCCTTAACCTTGTATTCATCAGTAACTTGTTTGATGATTAACATGGAATCACCAATTACGTTGATCTACCTAATATCCCAGCATATAACTATTTTCAGCCTTGTGATGAGAGCTTCATATTTAGCTATGTTGTTAGTGCACGGGAATCCTAGTCTAAATGCTTGTGGAATCAGATCTCTTAATGGATTAATGAGCACAACTCTTGCTCCTAAACCATAGAAAGTAAAGGATCCATCAAAATACATCTGCCATGTAATGGAATCCTCAAGGTACAATGTAGAAGCATCTAGAAGTTCTAGACTCAATGGTTCAGTCCCTAACAAAGGGGCTTCAGTCAGTTGATCTGCCAGCACCTACCCTTTGACTGATCTCTGATGGATGTTGTAGACACAAATATTGCACATTAGACAATATTTAGCCTGGTCTTATACTACTTTTTAGAAGGTTCTCAAGTGTACAAATTACTAATTAATCCCAGCTTTTGGCCACTTTTTTCTTATCTTTTATTTCATCTTTGCCACATATTTCCCAATACCTATCATCCCATTTCATGACCTTTTCTGATATTCTATCCTAAAATTAAGGAACCCCAGCCTGTACTGGGGTGCCCTAAGGCACCTTGGTCCCATTTTGGCTGCCTCAGTCTATGCACAACCTCTATTCCAATTCTTTTTAGGTCACTTCTAGTTGTTGGTCATCCTTATATTCTTCTCAGTTGGCCTTGTCAGGATTAATTACAAAATTAAGCTTGCGATCCCTATAAATATAAAGTTATAAGAACATAATGAGGGTCCTAGGTAATTGCATCTTATCACTATTATCACTCCATCTAGGGTTGTATATATTGCATCACTTGTGTCCACATAGTGTCATGCATTCAAGCTAGCAAATCTACATCACACACACTTCATAAGGGGAGGGATTCCATTCTATTCCATGCACACATGTTACTTACATTTCTATAGCTATTATTACTTGCTACTTCATAAAGTATGACTGACACGAGAGCACCTAGGGCATAACACGCACATGCACGTGTGCACAACACACACACACACACACCAGAACTACATCAGGGTTTGTAATGTAGTGTAGTGCTCAGTGATAAGTGCACTAGCTTGGCGGTTGAGGTCATTCTGACCCATTTATATGCATCTTTCATTTTTCTAGGGTTTGATACTTCTCCTTACATTATGGGTCATTCTCTAGTTCATCCGAAGAATCCAACACAATAGAAAGGAAGTATTATAAACATTTAGTTATCGTACCAGATTCAAATTGTGAGCATTTACATTATTTTGAGTGCCAAGATTACAGACCAGGGCACCCTAGGGTGCCTCAGTACACTCTGAGGCGCATGTTTCATCTCAAACAGTCCAGATATGCCCTTTGCAAGGTCTCTAGGGGTTTGTCTTCACTTCCAAATTTTATTTCCAAATCTGTGATACTGTGCAACAATCTTTTATCATCGGATGAGTCTTTTCCTTACTCTTCTCTTGCACATTAGGGTTTCATTTCATCTACAATACTTTACTTACATTTATTTCATACTGCTTTAATTCATTTATAACATTTTAGTCCTCCTAACTAGATTAACATTAATACCCTAGATATTCCCTTAGGCCATCTAGAAAACCCCCTTTTTATAATCATTTTGGTGAACGTGACGTCCCTTCCTCCCACCTTCTAGGGTTTTACATTTACACCTCCCCTCATGGGTAAATGTCATAGAAAGTCTTCTTCCTCTAGGTCTCCAACTACTCTACAATTTGAAAATCATTGTCATGCTTTCGTCGACACTCCTACTGCTACTTCTTGTTATAGCCCTTGCCCTTCTTTCATCCAACTTCCATCTTCTAGAATGGATCCTCATGCCAATCAAGATGTTGTTACTGATTGTTTATGCACAATCAATCCTGGAGCCCTGGCTCAACTTGTAGTAGAAATCCAGTCTCTCCCCCCTGAGGACATAAATAACTCTAGCGCTATATTACCTCTCCCCAAACCTCCTTCTTCTCCATCCACAATTGGTTCTCAACCTCAACTAACTCCCCATGACCCAGTTCCTACCGTTTGTATGGTCGACATGGTCCCTTCTACTTCACCACTTTCTCTTGTTGCTACCAAAGCTCTCATACCATATAACACACATACTCTATAATACTCGATTGTTTTTCATATTCCTCCCCTATCCCCTTTTATCTACACAATGCCAGTTGCAGCCACTATTCACCTTCTTAGCATAATATCTTTCCCACCATCTATTACAGCTTCCGCTATTGTGTCATACCAAGGACCTTTACCATCTATGGATCTCATCCTCTCCTCTCTGCCATCATCCTCCTCCTTCATATGCCCACCATTCACTTACACTCTCTTCATCAATAATTATTATTGGGAACACATACCCCTAGTCACATCATGTCTGGCCATCGTATGTTCCCATGCGGGTCTCCTTCAGCTTGGGTTTGACTTTGATGACCTTCATACTCCTCTATACAATCCACATTTATGTCATGGTTCTGTCATTCTCACTATCACCTATGGCCTGCGTGTTTTCCACCTCGTTGTCCACCTTACATGTTGTCCTACTATTTCTCCACTTACACTTGGCTAGTCTTTATTAGATTATATTGGAGGCATGATAGATCATGATCGTGTTGATATCACATTCTCCATGCCCTTTGGCACTGCTTGCATTTGTAGTCACTCCTTTATTTGATATTCACCCAACTTCACCATTTGGTATGCTCTAGGGTGCCCATTGCCTCCTTTCATCGACAAACAATAGGCCATGGTCATGTACATCTTACGCATTCATGGTTATTTGGATGACCAACCATATACACTTTCTTATCAAGTCTCTTGCATCATTTAATATGATTTTGATACTTATAGTGATGATCTTTTACACAATCTTGATTCTCCCTCTCTCTTTTGTGTTCACATCACTCCACCATTGTCCCCCGTGGGCTCTATGTCTACCACCGTTGTTGTCGATTCCCCTCCTTGTGATTCTCCATCTAATACACACCTATTGAGGGCTATACAAGCACTACAAGTTCAGTGTCAGTCCATGGAAGCCACAATTGCATCCCTCCATGATGAGATAGGGAAGCTTAAGGATGCCTCCACCTCACATGCTCCTACTACCCCTACATCTCTTACCTCATCTATGCCCCTACCCGTTCTCTCACTAATCCACTCACTGTACCATTACCTCCACCTTTTATCTTTACATCCCATGTTATGCCAGATGCAATTCTTGGCCACCTTCTTCATCACCACCTCCTTTCTCTACCATCTAATTATTGCTTCCCTCCTCCTCAACTAGTATAATCTCAGGATCAACCATTTTTCCACTACCATCAAATTCAAGGACATCATACCGACTCATGTCACGCTTTGAGCCGTATTATTCATGATCTTCAGTAGCAAGGCCTAATCTCATTTGCTCCACCACCGCCTTCTATCCCCCATTCAATTCGTAGTACTACCCATGACCCATCTCGATGCCCCTCTCTCTTTAGTCACCCACCATCTCAGTCTTCGTCCTTCACTCATCCTTCGCATACATATAGCCCTTGTTCACAGGCACCAATTTTATCTACTATATCCCCCCTAGTGGATCATGGCCCTACGCTTTCCTCATCTTCGGTACCCATCAACGGACATCCATCCCTCACTCTTATAGGTTGACTCATCTTCCATAAAGACACTATACATTCTCGCCCCCCCACCCGTCCTCATTGTAGCATATTCTCATTTCTCTTTCCTTTGATCCCTTGCATATAGGCCTTTTTATCACATTTTATCACACCATCGTTACCTGATGGCGCACCTTAGTGCTTTGATTCACACTGGACTATTGAGGGATTACCATTACACTAAACCCCACACACTGCACTACAAGGCCTATACATTTTCATTTTATCATCTTACATTATCCTATACATACACCATCTATCAGTCATCTCTACACCTCATACACACTACACTAGTCATCATTACATATGAGTCTATTTTTATACTTCATTCATATATTCCATATTTACGCTAGGTCACATTATCCATGGGTCTAGATTTACTTATCATCACTACATATTCTATCTACACCTCTATCTGTATCTTACATTACATCATCTTGTTCACATTTTGCATCTATCCATTATCTACATTCTACATGTTGCACTAGATTCCATTGCATTTGGGTCTAGTTTCATCATTGCATATCCTATCCACATCATACATTCGACATCTTATGTTAGGTTGCATTTCTATATGGGCCTAGCTCTACATTTCATTACTACATATCCTATTTCCATCTATATTTATCATCACATTTTACCACGCACTTGGACAACCTATTCACCATTTGGTCACCTACACTACATTGTTTTCTACGTGCTGCACTCACCACCCTACAACGCACTTTAGTTCCTCAGTACTCAACTGTTGAGGCTTCCAATAAAATGGACCTTACCTACATGAGACATATCCTACCACATTCATCAAACTAGTGACCAACGCTTTAGGCTATATCGTCACCCACATGCACCATCACATACTATAGTGGTATACACCTTAGGTTAAATCACCACTCTTTTCATCACTTCTACATCATTTTATTGCATTATATAATCTGCTATTCTCTCTTCCTCTTACAAATTATTCCCTTACATTATCACACCTTCCATCATCCTATAGTGGTATACACCTTAGGTTAAATCACCAATATCGTCATCCATTCTACATTATCCCCTTACATCCAATCATCGCCTATTCTATTCTCCTTATATTACATCATCCTTTATCATACTCATCACTTATTGGTATACACTTTAGACTATATCACCACCCTCACCTTATTCATCACATAGTGGTCTACGCTTAGTGCTAAAATCACCACCTTCCGTTACCCACAACCTACTCATATACGCTTCATACACCCTCATCACCCATCTCGTAGTGACATACGCTATAGGATAAATCGTCACTTTCTTCTTCCATCATGTAGTGATATACACTTAGGGATAAATCATCACTCACCCATTCAACAATTTGTGGTATACGGTTAGGCTATAGGGTCTACACACATATTTCTCTATATCTCATTCCCATACACTCATTCTATAGTGATATATGCTTAGGGCTAAATCATCACTCCTCTGATAAAAAAAGTTGTGATATACACTTTAGATATAGGGTTCACGCACATCTTCTCACCATGTCACATTTCATCACCTTTACATACACACACTCATCACAGCGTGCTAGACATAACCAGCACTAATCAACCATTTCCCGATAACACACTCTTGTTTATGGTTCAATATTGACTACTGAGGGGGTAGACAAAATGAATCTCACTCCATACACATTCCATCCACTCTGGGGGCACATTTCTCCTATCATTCCATATTGCATTCCATTCCATTCATCCACGGGATACTGCATTGTCTTAGTAGCATTTATTCTTTCTTTCTCGTGTTTTGCATGCTCATTCTACTGCACATGTTAGATTTCTTTCTTATATGTCATTATCATAAACACATGCTCATTCAGGCCTTTATTTAGTGTGATTGCAGATACAAGACTCTACACGTGACATGCATGCTCACCTTCTACCCTTCCTATACCGGTCGTTGGGGGCATCCACATTCATCCTATCCAGGTGCTATTGTTTCATTTTGTAATTAGCATCTTTTACTAATTTCTTCTACATAATTTGACATATTGGTTATCATTCTGACATGCTAACGGGTGTTCCATTTGTAGGACTACATGTTTGTTTCTACTTTTTTGCGTTACTTTCCATTGTATGCGGGATTTTCCCTTTGCTTGTGTGCACACTTGACTGTTGTTTACGATCGTGATGGTCTTACATGTCTTGAGACATCGTGAGTGATGTCCTATGTTTGAAACCTGATTTGTGTGGTCTGATTCTTTTCTTGCATGATTACACTACTTTGCTTGGTAGTTTTTACATTTTCTACGTATTTTACACTTGTCTTATTTACATGCATGTGTTTGGACTAACACTTGTATTGGCTAGCCATCCCCTTTTGTGTGTGCCTTGGTATCTACCAAGTGTTTCCCTTTCCCCATGCAGGGTAGAGTTCTACAGGTTAGAGTGTGGTTGGTCCTCTTTTAGGGCTGCATTCTCCTTCTAGGGTCATCGCATGCACCCCCAAAAAGGGGGGCATCCTTGAGGGTTCTACTAACACAGTGTATCTACACCGGTTCACACACAATGAGTGAGTTCAGACTAGTCTAAGAACTCCATACACAATGGCCTTAACAGGACATGGTGTCCTTCAGAGCAATTCTGTGGAGCGGTTATAGGCTCAGGGGTTACAGTGGGTGTACCTCTCGACACTTCTCTGTCCAGTGTCGTTGGATCACCCAAAAAACCAGGACAATATAAATATCTCTTCCAACATTTCAGTAGAAGCAATTAAAGGTTGGAGGATACAACATGGTTCCTCCCTATACTTCTTTAGCCAGGGTGGCGTGAGATCGCCCAAAAAACTCGTGACAATACAGGATATCCTTCTACACCCTTTTTCTCGACATGGATCAGGTGCATATGTTCCACTTTTTTCCATTTACACTTTGTATTCTAGTGTATTTTACATACATGTGTATTTTTACACAACATTTTTACATACATACATATATGTCTACTTGATTGTTTTCTCCTTGCAGATCCGGCCGTATGAGAAACAAGCAGTCAAATTGGGGGCATCAAAAACAATGACAATGAAATGATAACACACTCCACTACAGACACTTGTCCTTTACTAACCATGTAGGTACACTACACACAACAACATCTACACATGTGTTCCACCCTAGGTTCACTCTCATCACTTTTTATATACATTTTTCATCTTTAGAATCCACGCTCCTCCACATTTTTCTTTTTGTTATTCCACGCTTGAGTCTAGTCCATTGACATGTCTTCTTCTACACTCTACATGGTTATCAGGTACGCATCTCTATCTACTTTATGTTACCGAGATTTTTTCTCACCAACATAAAGTGGGGGAAAATGTAGACACAAATATTGCACATTAGACAATATTTAGCACGGTCTTATACTACTATTTAGAAGGTTCTCAAGTGTACAAAGTACTAATTAATCCCACCTTTTGGCCACCTTTTTCTTATATTTTATTTCATCTTTCCCACATATTTCTTGATACCTATCCATCCCATTTCATGACCTTTCTAACATTCTATCCTGAAATCAGGGCACCCCAGCCTGTACTGGGGAACCTCGAGGCACTCTGGTCCCATTCCAGGCA
This sequence comes from Taxus chinensis, assembly GCA_019776745.2. Taxonomy (NCBI): domain Eukaryota; kingdom Viridiplantae; phylum Streptophyta; class Pinopsida; order Cupressales; family Taxaceae; genus Taxus; species Taxus chinensis. The sequence goes on from CM034150.1 coordinate 127,381,688, forward strand.
CCCCGTTCTATGCACAACCTCTTTCACTTCTTTTTGGGTCTCTTCTAGCTATTAGTCATCCTTATCTTCTTCTCAGTCAGCCATGGTCAGGATTAATTATGAAATTAAGCTTGAGAGCCCTATAAATATAAAGTTATAAGACCATAATGAGGGTCCTAGGTCATTACATATTATCACTACTATCACTCCATCTAGGGCTGCATCCATTGTATCACTTGCATCCACATAGTGCCATGCATTCAAGCTAGGATATCACATCACACACACTTCATAGGGGGAGGGATTGCATTCTATTCCATGCACACATGCTACTTACATATCTATAGCTACTATTGCTCGCTACTTCACAAAGTACGACTGACACGAGAGCACCTAGGGCATAACATGCACGCGCGCGCACACACACACACACACACACACACACACACACACACACACACACACACCAAAACTACATTCAGGGTCCATAATGTAGTGCAACACTCAGTGATAAGTCCACTAGCTTGGCAGATGAGGTCAGTCTGACCCATTCATATGCATATTTCATTTTTCTAGGGTTTGATACTTCTCCTTGCATTACGGGTCATTCTCCAATTCATCTGATGAATCCATCGTGATAGACAGGAAGTATTTAGAGACATTTAGTGATCATACTAGATTTAGATTTTGAGCATTTACGCTATTCCGAGCACCTAGATTACAGACCAGGGTGCCTCGGGGCACCCCAGTACACTCCCAGGCGCCTGTGTCATCTCAGAAAATATAGATCTACCCTTCACAGGGTCTCTGAGGGTTCGTCTACACTTCCAGATTTTATTTCTAGATCTGCAACACTGTGTGACAGTCTTTTTTTATCGGCTAAGTCTTTTCTTTACTCTTCTCTTGCACATTAGGGTTTCATTTCATCTAGAGCACTTTACTTACATTTATTTCATATTGTTTTAGTTCATTATAGCGTTTTAGTCCTCCTAACTAGATTAACATTAATACCCTAGATATCCCCTTAGGCCATCTAGAAAAACCTTATTTTTGTTAATCATACATACTCAATATCAAATTCACTAAGTAGGATTATCCAATTAGTCATCCTTCCTATAAGTGCAAGTTTTGATAACAATTACTTCAATGGGTCAACTTTTAATATGAGCTTGGTCTTATTATTCAACAAATAGTGGTGTGTTGTGCAAGGTAAAAGTGACGACCTAGGTGAAGTTCTCAATTGTATGGTATATAAGGGTGAGCTCTTGAGATCTGATCAAGTATGTGACTAGGTTAAGGAGAGGAAATTTTCTTTCTGCTATATATCATACTGTGCCAAGGGTTTGAATCAATTGCAAATTGAGTAGCAAAAATGTATAAGAGCAATAGTTCACCTATGAGTAGATTGCATTAGAACTAAGGGGTTTAGATACAATATTCCTGTAGCAAAGCTGAATTTGTGATATCTATCAATCTGTGGCCCCAAGTAGAAATACATCAAACATCTTATCGTCATAAGATGTGTGAATGAATGGCACTTACCTGGGTACTAGGAGATGAATCTTTCGATTGGTTGTATCCTCCCTTGTGAAGTTGCGTAGTTTTCTTCACAAAATTAGGAGGAGGCATTTCTGTTATAATCGAGACCTTTGTAGGGTCTACTTCAATTCCTATACTATGATACTAGGGGTTGGTTCCTCACTAATTTTCCTGATAACATTTCAATATAAAGACTTGGTGTTTTAGTTGGGTCAAATCTTATCCCCTCTGAGGGTTGAAAAATCCCACTTAATATAGTTGGGTGATCTTGTGTTGATCCTAATTTTGTTCATGGTGTTATCTGCATATGTGATCCATTTGATAGTCATTCAGCACATTGAATAGATGGTTAGTCATAGTTTTGAGTATGCCACGAATAAGCAATCTTGAGGCCAAAGGGCATGATTTGAGTTTATAATGAATGATTCAACGCCATGGGGTTCTAAAATTTGTCATGTGTTGATCTTCCTAAGAAATTTTAATCTGATTATACACAGAAGGTCCATTCTATATAAGTGATAATCACTTGATAATGAGATCTTCTGAATCGACAATCATGTCAATGTATTGTCGAAGAGGAAAGTTGGTATCCTTAGGACAAGATTTATTTATATCTCTAAGAGCTATACATATTCTAATACCCTTAGGGTTTGATATATGGAATAGAAATTTTATGGAGTTTGAAATCCACTCTATATTATCCAATTTGAATCATGATGAAGCCTTCTGCCAATAATTTCTCTAAACTGCTTTTACCAATAAGGTAATGCAAGGATGAAAATCTAATTTGAGCTTATATTGATAGTAGGATGCTCAGCTCTTTACGCACAAGTAGGATAAGCACTACTAATTTTAGATACAACCTATAGGAAAATGTCTGTGTAGGACCAACAGAAGATATCTGGAGACAATTATGACATAAGCAATTTCAGGAAGAGGTTCTTTGATGTTCTTGGGTTGAAATGGAAAACTTCCAACTTGACCATTCAAAGCATGTTTTTATGTTGAAGTCATTGATGGTCAAATATACTTAGTTGGGATGATTCCTCAATATGTGTAGGAACAAGGGGGGGAGGGGGTATATTCTAGATCTTCTTGCTGTGAAGGGCATGCAATGAGATTAATCAAACTTAAGTTAGTCAACTTCTTTGTCCATTGATTTTTTGTTTTAAAAGTTTTTCCGCCAGAACAAACAATAAGGGTGTTCACTGTTTAAGTAAGATCTATTATAATGGAAAGTGATTCTAATGAGTAAGATAATGATTTATGGTTATGAAATAGAATATATATGGCCATGTAAAATTTCATCCTCCTCCCTGAAATACGCACATGCGTCAAGGTTGATTGAGAAACCTTTCTTATGATCACCCACTGGAATGTTGTCACAAAGACCCATAAACTCACCAATAACTTCATCATTTTCAAAGAATTCAATTGGTACGTGTTGTTGTTAGTCCCAATTAAAAAGTGACGGGTAGACAAGGTCTAATGTTAGAATGGTAGGGGATATAAAAAGGGTTATAGTCAAGATATCTGTGTCAAAAAATAGGTTCATGGAGGCAAGGTATTCGTAAAGACTACACCAAGAATATGTTTCAGTTTCGTATTCGGAAAACTATCTTTTTGTTCAGAAGATGTGGCATCAACCTCTGGAGGATTGGACCCATATGGCTAGATACCAATACCATATTTAAAAACCTTGTGATGGGGTTTCAGAAGAGGTTCCCACATACCTTATTCATTGGTGCCACAACCATACCCTTAGTATCCCATAGTGTACATCATCTTATTGGGAATTACATACTTAGGTGTTTGGTAACATGACACCATCTCATCAGTGGGAGGTGATATCATTGAAGTAACAAGTAACTTTTCATCTTCTGATAAGCCACCAAGAGTGAAAACATCGATGTTGTACTTTTCTCTAGACCATTGATACTTATAGCAAGGCCTACCATGTGATTTGGGTGATAGGGGAATATTTGAAACTAGAAGAGTCTGTTGGAGATCATACTCTCTGCAGTCAGTTGAAAGGGTCTTCATCTCCCATATAGCAAAGGGAGATACCGATGTTGATGCACCATTATCTTTAGCAAACAAGGTATCTAGACTGACACGTGAGGTGAGAGCCTCTGATTGAATTAGAACGGACATCTTTGTAGAAGGGAATTCAAAAGTGGTGGGAAAGTAACCCTACAATGCTTTGCAATGAGCAAAGGGTTGAGGATCCCCTTGAATTGTGATATTTTGTCCTTCATGGTATAACTTCCAACATTGATGATACATAGAAGGTACATCCTGCATGGTGTGAATCCATGGGTGACCAACCAGTATGTTTTAAGGAAGATCTAAGTCTAAAACATGGAACTTATTATTGTGAGTAGTAGGCCCTACTCCCAGCGAGAAAGTGATCATGTCGGTTGATTGTCATTCTTCATTGTCATATGCCTTGATTATAATGACCTTAGTTTCTAGATCAGCCTCAATGTGACCTAGTTGTTGAACCAGTTTCAAAGTACAAATGGTCAAGCCCGATCCGTTGTCTACAAGCATCCTTTGTGTCTTCTTACGATTTATAATGACCTCGATGTGTAAAGGTAAGTTATGGGTAGGATCCTCTTCAGGAATCTCTTCATGACTAAAGGTTATGTGATCTGTTAGAGTAATCTGCGCGACCATTGCTTGGAAGTGTGTAGGGTTAATATTAATTGACACTCCTAACCCTTGTAATATTTTACAAAGGATGTCCTTGTGAACATTAAATATTTTGAGAAGATCTAAGATCAAAATCTTGGCATTAGTTGTCTCAAGTTTCTATAAAACATCATAATGACTATCCTAAGGGGTAGATGGAGGAGGTTCTGAGATAACAAGGTGAGCACGCCACATTACCATGATGCACTCCTTCATTTTAATCTTAATGGTGTTGATATGATTAAAAGGTGGGTTAACAAAACCAATTAGGGCATCAAAAGGATTATTCATTTTTGCAACATAGTTGGAATTTTTGGTTTGGGATGACTGTCCTTGATCTGACTTTACCATTCCTTTGTTATGCTTGGGGAAAGGTTCTTTGTAAATTCCCAAGTTTGCATTGGTAGATTTACTAGGAGCAGAGGAATCCATTTCCACATTGTCACTATTAATTAAGTCATGGATGAAGTGTTTCAACTTAAAACACTTATCAGTTTTGTGACCCCTGATATGATGAAACCCACAATATTCATTTTCTCTAAACCATGATGGCTTAGGAGCATCATCTCCATAGGGTATATTTTCTAGGTATTTAACCATGTTGACTACTTATAACTATTTTAATATCGATGACATAGAGTCAAATAAAGGGGTGAAAACATGACATTTGTACTTAGGGGTCGGAGGTCCTAAAAGGAATGATAACCAGATCGTGCCAAGCCAAGAACACAGATGCTAATCAAACATCATGATCAATAAGATGAAAGTAATTCACCAGAATAACTTTACATAAACCTTTGCAAACAAATGAGCAGCAATATCATATATTATTATGGAACTCAATGAAATACAATGAGAATGGGCCTTGCTTATATAGGCAAGGAATAACAATCTAAGAACCAGTCAAGGTCGTAGATCAAGCCATAAATCATGGAAAGAACTAGTCATCAAAGAACTAGTCAAGTCCATAGATTTATGAGAGAACTAGACATCAAGGATCTAGTCAATACCATAGATCTAGGAAAGAACTAGTCAATACCATAGATCAAGGAAAGAACTATACCTAACAACTAGATAATATCTCCTAATATCTAAATAAATAAAAAGAAATATCCACACACATAAGTGGGTGAGGATAAATATAATAAAGGTAAATAATGTACCTAGGTGAACATGAGCTAAGGTAAATACCTACTCTAACACCCCCCCTCAAGTGAAGCTAGGGGCCAAAATAGAAGTGGCATGTCCACAGTATGAGTCCCAGCAACTAGGCCTGATGAGGTACTCATGTACAATATATCCATGAAGAAATCTCAAACCAAAAGAAGGAAAGAATCCTGCTATAAGGAAAGAAAGAAGAAGAAGAAGAAGAAGAAGGAATATGTTCTCATGAACACCCCCCAAGAACAACTTTTGAAACCCCAAGCATTCCACGCAACTCAAGGTAGCGAGGTGATGCAAAAGGCTTCGTAAAGATGTCTGCAACCTGCTGCTGAGTCAGAATGTACTCCAAGCAAAGAACTCCATCTTGAATGTGCTGACGAATGAAGTGGATGTGTATCTCAATATGCTTGGTCTGCTGGTGCTCAACTGGGTTGTGAGAAATGTGAATTGCACTTTGGTTGTCACACCAAAGTATAGTCGGTGAATCCTGTGGGAATCCAAACTCTATCAATAACTGGCGAAGCCAAAGAATCTGCTGACTCACTGTAACTGCTGCCCTGTACTCTACCTCTGAAGATGAAAGTGCAATAGCCTGTTGCTTTTTACACGCCCAAGTAACTGGAGAAGAACCAAGATAGAAAAGATAGCCAGAAGTGGAATGTCTGTCATCAATAGAACCTGCCCAATCTGAATCTGTATACCCAACCAACTGAGTAGAGCCCCTAGTGTAGTGTAGGCCAAAGTGGGAAGTGCCATGTAAATAGCGCAAAATCCTTTTAGCAGCCTGCCAGTGACTACTATGAGGAGAATGTGCAAACCGAGATACAAGCCCTACTGCAAATGAAATATCAGGGTGAGTATGGGTCAAGTACATGAGACTCCCAACCAACTGCCTATACAATGTAGGATCACAAAGTGGTGTGGTACATGTGGATGTAAGAGTAACTCCAGACTGAAAAGGAGATGGACTTGGCTTGCAATCAGCCATATCAAAGTGCCTAAGAAGATCATGGGTGTACTTTTACTGACTCAAATGAATCCCTGAATCTGTCTGAGAAATCTACAAACCAAGGAAATAATGCAATAGCCCAAGATTTGTCATGTCAAACTGTGTAGAAAGAGCCCTCTAAATACTCTGAATGTGGGAAGAAGAGCTGCTAGTAAGTAATAGATCATCAACATACAAGACAAGTATCACAATATCCTCACCGACATGCTGGAGATACACTGTATGATCGAAGTGGCAACGAACAAAACCAGTAGATAGAAGAAAAGAATCCATCTTCTCATACCAAGCCCGAGGGGCTTGTTTGAGACCGTAGAGAGACCTTCGGAGCCGACAAACAAGAGAAGAATCCTGAACAAATCCAGCCGGCTGCTCCATATATATTTCCTCTTGTAGATCTCCATGTAAGAAGGCACTCTTCACGTCCATCTGGTATATGGGCCACCCCTGTGATGCAGCAATAGCAAGTACAAGGCATACATAATCCATCTTGGCAACGGGTGCAAAAGTCTCAGAGTAATCAATACCTTCAACTTGTGAAAAACCCTTTGCAACAAGACGAGCCTTATACTTGTCAATGGACCCATCAGCTGCATATTTGGTTCGGTATACCCACTTACACCTAACCATCTTTCTTCCTTTAGGAAGAGATACCAAATCCCAAGTATGATTCTTCATCAAAGAAGAATACTCAGCTGCCATCGCATCATCCCACTCCTGTATCCCATGAGCCTTTGAAAAAGACTGTGGATCCTCAGAAACTGCCTGACACAAAAGTCTAGAACCTGTAGAATGTGCGTGATGATGCCTAGTGGGTGGAAGATCCTCTATGAAAGGTGTTGCCTCAAAAACTGTAGTACGAGCCCACTTAGGCATAGTGACAACATCAGTGGGAATAGGATCCTCAATGACATCTATAACCTCCTCATCAATCTCCTCAAAGAAAGGATCCTCAAGATGAGATGAAGAAGAAGAAGGAATGGAAGAAGATGAAGAATCATGAGGAGTGAAACGCTCATCAAACTAAACATGTGTTCGAAAAAGAACATCATGTGTATCAGGATCTAAAAGATGATAAGCTCTCATGTCCTCACAATACCCTACAAAAATCAAGGGTTTACTCTTCTTATCCAAATCTTTCCTTTTCTTCTTTGGCACAAAGGCCCAAGCATGGCTCCCAAAGACTCGAAAAAATGAGACATCTGGCTTAGTGTTGGACCAAGCTTCCTCTGGAGTCAAATGCTTAAGTGCTCTATGTGGTGTGTGATTCTGAATGTAGTTAGCACAATTAACTACTTCTGCCTAATAGATAGGAGGTATATCTCTAGAATGCATCATACAGTTAGCCATTTCCTTCAAAGTTCTATTCTTCCTTTCTGCTAATCCATTCTGTTGTGGAGTATGAGGAACAGAATGCTGGTGAATAATGCCTTGAGTTGCCAAAAAATTCAGAAAACTCATTGCTGAAGTACTCCCCCCATTATCAGTGTGAAGGTTCTTTATGCTACTAGAAGATTGTTTCTCGACCAAAGCCTTGAAGACTTTGAAGTGTGAAAAAACATCACTTTTGTACTTGAGAAAATAAACCCAAGTACGCCTCGAGAAATTATCAATAAATGTAAGTGCATACTTAGCTCCATTGAAAGATGGGGTAGGAAAAACCATCAAGTCACTATGCACAAGCTCAAGTGGTGAAGAAGCTCTCTTAGACAAATTCTTAGGAAAAGGATCTTGGTGTTGTTTCCCTAATGCACAACCATGACAAACTCCCTCAAGACAAGAAACTCTAGGAAGACCATCTACCATACCATGAGTGCTCAACTCCTTCAAATATCTATAATTGAGATGTCCAAATCTTTCATGCCAAAGCTTACTCTCTGAATCTAAATGAGAAACCAATCCTGTCCCTATAGAAGAAGTGTCATCAAAACCCTCAAAGTGATATAGTCTAGAACTATGATCAACAATACCCTGAGCAACAAGTGAATAAGGCTCCAACAAAGTTCTTACTTCTGCCCCATGTGGTGTAAAAGTCATTGTTTTCGCTTGACCAGAATGACAAATTTGATATACAGAAAGTAAATTTGTAGTGATGTTAGGAACATATAGTGCATCTTGGATATTGCCACCATCAAGTTGTATATCACCTTTTCCCTCAACAGAAAGAAAGGAAGAATCTCCAACCTCAATTTTGGAAGTAGAACTCAAACCTAGAGAAACAAAAGACTCCTTGGAAGAAATCATGTGATGAGAAGCACCAGAATCTATAACCCAATTGTCTGCAAGTGGTGACTGAGATATTCCAACAACATTAAGTGTTTTTCCATGTTGATTAGAAGGAGGTGGAGTGGAGATAGAAATTTTGTGTTTCTTGACTGCATCCTCTAAGGCTTGCATTCGCTTATAACACCTATTTTCTTCATGATTACTACCCCCACAAAAAGAGCATGAACGGCTAGACTTATTCTTGGATTTAGAAGACTCCTTGGGTTTTGAGTTGTTTTCTTTGGGTTTAGGAGCATTTTGAGATGGAGAAGGTGTGGATTTGGTTTTACTGTTTGGTTTTCCCTTGCCCTTAGGATTAGATGCAACTAATGCCTTTTGAGAGGTGGAAGACTCAAGGTGAGATAATTTGGATTCTTCCCTAGTAAGTCTTTCACAAAATGTTTCTAAGTTAGGCATTTTGAAGGTGTCACCTAAGGCATCCATGCTAGAGAAAAAGGTAGAAGCAAAAATTTGGAATGGTCCTCTCAACTTGGATAGAATCAAGTAAACACACTCTTCATCTTTCTTATCTCTTCCACTCCCCTTCAACTGTGTCAACAAATGCTTGAACTTGGTAAGATAGTCTATAATTGTTGGAAAATCTTCAGGATTAAGAGAGGTGATCTCAATTTCAAGTTGCATGGCTCTCATATGATCCACCTTACCAAATAAATCCTCTAATTTCTCCCATATTTTGAAAGGAGAGTCACATTTTTCCAAATGAAATAAAATACTGTCACTTACATAAGTTCCTATCAAACCCATACACTCATCAAATTTGCACTGGTACTGAAATTTCTCATATTCTCTAGTGAACACTAGTTGTTCTGAAGAAGTTAAAGCCCATAATCCTTTCCGCTTAATTATTGTTTCCATTCTTGGTTTCCATGTGTGGTAATTATGTGTTGTTAATGGCTCAACATGATCTAATGCAGAAGTAGATAAAGATGCCATCCTCAAAAAATCACCAAAATAAATGCAAGAACCAAGCAATGCAACAAGACCCCCAAGCAATGCAACAAGAGCTCTCCAGATTTTGGCACTTTATAATGAGTGCGTGTTACAATATGGCACTTTATAATTATAGTGTGATTCTCAAAATAAATATTTCTAATGGAAAGAGCATAAAATACTACACACTTTTGCAAAAAACGACACTCAAAACCGAGTTACCAATCAAAAGTTACAAGCTTTTCAATATTATGCTCTACTATTTATTTTAGTTTCCACTAAAATAGAATAAAATGCTCTTGCCTTCACCACACAAATAAAATGAAAGGGGGCTAGAGTTAAGCACCTACTAGTAGGAATCACAAGCTTTAAGCCCTCATATGACCATACCATATGACCAGGGGCTAAAGAAAAGAAAGTGTTGGCCTTATTTATTGTATGTTATATGAGTCTTCATATAACATGAAGCTAAACAATTGGTGAGTAAGATATTGTAACTTGTTGGGTTGGTATCTCTTCACGATTCTCACAAGGAGGAGGTTGTTCACAATTAGCACGTTCTTCATGATCCTCACAATGAATTTTTACAACGAGGATACGATATCCACCACCATTTCGAGAAGGCACTTCTTCGTCATTCTATTGACTAGAAGTAGAAGCATGAATTGGGTTTATGATGTCATCAATGCTATGAGGAGGACGCTCTGCTTCTTCCTCTCCTTGAACCATATTGGCTAGGAGAGTGATCAAATGTGGACAACAACTTGGCCCCCAATTCTAAAACACGCATAAGAACCTCATGTCTATTTTGAAACAAGAAGTTGTCTATTTGGGTAGGACTAAATTCAAAGTATGCCCAAGGAGAATTCTCCTCACCACCACTATGATCAACCATGGTGTTATCTTCAAAAAGAGGATTTATCTTGTCATTTACAAAGGGATTTAACCCTAATTTTTGATGCCCCATCCTTGTGATAGGAGGCATAATATGAAAGGTCTTGCTAAGGTTGATTTAAAATGGACCCTAGGACAAACCAAATAACATAATGACATCAAATCATCACAAAGAATGTCAAATGATGAATGACAACCAATCCAAAGGATCAATGCAATATGAACCAAGAATACCAAAGAATAAAGAATAAGCCATTGATAAGGTACCATATAGTAAGAAGTATTTATGACAAAACAATCAAGTACAAGACTATGATCCAATCACAAGAATAACTACTCCCTACATTTTCAAAGATAGGTTTGGTGCAAATAATTACAACACAATATCAACAATTAGGTCAAGTTCAAAATAAACAAGACCTAAATACTAAGAAGGTGTTGACGTGATCTCCAAACAAGGTATACTAAAACAAATTTAGATACAAACAAAGTCCAAGTCTTGAAAATAGAGGCTATAAATGTGAGCAACGTAACAACACTATTTGGACACGTTAATCAATCTTTGTAGACAAAGTAAGATTTTAGTATCAAAATGATGTTACCACAATGTGAGCAGCGTAATGACGACACTTTCCAAAACTCTAGGCAATGTTGGAATCAAAACCAAATATAAGTATAACAAGAAGTTGTTATTTATGCAAGCAACGTAACAATACAACTTAGAAACTTAGATCAAGTTTCACAAAGGAAACAAGACGTAAGTATCACAAATGTATTGATATAATGTGGGTAGCATAACAACTCAAAGGTATTTAATGATAGGACAACATAGATATAATGATAATGAGTCTCAATATGGGTGTGAGACAAAGGGCCTACTAGAATATGAAGACATACCATTCACACTTTCAACACTCACATTCCGACATTGCAACCTAGTCATGTGAGTAGAATACAAAAGTGGTGGACACGATTATTTCTAGCAGTATCCACATATGTATGCTTTCTTTTGTCCCAAATGGGCAACAAGTAAACAAAGAAGTAGACCAAGTGGTGATGAAAAATACTTAGTCTAACTTTGGCAGAGTTTCGCCTTGTCTTAGGACAAGGTAGAAACTAAGACAAAGTAATGCCTTGTAAGTTTCGTGATGAATAACACGTGGCTCAAACTTCAATGGACTCTCCCCTTGTTCAACTAACAAGGTTTTGACTCCAAAATAAGTTTTTACTTTGTGAGAGCTTCAATAGAACATGATGGATAAAGTCAAGTTGGCCCCAGTGCCAATTGCTTCACCTAAGATTTTATTCACAAACTCACCATTCTTTCCTAAAGGAGGTACATATTTCTAGAATCACTTCTAGACAATAGACCATTACCCTATAATCAAATTAATGAACGGGGCCCCATAATGGAAACATGAAGCTTTTCTCACAAAGGTTTTCCAACTAGTCAAATGGGTAAGGGGCCACTTCCCATTTCGTCCACCAGTTATCTTGAGGTGTAGACTACTTTGGGTTTCCTGGGGTAATCCTCACATTGATTTTTATGGATTATGCCAATATATTTTCCCCAGTTTAAAGCGATTGAGCCGTAGCTCTTAACCGAACATGCAAATACAGTGTGTTGAACGAAGTGTATTTTTTTATCTTTAATCTTAATGAGGTTTAGTACACCATTGACAACTTGCAACACACGTGTATTATTATTGTTTAGATCCTTCTTTCTTTGACAAACATATATGGTCCTTCACTCAAACATTGGTAATTTTCCAAGAAAATCACAATATTTGAAAGAGGATTAAGTGTTACTTTTGGTTCTCAAAATCATCCAAGGACACAAGAGAAGAGCATACACAACAAGTAATCCAAATATAAAGAAAAGGAAAACTTGCAATCAATGAACCATACAAATGCTTAATAAATTGTTCATTGAATTCCCTTAAGCAAAAATGAAAGATTAAGTTTCCAATCAACCAAATGTTAGAAAAATGAAATTAAAGTTACTTTTGATTCTCAAGATCACCCTAAGGTGCAAGAGAAGAGCATACACAAAATTTAGTCTAACTTAAGCAAAACATGGAAACATGATATTCATTAAAGCTTATCAACATGTTAGAAATCTAATTAAAAATGTTAAAACCTAAAGAAAACAATTGGGAAAACCTGTTAAACAACGTAAACACAAAAACTCAGAATTAGGAAACCTCAAAATTAGAGCCAAAATTTGATACAACATGCTAGCACAAGCCTAACAACAATAGCGCAAGCCTATGAATGGTAACACAAGCTTAAACACAGGAGCACAGGCCTACTGGAAAAAATGCAGGTCTAAGACATAAAACACATACAATGTTACACTAGCGCAGACATAGAGACAATAACGTAAGCCTAAAGACAATAGCGCAAGCCTAACATAGAGAGGCAAATTTCAAGCAAACTGCAAGTTAATAGTAATGCAGACAAAGAGACACTAGCACAAGCCTAACAACAGTAGCACACGCTTGTGCACGTTGATGCAAACATAATGACAAAAATGCAAGCCTCCTTCACGCTAGCGTAAGGCACCTGTAGAACATCAAAACACGGGATTTAATAAGAAAAATGCCAAAAAGCTTAAAACTTTGCCAATTTGATCCAAATTTGATAGCACCTCACCTCCTTCGTTCCTACCAAGAGCATTAAAACAAAGCAACCTTAACCAAACCAGTTAAGAAATTCCACATTTATCTACAATTGCTAAAAGAGGGTTGGTAAACCAAAAATTGAAATTAATCTACAAAAGCTTGAAACTAATGCAAAAGGACTATGGAGTAAGTCCCACCAGGTGTGCCAAATGTATGCATACTAAACTAACTAGGCTATGGAATGAAACTAACACCAAGTAGCTTCAAAACAAAGTTAATCTAATAATGAACCTCAAAATAATAACTTAGGAACTAGCTAATTAGTGCATAAACATGAAAGCAATCATCTAATACTAATCATTCCTACTATTTTAAATGTATGATTACTTCTAAAACACGAGCCTCTTTAGATCATGAGCAATCAAATGTGTGTGTTTGATCCCCAAAGAGAGAGAAGGATCTCACCAAGAAATGGCTACAAGGCCATGCTTAAATCTTCCTTTCTACTCAATAATGGTAGAATGGATGCAAATATGAAGTAACAATTCCAAGTAATGGAGAAGGCTCTTATCATATGCTTGCATAAATCACTAGAAAAAAGTGTGGTGTGGGTGTGAGAGGAAGGAGCTTGATCCTTTATATAGCTTTCCAATTTGGGAGAAGCTTGAATCCCAATGAATGTGGGATAAATGATAAAATAGATTTAGACTTGTTAAGCTTGATTAGAGGAATCAACAAGTGATTAACAATTCATGGGAGTTGGAGATGATTTAATTAATCAACTAGGATTAATTAATAGGTTAGAATAAACTTTTTAGGCTATTTAGAAGTGATTTAAAGGGAAATAGGTATGATTTGGATGATTTGATAGAGGGACTTAACCAATAAGAGAGTTTATTGATTAAATACAATGCAAAATTAACTTAATTAACTCATAATAGTTAATTAATCAATTGGAAGAGGATTATAACTAACGAAGTGTCGTTAATTGGCATTCAGAATGTGATAAAGGCTAGTTAATTAACGAAGAGTCGTTAATTGACCAAAATAGAGGGAAACGTTAGTTAATTAGCGAGAAATCACTAATTATAACATGGAAATGATGGGATAGATGATAGTTAGTACAATTTTAGCAATAAAACTGCGTAGGCAGATTTTAGGTGTCTACAGTAAGATGCCCTTGGTGTGGAAGGTTACCCTCATGTGCATGACTTAGGAAGCTATGAAGTAGATCGAAAACATTATTTGTGAAAAGCTATTTTTGGAAAATCCTAAAAAATCTATTTTTAGAAATTTACTATTACAAAGTTGGGTGGTGTTCGCCATGTTGCCACTCTCCCATGCCTACTCAATATGGAAGTTGGGCTTCTTTGCCTTCATGTTGGGACGAGTGGGCTTTTCCACCTCACACATACACATTTACCCATCTGGTTTTCGCTTTGTCACTTCCACGAGTTGTTGTATAAGATAATAAAGAATGTGTAATTATGACCGATGCTTAAAATGCTACTGATACTAGATTAGACCCTGTTCTTTAGGGGAAAGACCTTCTAAATGGTGATTGGATTAAGCCCAAATGATAAAGATATGCCTTTTGTTAATCATTTTACGAAAACTACTTAATTTTTATGCAATGTTTTCAAGTAGTCCGTGTTATTGTTTTTAGTTATATTCCCAAGGTTAGTATTTCATAATACCATTTTTTTGTGAATAGTTTGTGATATTTTTACAAACTAATATTTCTCTTTTTCATCAAAAACATATATTTATTTATGTTTTAAGTCTAATTTTACTATTGTAAATCTAATTGGATTTTATAATTTATTGTAATTTCCATGGATAGATGAATTATATCATTGATATAAGACAAAGTAAGCTCATGTTGATAGTTAGACTTGGAAATTAAAGTTGAAAGTAAGTTCATGTTGATACTTAAATCTAAGAGATTAAAGTTGAAATGTGTCTTTTTAATATTAATTTGATGGTCTTTTTCTTTTGCAAAATAAGATTGTTTACATAATCACATTGATAGTTAAATTAAAGTTGAAATATTTCTTTTTAATGTTAATTTGATGGTTTCTTTTCCTTTTTAAGAGTAAGATTGTTTTTTGATAATCTAAAAGGACCACAAAATACCCAACTATTTAAGAATAAGATTGTTAATGTTAGTTTACATATCTTACTTTTAAAAAGATTTGTATGTGTGACCTCTCTTTATCCTTTCTCTCTCTCACCCCCTTTTTAAAAATAGAAGTTCTTCCCTATAAAACTAACTTAAAAGTGACTTAACATTACACCTCCTCTTGATACAAATGCTAGTAAGAGTCACCTATTTAATTTATTCAAAGCTTCATGCTTTAGGCTTTTTCTAGATAAAGCTAGGCTCCTAATCCCTTAACCAATGAATGAAGGCGAAACCCTTCACTTTTTCCCTTTATCTCTTTCCCCAAATATAAGATTACTCATTCTTCTTACTTGTCGGCCAAGGCAGTTTTTTGGCTTTTTTTTTATAAGATCCTTATTTCAATTTAACGGGTATAAACTTAATGCGCCTAAAAATAACCAAAAATAAGCACACAAAGACTAATTCCGGCGAAAATAAGTACATATATAGACGAGGTAGTTTACCCATTCGGATTCATTCTTGTTTACGTTGGCTTCACAACAGATCTCTCTGACTTTTGCTCTTCGTGACTGGTTCGCAGCAATGGCTCACAAGGGAGAATCATCAGAACCGTAAGCCTCCTCTGGTTTTTTCCTTTCCTGGTTATTCAGATGGGTTGGTTTATTTTTTTTTTCTTTTTGTTCTCTCCTTTTTATGAGATGGTTTAGGGTATTTTTCCATCGAAAAATTTGCAGATTGTGTGTTATGGTTGATTTGATTACAGGAAGGGAATCAAAAGAGAC
The DNA here is from genome assembly GCA_019776745.2 of Taxus chinensis. NCBI lineage: Eukaryota > Viridiplantae > Streptophyta > Pinopsida > Cupressales > Taxaceae > Taxus > Taxus chinensis. The sequence continues at coordinate 127,397,711 of CM034150.1, forward strand.
TTCAGCACTGCAATTTTAGAGCGAAAGAAGGCGGCGAATCGGCTGGTGGTGGACGAAGCCATTAACGATGACAATTCCGTGGTCTGTCTGCACCCGGACACCATGGAAAAATTACAGTTGTTCCGTGGAGACACCATCCTTATTAAGGTCTTTTTCTTCCCCTTAATTCACCCCTGGTTTTTTCCCTCTTTGTAGCCCTCCCTTTTTTAGTCTTTTTGCCCAGATCTATTCTCACGGTTTTTTTTTTTTCGTCCTATGTTTAGGGTAAAAAGAGGAAGGATACTATTTGTATTGCTCTGGCGGACGAGACATGCGAAGAGCCCAAGATACGAATGAACAAGGTCGTGCGTTCGAATCTCAGGATTCGTTTGGGAGACGTGGTCTCTGTTCACCAATGTCCCGATGTCAAGTACGGCAAGCGCGTCCATATTCTTCCCGTTGACGATACCATCGAGGGCGTCACCGGGAATTTGTTTGATGCCTATCTAAAACGTGAGTCACATTACTATTTTTTAAAACCCTTTCTTGCAATAAATATGCTGCCTTTTTCAGATCGTTCTTGTTTTTGTAATCTCCCCATTTTTCCCAAATTTCATGGGTAAAAAGAAACTTTAGGTTTGAATTCGAAACCGTTATTTTGTTGGAAGCCTAATAATATATGTAGAGCACATACATTGTGATCAAATTGATTAAAAGGTAGAACTATCTTCTTCTAGGTGGATTGACAATGTTTTGTTTAATCCCAACGTTGGCTTTGAGGTGAACACATAGGCCCAGTAGGGTAGATAACGCTTTCCTGTTGATCTAATTCAGTGTAACCAGGGTTACTGAGTTTTCTCTCTCGAATTCTAAGTATCTGGTGGACGGACAAAATTGGCTAAAATGTTTTGGCTTTTAATTTTCCACTATGGTATCGCTTTAACTTTTAGGCTGTTAAATTTTTCCCTTAAATTTTTTTCTAGACAATCATCATGAATATCTTATGCTAGAGATGTTTTTCCAGCACCCAACTTTGAAAAGTTGGAGCTTTTTTCTTCTGAGATTTTACATTTTAGGGTTGGGATTGGGTGATGAGAGGAAAGGGAAAACATGATTTGCTCTTTGTTTTTGGTTGGAACTATACAGAGAGTCAGTCAATCACCTCAAAGGCCCTACTTTTGGGTCAATCTTGTGCAAGTTAAGATGCATTTTGCTAGAGGATTGGATGAAGGATTTTATGATCTCTTTTTATTTGAATATTGTTTTCCTCAACTGTTGGTTTCCTATGTTTCGGTTTCATGGAGTTAGTTTCCTAGGTTGTGGTTCCACGGATTTTTTCAGTTTCCCATGTTGTGGTTCTCTCCCCAATTTAGAAACACACACATTGCAGACAAAATAATATGAAAAAACACAGATTTTTTTGAGTGGATCAATATAACTTTATAGAATTGTATTGGTTTTACAAATGTTGGAGCATTTTTTTTCAATTAATCAATTCAGATGGCTATATTCTGTTAGAAATATTTTCTATTTCTTTATTGTATGCTGTACATTTGAAGTACATTAGTTGCACGCCCCTCTGCCCATAAAAGAAAATCGAAGTAATGCAACTTATGAAACTTGCTTAATGTCTTGTATTTAATAATTTTACTGTTACTGCTTATTGTGTTTGGTGAATTTAGAATTGTAAATTGTTTTGGTCACTTCGTTAGCATTGTAATGTTTATATGTGAAACTGAAGTTCTGAAATATAACTTGTAGCCTATTTCTTGGTTTCACGGAGTTGTTAATTTCCTAGATTGTGATTCAACTGGTTTTTTCAGTTTCCCATGTTGTGATTCTCTCCCCAATTTAGAAACACATTGCAGACTGAATAATCTGAAAAAACTTAGAGATATACAGCTCTTGTTTTTGAGTGGATCAATATAACTTTATACAATTATATTGGTTTTACAAATTTTCAATCCTTTTTTTTCAATTAATTAATTTAGATGGCCATATTTTCTCAGAAATATTTTCTGTTTCTTAATTGTATGCTGTACATTTGAAGTACATTAGTTGCACGCCCCTCTGCCCTTAAAAGAAAATCGAAATAATGCAACTTATGAAACTTGCTTAATTTCGTGTAATTAATAAGTATACTGTCACTGTTTATTGTGTTTGGTGAAAGTTAAAATTGTAAATTTGTTTGGTCTCTTTGTTGGTGCTGTGATGCTTATATGTCAACCTAAAGTACTGAAATATAATTTGCAGCCTATTTCTTGGAAGCTTATCGTCCAGTAAGAAAAGGAGATCTTTTCCTTGTCAGAGGTGGAATGCGTAGTATAGAGTTCAAAGTAATTGAGACAGACCCTGGGGAATATTGTGTTGTTTCTCCCGATACAGAAATTTTCTGTGAGGGCGAGCCGGTAAAGCGTGAGGATGAAGATAGATTGGATGAAATAGGTTATGATGATGTTGGTGGTGTACGGAAACAAATGGCTCAGATTCGTGAATTGGTAGAACTACCACTTTGGCATCGATAGCTCTTTAAATCAATAGGTGTGAAGCCCCCTAAGGGTATTCTTCTTTATGGACCACCTGGTTCTGGGAAAACTTTAATTGCCAGAGCAGTTGCAAATGAGACGGGTGCGTTCTTTTTCTGTATCGATGGACCTGAAATTATGTCAAAGTTGGCTGGAGAAAGTGAAAGCAATCTTCGGAAGGCTTTTGAGGAGGCCGAGAAGAATGCCCCCTCCATTATATTTATTGATGAAATTGATTCCATAGCTCCCAAGAGGGAAAAAACCCATGGTGAAGTTGAGAGAAGAATTGTTTCTCAACTTCTCACACTTATGGATGGGCTAAAATCTCGTGCCCATGTTATTGTGATTGGAGCAACAAACCGACCAAACAGTATTGATCCAGCTCTGAGAAGGTTTGGAAGGTTTGATAGAGAAATTGATATTGGTGTTCCAGATGAAGTGGGCAGGTTGGAAGTGCTCCGCATCCATACAAAGAATATGAAGCTCTCTGATGATGTATGTTTTCTAGCTCCTGACTTCCATTTGCGTACTTTTATATCAATTCAAACAATTCTTGTATATTGACTGCATGTTTTAATATTTTGTGTTTTTGGTACAGGTTGATCTTGAAAGGATTGCAAAAGATACACATGGATATGTCGGAGCAGATCTTGCAGCTTTGTGTACTGAGGCTGCACTACAATGTATTAGGGAAAAAATGGATGTCATTGACTTGGAAGATGAGACAATAGATGCTGAAATTCTTAATTCAATGGCTGTCACTAATGAGCATTTCCAGACTGCATTGGGCTCCAGTAATCCATCTGCTCTGCGCGAAACTGTGAGTCTTAACAACTATGTCTGGCCGTATCTCACTTTTCTCATTATTGATTAAATAGGGGTTTAATTGGTTCTCTCAATTTGTTGGTCTCATAATATTTAGTATTCTACATCTGTTTGTTTCAGATGATTTAAGTAGTGGCTAATTTGCCCATGGATTTTGGCAAAACTTTTGACAGGTTGTTGAAGTGCCAAATGTCACTTGGGAAGATATTGGCGGGTTGGAAAATGTCAAGAGGGAGCTTCAAGAGGTAAGTTGTGGAACTTGGGTTCGCTACTACGTGTTTGCTTCACATTCTTTTGATATAGTAAAATCTGGATTTCTAGCAGATATTAACTAACAAAATACATTATGGGTTTGATTTAGACTGTTCAATATCCAGTGGAGCATCCTGAGAAATTTGAAAAATTTGGCATGTCTCCTTCAAAAGGAGTGCTCTTTTATGGGCCACCAGGTTGTGGAAAGACATTGCTTGCAAAAGCCATTGCTAATGAATGTCAGGCCAATTTTATCAGTGTGAAAGGCCCAGAAGTATCAACAATGTGGTTTGGAGAGAGTGAAGCTAATGTAAGAGAAATTTTTGACAAAGCTAGAGGTTCAGCTCCTTGCGTACTGTTCTTTGACGAGCTTGATTCTATTGCCACACAGGTGTGTGGCTTTCTCACACTAAAAATTTAATTTGAGAAGGGTGGCTACATGTGCAGACTTTTTGATCAAACTTTTTCAAGCAGGTTTAATGTAATATCTGGTTTATTTGCTTGCAGCGTGGCAGCAGTGTTGGGGATGCTGGTGGTGCAGCAGACAGGGTGCTTAATCAGTTGTTGACTGAGATGGATGGTATGACAGCTAAGAAAACTGTTTTCATTATTGGGGCTACAAACAGGCCTGATATCATTGATCCTGCACTGTTAAGGCCTGGTCGACTTGATCAGTTGATCTATATTCCTTTGCCTGATGAAAGCTCACGATACCAAATTTTCAAATCCTGTCTGAGAAAGTCACCCGTTTCAAAGGATGTTGACCTAATGGCACTTGCTCGATATACCCAAGGATTCAGTGGAGCTGATATTACAGAGATCTGTCAACGGGCTTGCAAGTATGCTATTAGAGAAAATATTGAGAAGGTGAGCATCCACTGTTCTGTATTCAAGGGATTTAATTGTAAAGATAAGAGTGCTAATAGCCCTCTTTTGTGAATTAGATTTGTTTATGATACATACTACGACAGTTTTTGTTAGTGGTGGAGCATTAGTCTATCTCAGGTCTCTATGATTTTTCATTAGACACTCATCACCCAATGTAGCTGAATATTTATTTTATTAGCCTGCCTGTATTTCAGTTCATAATATCTACCTTGGGCGTTTTTTGTAGGATATTGAACGTGAAAGGAAAAGAAGTGAGAATCCTGAGGCAATGGATGAAGATGATAGTGATGAGGTGTCTGAAATCAAAGCAGCTCATTTCGAGGAATCCATGAAATATGCCCGAAGAAGTGTGAGTGATGCTGATATTCGAAAGTACCAAGCATTTGCACAAACGCTGCAGCAATCTCGAGGCTTTGGTTCTGAATTTCGATTTCCAGACAGACCTGCTGGTACCGCAGTTGGGGCGACAGATGCTTTTGCTACAGCAGATAATAAAGATGATGATGACTTATACAATTAAATAGATCTTGTACACAAGTGTCATCTTTATAAAGTGGCAAATGTCATCTGCTTTAGCAGGAACCTTCTTCTCACAACTAGCCAGTTATTAAATGTGGCTCGGCTATGCTTGTATGAGTTTATTATTTATATGTTATCTGAACTTTATGCAAGAACTAATAGAACCATTTAACTAGGTGTGGCATAACTGCGTCTTGTTTTTTTTTAATCTCGTACCACCTTATGTAAACATTTGAATGCTCATCATCATTTTGGAAATTGTCTACAAGTTCTTTTTTAGTCTCGTGGAAGGCAGGTTATATGATTTTCACTGAACTACATACTTTCTTTTGCAACGTCCAATCCAAATGTGCTATGTGTCCTCTCTTTGTTTTGGGCTAAAGTGTTTTGAATAATACTTATTTTGTCTTTGATAAAAACTTTTTTAGTGTGTTTTATTTGGCTGGGACCTATTTTTATGCCGATAGGCCCTGCTTCAATGAGAGGGACTCGCCTGCTGTACATAATTGAATGGTGGAAATGTAGTTTCAAGAGAGATAAACAATTGAACGGGTATCAGCAGTTAAATCTTATGCTGGAAACAGTATGCAGATATGGGAAAGACAGCTGTGCTTTATCTTATTTGACAACGGGAATGTTTTATTTGGATTTTGACATCTGTGTATCACCTTCTTGTTAGAAAGTTTGGTGCTACACCGACACGGTTGTGTGAAAGCCACATTCCAGCCCTGCAGTGACATGGAATGCATTACTCCTTGCTCATCCATACTGTTGTACCTGCCATTGTAATGCGGTAGAGAAAATGGCAGATAAACAGTGCAGAATAAGTGTTGGTCCTTGCTAGTTGTGTGTCAAACTCAGTGAAAACATTGTAATCTAAATGTTCTAATATTTAGTTATAAGGTTCTATTTTATTAGGGTTTGAAACAGAGTCTGTTGGCTGTCCAGAGCAGCAAGTAGATCTGTCCAAAAGGATGCATCTCCATGATGTGGCAGGGTGCAAAGGCTATTGATCCACTGGACTTTGCTCCTTGCAACGAGCTTGGGCCATAAATGCGAAAGCCAAGGGCAAAAAGCTATACGGCAGGGCATTCAAGAAGAGAAAAATGTTAGCAAGAAGATGTTTCATGTTAGTGGATCTCTTGACTTGCTATTGGATGTCATGTAGATAGTAGAAGATCAGACTACAAACAACCGTGGGCTTCTAGGCTGTGTAGTCATGTGATTGTCATAATTAGGTGCTTGGTTACACTGATTTGGCGTATATGCAGTTATGACTTGCTTGCATAAAGCTAAAATGAACTATCGCACTATTTCTTAAGGCGTGCAAATACTTTTTATTCTCATTCAGGTGCTCAACATCTACAAGACTTATCTCATCTCTTATACAACATATTCTCCTCTCAGACGACTTCAGAATTTTACTTGCTATCATTAACCTCCTTGGACACTATTGTCCAGGTTGGACATAAGCACCACACACTTCCCTTTTCCCTTTTTGGGCGCTAGTGTCATTTGTCTCTAAACGGTCAATTTTTTTTAAGTCTATCCTAGTACCCGTTTCTAGGTTGGCCTTAAATGTGAAATTATATCCTCTGGAAAGGTTAAAAAAAAAAAAAAAAGTCTTAACACTCATTTATTCATCTGGCATTTTCAAAAGCTCCTGATAACAAATATTTATGAAGTTATATGCAAAGCTACCCTAATCTTTCACAAATTAAGGGCAGACGTTATAAGTAGTCTATATTTAATTTTGAAGCACTACAAACCAGGTTAAGAGAAGCCAAAGCTAAATCAAAAGTATTCAATGGTCACATCAAACGTTACCAAACATCTATACATCAAAGGTTATTTTAAGAGTTTTCTATATACAAGAACATTACTTTGACACTTCTACACCCTATTGCAACACTCTATCATTCACGAATAGTTATACTCGTAATTTGTGTCGAGGCACAAGGATACACATAGGGAGGGTCTTCTAGATTTTCATTCACACTTGCACCTACATGAGGAGAACTATTCATGGATGTTGAACCCCTCATTTGACAATGTAGAGTAGTGCTTGGTTAGGATTAACAAGAGGGTTGGCCATGAAGGGTAGTGCAACTCCACTAAACACCACTTTTTTTTATTACGATTTAATGTCCATTTGAGTGCTAGTGCAAAGAACTACAATTTTGATCATATAGGTACATGCATAGGGTTTTAGAGGAAGTAAAAGTGCAAGAAGTAGTTATAGATGGTGACAAACAAGCCAAAAGAGATTAAAAGTGTTTGCATAGCCAAACACTAGTGGCAAGGAAGATGGAAGTGCTAACGCTAGTGTCAAGATTGACACTAGTGTCCAAAGGGGTTTTAGAGACTTAGTTTTGAGGCAAAACACAATTGGCATAATTGCAATTTATTTATTGAAGGGTTCTACATCGATTAACAAATCTATCATTTTATTTGTAAATTGCAGTTGATTGGATATAGAAACCCTCAATCTATTTTTTTAAATTATTGTTCATGTATCAACCGTCAGAGTCGTGGAATTACTTGCATATTTGTGTCAATAGATCATGAGAACATCCTTTCGAAGGTGTTTAGCTTTAATTACTTGTTTGGTTTATCTAGACTCAAAAAGACTGCACTCATTGTAACGAGTCAAAAATGGTGCGTAGTAGAGTGGATTTGTGGTACATGCCTATATAGGTAAATATAATATATTTTCTTCCCTTTTTATTTGGTTCGATTATCATATGCTAATGGATTGTAGGTAGCTTCCATTTTTCACCATTGTGTGCTTTGGCATTAGGGAAAAAAACAATATGCTCAATTAATAAAACATCACATTACTCAAGTTTTTTATATTATCACTATGAAATAAAAATGAGTTTATGGTACATTATGTTCTTGTAATGGATCTTGGGTAGGAATTGGTTGGTTTGAGATGCCATGACGTTGTGATGAAGACTGAACTTCAACTTCACGTGAGAATTGAGATCTATAAGCGCTTTACAAATTCCGCGAAAACCTTGAAATAGGAAACATGTAACATGTGAGAATTGTGGAAAATAAGTTGTGAGAATTGTGAGAAATGAGTAGGGGAGGGAGTATTTATAGTACTGGTTCAAGGTTTAGGGTTAGGGTTAGGGTTCAGGGACATGCGACACAAGGTTCCAGGGATGCGTGGCAAGAAAACATTGGGGCACGTGGCAATTAAGAGCTAGAGACGTGTGACAAGAAGCTTGCTAATGTGCGACAAAGAGCTTACTAACGCATGACTACATTCGTCTTGGAGCACACCATTATCCTATCTGATGCACGACAATGGTTTTTTTCTTAACGTGTGTCACGTGATTTTCTTGTCGCATACTTGGGGATGTTCACATTTGCAATGAAACTTCTTCACGGAAAATTTGCCCATGTCATGAAAGTGCTTCCGGGATATTCACCAAGAAGTTTCCACCTCTAATTTCTTAGAGGCCTTTTAAAATTATCCTTGTTTTCTCTCCTTCCTTCTTCCTTCTCTCTCTATGTTCTAATTCTTCATTAAGGAGGTACTTTTCTTCTTACAATTAATGAGAAAAGGCTCACTTTTGTTTCCTAGGAACATAAAAGGTCACAAGTGACAAAAGGGAAGTGAAGAGTCATGTGGGGGGTGAATGAAGAGACATTTTGTTATGCTATAAATTTAAATGGCTTCTCCATTCTAAAGGGTTGGCAATTGTGGATTGTTGTATGCTATTGAGCTTGGTACCACTACTACATTAAGAAATAAGAGCTACATTTCCTCTATGTCCTTTTCTATGTTCCTCCATTCTCTCTACTTTCCAACAAGCATGGTGATCTTGTATAACCAAGAAGGAACTATGTGTCCTTGATTAATGAATCTATAGAACTGTGTGTCTCTCGTTTGTTAGTATTGCTAATTGCTTACATTATTGCGTTCTTCAAATTGAATGTGGACCTACTCTGGTTACTTTTGGTGAGAATTTGATAGTGCTTGCTCACAACATTAAATTTCTCTCTTTATTTCTCCTACTCCCCTTTACCTCCCTTCATAACAAATTCCTCACTTGTACATTGTACAAGAACTTTGCCACATGTTTATTGGAGTATTCCCATGTGATTCCTGGCTTAAAGACTACCCCATAACTTTAGTTAGTTTACATTCAATAATGAGATCCTCCCCATACATAAGGAGGGGCTTAGCCCAATGACCATTGGTGAAAATCAATAATTTACACTGCAACAAATTATTTCACCAACAAATGTGGAGAAAAATTTTCTACCTATCATATCCAGATGGAATGTATTTGACGCTGCCCCAAAATGAACAATATTTGAAACATTACAAATCATAAAACAAGATGATCCCTGCATGTACATATGATTGCCTTAGTTTCCCCTTTACTATTGTGTTTTTCCCTTTCTTGTATTGTTTTCCCTTTTTTTGTTGTTCGTGTCTTTTCCCATTTCTCCCCTTTCTCTCAAGAGTTATTTCTACATCATTCTAAAATTCCTTGGCTTGGTGCCCAATCGACAAGGATTTCAAAGGATTCTAGCATTCATCTACACTTTGTTCACCTTTTATGTGATCCAAAGTTTTTCCTATTTAGAGTCAGTTGTTATCCCTAAATTTGAATTTCACTAATTTTTTTGGGTAACCACACAAATTTTTCAAAAAGGGGTTGTCTGGAGAAAGTACCAATTTGTGAAAACTCATGAAAATGACTAAGAATTATATCATTCCCCCAAAATATCATTTTTGCACTAAAAAAACTAAGTCCCTTGCCTTAGTTAGACTTTTGACCTTGTCTGAAAAGGACAAAACCCTGACTTATCTTAGTTGAACTTTTGACCTTGCCTGACAAGGCCAAAATCCCAACTCAACTTAGTCAAACTTTTGACCTTGTTTGACAAGACCAAAATCCCGACTCTCTTGCCTAAATAAATAAATTCCCAATTCGATCATACTTTTCAAGCATATTAGCAATTATGGGATGGATTTGCTATAAATGTATTTCACTCATCCATTTTTCATGGTTGTTTCTCATTTTCTCCTAGTCTCATCTCTCCAATTGTGGATTTCAAAGCCCTTAGGGTACCTTGCTCAAGTTTTGGTCAATTCATTTAAGGTATTCTTGTGCTTGAAGCCTTTCATTACACGTATTGATATCTAGAGATTTCCAAGGATATTTCAAAATGTAGTAGGGTTTCCTTTGGCTCAGTGGGGTGAGTTTGCATATATTTTGGGCATTATCCGAGTTCAATAACTCCCAAACCTACAAGAATTTGTATGGCCAAAAAACTTAAGGACCCTAAGTTGATTGCAAAGAAAATCAGAGTTTCACTCGTGCTTCACACCCTCGAAAAGTGTGATCACTTCTTCATGGGGTTTTCAATTTGTCTTGCATCCTTAAAATCCTAACAAAAGTAAATTAGGGTTTCACTTGTGCTTTGTACCTTGAAAAGTCTAATCAAAATAAGTTGGAGTTTTTCTTGTGTCGGACATTTCCAAAAGTCCCATAAGAACTGATTGGGATTTTGATCATGGTACACACCTCCAAAATTTTGATGAAGTTGGATCATGGTTTTGAATCAATAAGAAATTTCCAAAACTCTAACCAAAGGCTGATTGAACTTTGATCCTTCTTTTTCACTCCAAAAGTTTGGCGTAGGACCAAATGGGGTTTCATACTTTTTTTGCACTCCTAAAATCCTGATTTCTTCTTGGGCTCATTTTTAGGGGTATTTTCCTATTTTTTCATCCAATTTTCTGAAGGATCAAGGAGCAATAGAGACATGAAGTACAAGTTTCAGGGAGTTAATCCTCCATCCAATCTAGAGTTCAATGTGGATAAGATTACTGATACATACCTCAGACACATTGATCTCTAGGACTTTTGGACATGTATTAAAACATGTTATAAGTTAGATTGGGTACACAAAATATATGATAGTGGGATAACATTGGTAGATTTATTCCCCATGCATTCTTAATGCTAGGAATTTGTGCTTGAATTGTTGAAGCACTATGACAAAAACATGAGTTCAATAAAGCAATCAAATAGTGAGTACCTATTGAAGGTTAATGTAGATCATATCAAGGAAATGTCGAAGAACCCCAATTTTGAAGCTTGTGTAGACATTTCCCCTTACTAATCCCAATGTTTTTGGAATGAAAAATCTTTGTCATACATGAAGACCATGAACAAGCATTAGTTAGAAAAATATAAAGGATCCACTTCTAGGATATTGAAAACACTACACATGTATAATTTCAAGAAAGAGATCAATGATATCATCACATTTATTAATAGGGTAATAGGTAATCCAATGACACGGGGTTTACAAGAATGGATGTTCTAATACATCCACACCATTCTAAAGAACATGCAACATAGCAATTGGGATGAATTGATCAATGATTCAATTCACAAGCAACTCATTTAGGTACAAAACACCAAAAGTTCTACACGACCTCTTACGCAGTGTATGCCACAACCAAATCCATAACGTTTGTAGGTTTAGATATAGTAGGCCAACTGAGATAGACCAAATTGTATGACTTTTATCCGCAACTCACGTTGGAGGCAAACATTCAACATTTCCATTGGGTTAATGATACTTTTTTTTACTATATCATTTGTATACTAGATCTAGTACTAGAATCAACTCACTTCTATATCAAAGCATCTACCAAGATATCTTGGTGGAGAGGATTGTTCATTCAATTTCTTACCTTCTCATATATAAAGATAGATGGCCTTACAGGTTCCCCTTATATGTTTTCCAGGATTTTTAGTTATAAAGTGGCATTGTTGGAGCTTCCGTGATAATTGGTGAAAGTGCACAAATACCTTTCTTGTAAGAAAAAGGAAGACACATTTTATAATCACTATAAGAAGATATTCATGTTTTTGTTCATAAGAGGAAAAAATATGGATGATGAAATCACCAAAGTCAACATGCACTCTTTCTCATCCAAACCATCCTTCGACATCTATGCTAGAGGTTGGTTCATGGTGAAGACTAATGGATTGATAGTGATGATGAGTAAGAGGTATGAAAGAGGGATTTTTCCTATATGTCTCTCAATCAAACCAAGGAATTTTACATGGTTTATGTCCTTGAGGGTCTGACTAATGATATTTACTTTGTGGACCAATCATATGATCAAAACAAATCAAGTTGCAATTTTTTTCACGAGTTTACTTATCAAAACCTGAGTCCAAGTTTCTTGAGGAAATGATCAAACGATTAACTTCAAGAACTCTTAAGGGGCTCCATTCACAAGGAGTCAATGTGCAACAATTGAAGCTAGTAGTCCCAAGTGAGTTAGCAGGAGAGGCTTCCATAGTAATTAATGAGGAATCAAAGGGAGAAAAGGGTAAGGATAGAAAGAGACTAACCATGACACAAAATATCAAGTTTATACATAAGGGAACACATGGTGGGGAGCAAGGACATTTTGAACATTCAAAGGGGCCATCAAAGACTGATTTTGGATCCTCAATCTCCACCACTCAGTCCAAATATATCACAACCATTCCTATCTAGTGATACTAGCATTATGGCTATCCCTACAACACAGCCTCAACCTCTACCATCATCCCTCAATATTTCTTGTGCTTATCATTCACCACCTAAAGTATATTCTCCTCCACATTCTCCTCTAAAGTCATCTATCATACCACTTCCTCCATCCTCTCCCCCACAATTGTTTTTTGCACTCCATCCTCATCCTTTACCAAAATCATCTACTCTACCATTGTCACTTGTGCCCAATTATCCTCCTTCCACCCCTCTTATCTTACTTCCTTCAGTAGCCATGCCCATACCCATGACATCCCTGACTATTTTCTCCTCTACTATGATTCACATACCAAGTTAACTTTCAAGACCATATCAACATAAATAACTAGCACTGTTGCAAGGAATCCCTACAATCCGTAAATGGTTGGTGAAATTCACTCAAAAGTAGAGAACGGCAGTGGTACAACTAGAGGTAATTGATTTTAGTAATCACGATCTCAAGCCAACTCCCTCATGAGAAATAAAAAATCCTAAGAATGTTTCAAGGTCTTTACCAATGATAAGGGAGAGAGATTGTCTAAAATTTTCATACGTCAAATAGATAAGGACAAACAAGATACTTTAGCATATGACTATCAAATCTCCAAGATTAGTATGGGGAAGGTTACCAATGAGATTTCAAAGGAGGAAGTGTAGACTTCAATTGGTAGAATATTTGATAAGATGAACATGGATCAAGCTACCAATGAACACCTTAGATAGCGCTGACCAAATCACAGTTGTGATTTAGAAAATGGTTAAACCTCTCCAATATCAAATATTTTGCAAGAATTAACTTCGATACCCTTATTGGGGAAAATGTTATCAATGAGGAGAAAAAAGGAGATCAAATCAAACTTCTAAAAGATTTAAAGTTTAGGATCCAAATCCTCGAAGAATGTGTAATGTGTAAAAATGTTACATGAATCGAATAATGAGGGGATTGACACCATACATGACCTAGAGGAAATGATAGATAAGATCCCTTGTATTGATGACAATGGAAAAGATGAAGACCTTCACAATACCTCAACTTTGTTAGTTATAAGATCAAACTTAATAAACATGCCAATATGCTCAATTACTTAAGAACTTCCAAACCATCAAAGTACCCAATTTCACTTCAAACATGTCTCAAACGCTTTTATTTTCTTAAACCACCTCAACATCATCCAATAACTATGATTAGATTATTCACAAAGATTCAAAACCTTAATCCAACTCTTTCACCTTCTAGCCTCTTCTTAAGAGCTCTTGTAGCCCTTAAACATTCAAACCTTATAGCTCAAAATCAATCATAAGGTTCTAAAACAAACTAAGCACATTTTTAGACACCCATTTGGTCCTTACAACTTATATCCAAGATTTAAGTTATGAGGCTTAGTATAACTCCTTCAAAATGCAATGGCTCCTCCCCCATGAATTAGGCGGGGGATAGGGCTTTGGGTGGTTCTAGAGAGGGAGGTGCCCTATCCGCATGGGCCCCCTATATCTATATGGTGAGTGTCGATTCTATAGATTCTCCCTCGATATATCTATATCTAGTTGGGCCCTCTATAGAGTATAGAGAGATGGTTGGGGATTGGGATAGGGCCAATGCTCATGCTAGCTAACTTGTACTAACACTGATAGATCTGGTGTTCCTCTTGCCTGTTGACGAGGAAATAACGGCAAGGTTCAGATTCATAAGTTATTACTTGCAGCTTGGGAGCTAATCACCCAACAACTCTCTAGGAACAATTTTCTTCCCAATTAGCCCTACTTCTCTTGTAGCCCTAATTTTATCTAAATCTCAATATTCAAAAAATTGAGATTGGTTTGTGAGAAAATTATTATACTTCTATATATCCTTTATTGAGTACTTTCTCTTCACTAATTTTTATTGTCTAATTCTTCCCACAACTCTTTCAACTTACTTTTCTCTCCTTTCTTCTTTTCCATATTAGGCCTCCTATGTCTTGTCTTAGGTTCTTGACTGAGTTTCAAAGTTTTGAAGTTTCCTTTTGGGTTCTTTCCTCAACATTCTTTTTGGACATCTTATAAAAACCTCTTAGAAATCCCTTTTTCAATATCTACTCCTCTTTCTCTTATAAACTCTCCTTATCCATTTCTTGCTTACTTTTCCTCCCACCTTGTCATCTTTGCTCTTTTGCCAGTCTAGATTGTGTATGTAAGATTTATAACTATAACTCTAAAGAATATTCCTCTCAACCCTTGTTATCACCTTTAACACCTCTTTCTACACCTCTAACTCTATATCTTTGTAAGATTTCATCATTGAATCTTCTCCATATATTATACTCTTGACTGGTTCTTAATAAGGTTCTTGAATGTCTTTTATTACTTTTTCTTTAATTTGAGATCTAAGCTTCCTTGTAAATGTAAACAAGGAAAATTACAGACAACATGAGAAAAAATGAATTAAAAACAATTATACCTTCACTGCAATGATCTTGCAAACCTCAAGTAAGACTGTGGAAGTGCTTAGACTTGTGTTGATCTTGTAAAGTTTGATTTGTGGATGCTCTTGATTCAATCTCCAAATGGGGATGCAAATGCTACACGTTGTTTTCACAAGGATGCGGGAAACAAATTAGCAACAATTGGATGCAATTTACTCAAAGCTCTAGGGATGAATTTATAAAGGAATTGGAAAGCTTTTATAGCTGAGGGTGAGGCCATGAGAAGTGGATATTGGGTTGAATTGGCTCCATCCATGGGTACTAATTATAATTACCCGAAATAGTAAGATGCCCATGTTTGTGCAGTTGTAACTTTGCAGGGGCAATCATTACCTTTGAATTCATCTGAGAAGTGGTTGCACGTGCATTTTAGGCTTCTAGAAGTGGATGAAGTGGAGCATGAGTAGATAATAGGATTTAATTAAATAACTAAATTAATTAGTATTTAATTGTGAGGAAATAATTAATCATTTATTTAATTAAATGTTTAATTATATTAGCTAGGTGGGATGTAGGAATTAATTTAATTAATTCCAAAGTCATAATAGAATTAAATTATTTAATTCTAAGAGGTGGGAATGTGACTTAGGAAATTTAATTAATGTAATTAATTCTATAAGGGGGTATATAATTGATGATATTAATTTAATTAATTCCAAAGGGGGATGTTGAGGTAAGATAGAATTAATTTAATTAATTCTAATTAGATATGGGTGGGATAGAAATACATATGTATTTTTAGGGTGTCTACATTTTCCCCTCTTTAAAGTGCTATTGCGAAGTAATAATGCTTTAAAGATAGTAGACACATGCATATTAGCGAGCGGAAAACGGTGAAGCATTTGGATGCCCCAACAAGTAGGATAGTAGAGGAATGCCCCCTTAAGTAGGTGGGCGACATAGCAAAGCGATGGACAACCCCTTGATAGGAGGAAAACGGAGTGAACAAGGATATGAAGGAGTGTGCTCGTAGCATGAGCGTCATTTAGAGAGTGTGAATATAAGAGCAACCTTTATTTTGTTATTGCACAATAGATTTTTCACCATGATTATTAAAGAATCAAGATGGTTAACCCAAATGCGCGTAAACAAACACACACACAACAATAAAATAAAAAGGAAAACAAACCCAATATGAACAGTAGGTGCAAGCATATTGGTTATAAAGGAACCAAGATGTTATCACACTACTTGCAATTGGTCCAAGAAGTAAACATCAACAATGCAACACAACGTTGAAAAAGAAGACAATCAACTATGCCCCTAATGTGTGCCACAATGATGATTAAATAGATGCAAATGCTTCCAAGGTGGGAATAGGATCAGACTGGAAGAGCGGAGTATACTTAGATACTCCTCATGACACTCTTGTTAGATCCTTTTTACAAATGATCTGAAATAAATTTCCCTAAGCAAAGTTATATCACGAAGGAAAAACAATTTTGTTGACTTGCCCCAAGCAGAGTTAGTAATCATGCAAAGGGAAGAAAGTGATAGTTGTAAGATTGGAATGATCACTAGGGTAGTAGATAAAGGTATAATTTTATCAAGATTGTGGTGAAATGTTGAAAGATTCATGTTAAGGGTTTTCTAATTGTAGGATTTCGATGATAAGTGAATGTTTGTTCGTAAATTTTTATGATTTTATGAATTTTTAAATATATGATTTTTTTGTTTACAATATTTGAATTTTTTTATGGTTTTACAAATTTTTGAGAAAACACAAATACAAAGAAATGTAAACGAACCCAATATAAAAAGACTTAATAACATCAAATTTATTTGTGAACTAAGATGTCAAGAATATGCAATTGGTATACAATGAAGGTAAACAAAACAAAATAATAAAATTGAAAGAAGCAAAAACATAGTCATAAAGTTGACAAACCACAACAATACAACACAATTTGTAATAATGACATCTAATGAAACTCCGAATGTGTTCCACATTGAAGAACTAGAAAAATTTGAATTCCCTCAAGTGATAGCTTAGAATGCAAGATGATTGAATCAGGCCAAAGAGCGGATTGATGCTTAGATACTCCAAACAACTCTTATCGGATCCCATTGAAGTTTGATCTGTATATTGGATGTTAATCCAAATGTGCCCCAAGAAAAGTTATATTGCAAAAGGGTAAATGATTGCCTCAAGCATAAATATACACCACGGGAAAGAAAAATGATTATCAAAAGATGATCTGGAATAATCATGAGGAGCGCCATCAAATGGAAAAACTGTTGAACTGTGTTATTCAGTTGCTGAGATTTGGTCAAACATTATTATGAATGTTTTGCAATTTTATATTGCTTTTGTATTTTTACTTTTTTTGGATTTTGGACAGTTTTATATTGTTTTTGGATTTTGGAACAATTTTATATTGTTTTTGTGTTTTGCGAAACATATTTGAATGTTTTTGTAATTTTGAGAAACATATTTGAATGTTTTTTATTGTTTGAAACATATTTGAATGTTTTTGTATTTTTGAAAACATATTTTAATGTTTTTGGATTTTGGAAACATATTTGAATGTTTTTGATATTTTTGAAACATATTTGAATGTTTTTTTATTTTTGACTTGGTAATAGGGGTTGCACAACTTGAACACAAGTGAAAACAATTAGAAGCATTCCATTCCATTAGTAGAAATGTAGATGATGTAATGATAGGATGTATGACTCCACTTGTGACTCCACTCAACTAGGAAGATATGAGGGCTCATCACCAAGAGCAAAGAAGGACAAAAGAATGAGGTGAAGAGTGACATGAAAATGAAGATGATTAATGTAAAAACACAAGGTGTAACAATGATCCATGTGAGAAAAATGTAACTCATCTCCAGTTAGGATTAGTTGAACGATTCCAAGATTATTCCAATTTATAGATTTTGAAAAGACTTAGATCCGTTGATGGCCTATTGATTGGAAAAATATGGTTGAAGGAATTATTGTTTCTCTTTAACATGAGAAACTAAATTAATTATTCGTATATTTTTTATTAAGCACTTTTGATTTAGATTTGGTAAAGGATTTATTGATTAACTATTTTTGTGAAGGACCCCCTACATGTTGCCCCATGTCACTACAAAGAGACAAGGGCTCAACACTGAAGAAAAAATGTAGGCGAGTAAGGGCACTGTCCCCATTCCCAGTCTCATACTACTAGTGAGAAGTATGGGCTCATCACCGAATACTGTGAAGGATGAAAGGTGTAATGATTGATTTTTTATTTTTTATTATATATTTTTAGATTGATTTTTCCTTTTATGCCGATTATGTGCTGGTTGGGAAGGAACATTTTTCCCCCAAGTATCAGCTACATGTGACTAGTAGGACACAAGGGTTCAAAACCGTAGACTGAGATGGATGGTCAAAAGGTCTGGGTAAAGAAGTTTAGTTCCATTTGTTAAAGAGAAAGATTATTTGAAAGGAGGAGTTGCCATAAGTACTCTTCGAGACAAAACCTTAGGTAAAAATATCTGGAATGGTAAAAACCATAACAAATATGAGACACACAATGCCCAATAGGAACAAGGTTAACCTATTTCATAGATAGGTGAAGAAAACGAAGATATGATAATGGTATGATTAAGATATCTACCAACAGATGGAATGCTTAAAGTTATTTGGATTTGCTTTTCCGTTTTTTTATCAAACAATAATTTTAGCTAAGGTTTAATATGGAGTTTTATTTTATTTTTATACTTTTGATTATTTTTGAAATTTTGATGGATGATATATTGCGATGGAATCATCAGGAAAGAGGTCCATGTTTATGAAAATGGAATGGTTTTGACTTACGAGACTTGGGCAGATGAGATCCAAGTCAAAGGAGATGATCGAAATATTTTTGATGAATGATAGATGGAAGTAGTTTGAATTTACGAGACTTGGGTGCATGAAATCCAAGTCAAAGGAGAGAATCCTAATATTTAATGATTCCTGAGATATGAGACTTGGGAGGATGGGGTCCAAGTCAAAGGAGGGAATCTGAAGATTGAATGATTCCTGAAGTATGAGACTTGGGTAGACGAGATCCAAGTCAAAGGAGAGAATAAAATGATTTGATGAACCCTTATATACGAGACTTGGGTAGACGAGATCCAAGTTAAAGGAGAGAATCAAACAATTTGATGAGTCCTGAGATATTAGACTTGGGAGGACAAGGTCCAAGTCAAAGGAGAGAATCTAAAGATTCGATGAGTCTTGAAGTATGAGACTTAGGTAGAAAAGGGCCAAGTCAAAGGATGTTTGATTAGATAAGTCTTTGATGGGATCAGAAGACCTATGTGATGTTAGAAGAGGATTGTCAAAGCGGGGAATATGTTGAGATTCATATTCACATGTGAATGAAATAGTGCGAGGAAAGAAGGATTGATCTCTAGATGTACACCTAAGGCTCCTTATAGGTTGTAGAGAGAAAATATTTAATGATGCTCCTTTGAGGCAATGGATTGATGGTTTTGACAATGATTTATGATTAGATCTTGAAAAGGTGGTATAAGGATATTCCTAGGTATACGCACCTCGTAGAGTGTATGCATGTAGATGTCTTGAGATGTAAGTGTCATCATTGATGATATTCTTGCAAGAGTGATCATTTGAGGGATTGTGGACATAGAAGGTTGCATTGTCGTAAGTGTCCAAACTTGTTGTAGTTATGTTTCTACAACAAGGCTAGAGATATTAGGCATAAGAGTCGGAAGTGAAAGAATAGAATCAAGCTCGATGGTGTTTGATGATGGAATATCTTCTGTAGTGTCTATAGATATATCAAGGGTTGAAATGGAGTCTTGAAGAAAGTTCAATCTCTTGTTAGATGTTGGAAGGTTGTTGTCTGAAACAAGTTTAGTGTCTGTTGGCACTAAATGAAGAAAATATGTAGAAGAGATAGATTTATTTTGATTTAGAGATACTTGAATTTCTTCATGATCTCGTTGAATGCAAGTATGTAAAAAATTGGGGACAACATTCAACTCTTCTTGATAAGTTGTAGTAGTTGATGTGTCTTTGGTTGCAATATATTTTTCATCGATCTCTATAAAGATCTCTTCATCATCAATTAAGTCCTGGACATAATTTTTAAAACACACACATTTATCTATTGAGTGGCCATCAATGCGATGAAAATCAAAATATTTATGAGGTTTTTACTAGTATGGCTTAGGTTCTCCTTCAACCCAAGGTCTTGTAAGCAGATATTTTATCATCCTATCCTCTTTTAACTGTTGAAAAACACTAGAGAGACTTTCTCTGAGGGGTGTAAATTATCATTTAACTTTTCATGGAGTGGTGTCTTCGCTAGGTTGTATGATTGGATTTTTGGTTGATTATTCATGCATGTTGTGCACGTTTTGATTATCTGTAACACCATCATTGACGACATTGTTGTTGTAGTTGACTTACCAAGATTGATTCGGATGACTGCTAGGGTTGTTATTGTTATGATTGTGATTTGAGTTGAAAGAAAAATGTTTAACAAAATTCTCTAAGAGGTCTATGAAGGTGATGATAGATCCCATTGGAAAGTGTAAGAACCAATCCAAATCTTGTCCTCCTATAATTATATGAAAAAAGGCACAAGAGAAAGATATCATTATACACCACTTCGTGGCATGCTACGAAAAATTATTTGATATTCTTTCTAGGATCGGTTCTGCCCTTCTATTTTTCAAATTTGGGTGTCTTAAAACAATTTGGAAAGGTTGTGCATAATATGTCCATGTCAAAGGGTAAGGACGCAATTCATCAAAGTTGAATTTTTTGCGTTGTTTTTTCATACCCGCAATGGTGTCTTTCATCATTTTCCATTCCTGAGAAAATGATGAGTTGTGTGAATCCACCATTGTAATGAAAAATGGGGGAGAATGAAGAAAGGTGAGATGAATAACTCAACCCTTAGCAAAGTGAATGCTAAGATGGAAGAGGGGAAAAAAATTGAAAGCTCAACCCTTAGCAAAGTGAATGCTAAGATGGAAGAGGCGAAAAGGTTTGAAAGCTCATCCCTTAGCAAAGTGAATGCTAGAATGGATAAGATGATGAAAAAAATTGGACAATGCGACCCTTAACAAAGTGAATGTTAAGATGGAAGCGAGATTGAAAATATTTGATTTTTTTGACCCTTAACAACGTGAATGTTAAGATGGATGAAATATGAAATGATGATGGAATACTCAACCCTTTACAATGTGCATGTAAAGATGGAATAAATAGTTTAACAAATTTTCTTGAACCTTAACAAAAGAATCTTAAGTTAGAATAGACTTAGTGATGACAAAATTGTGAATGTACTCTACCTTAACAAAGTGAATGCTAGATGGGAAAAGATTTTGGTTTAAATATTTGATTGAATCAACCCTTAACAATGTGGATGTTATAAAGGATGAGGGATGAAAAAAAATGTTGTGATATGCTCAACCCTTAAAAAGTTAAGAAGGAATGCTTTCAAAATGGAAAGAGAAGAAGCTTTGAAAACGAAAGTCAAATTATGGGACTTTTAGCAAAAGAAATGCTAAGATGGGAGAAGTAATGTACGAGTTAAGTGATTTACTTAAACTTTTAACAAAAATGAATGTACAAAAGAGATGAATCTTTGAAAAGTTTAGTTTTATCATTCCAAAATGGATGTTTAGAAGAGAAGAGACTTAACAAGATGATCCGGTCAAATCTTAACAAAAGGAGTGTTAAGAGAGACAAAAATGTTTGAAATATTAACTCTTAACAAGGTGAGAGTTAAGAGAAATGAAAAGGAATGAAAGTTCTCTTGATCCTTTACAAAGTGAATGTAAATGGGGAAGAGGTGAAAGGAGTTGGTTTGCTCAACTTGTGATGAAATGATTACTAAAAGATGATACTTAGAGACACAATGAAAGATGCTTAACACTTAACAAGATAATTGTTAATAGAGGAGACTTAGAAAGATGGTGAATGTTCTCAACTCTTTAACGAGATGACCGTTAAGAGAAGAGACTACCAAAAGGAAGGAGGATAATCAAATGATGAAAATATGAATGTCAAAATATAGAGATGAAAAGATGACGATGAAAAGCTGGAATATCGACAAAGTGAATGTGAGAGACGAGGGAAGATGGATTGGTTAAGGGTCTCAATTTAGAGCAAAGTGAATTCTTTAAAATAGATGAGTGAAGAAATATGAATTTGTACACAACTCAACAAAGTGAATGTCAAATGTGATGATGCAAGATGGTGAATTCTTGAAGCTCATTAAGGTAATGTTAAACTTAAGACTTAGAAAGATGATAGATCAAGGTGATCATGATGGTGCTCGACCATGATAAAAGGAGTATAATGATGTCAAGACTTAGACGAAAAGGATGAAATTGCTTAAGTGTGGATGTGGATGTCCACAACTCAAGACTTATTCTACAAAGAGGTGAACATGAGACCAAACAAGGAAGATTTGGGAAAGTTTGGAAAATGAGCCCAAATGAGGAGTATTTGGGAAAGTAGCAAAGATGCGAAAATGAACCCAAATAAGGAGTATTTGAGAAAGTAGAAAAGATGCGAGAATGAACCCAAACAAGTAGTATTTGGGAAAGATGAAAAATGAGACGAAAGTGAGAATGTAAGATATGAGTGTGGAACACAACTCACTAAATGAAAAAAAAAAAGAGAAAAGAAAACGTGAAAAAAAAAAATTGTTTACAGATGTTTTGGCCTCTACCTTAGATTGAATTGGATAATGTGTGGCTTCCTAGGTGGTTCTCTCAACTAGGCATTAGCATTATACCCAAACAAGCATGGTGTTATTGCTAGTTGTCAGATTTACTTCACCCCCTTTGAAACCTTGAGAAAATATCTTGCTCAGAATGAATTGCACTGGGGTCGCCACTACTAGATACCTGTGACTCTAATCTCACAAGGTTTTACTAGTCAGTTAGGAAAAAATGTACCCATTTTGTCAGCCAGTTCCCTTAATGTATTGACTACTTTTAGGTTCTTATGGTACTCATCAAATGATTTTTATGGATTATGCCAAAGCACTTCCCACATTTATAGTGGTTGGGCAATAACCTTTTCATCTGCACCTGCAAATACAATGTGTAGTGTTCATTTTATCTTGATTAAGAGATGAGATTGTTTTAACCACCAGTCTTTGTCAGAGGCAACCTGCAGTTAGTAAATTGTTTTAGTTTTTGATCAAGTCAACATGTAATTAGAATTTTAATGTTTTATATCCACCTTTAAGAAATGGTCCTGCAAACAAATATTAGAATGCTTTCCCGAGGTAGGTATAGGACAAGAAGATAGAAGCAAGTTCACGTTTTTTATTTCCAAGGTTGCTTATAAAAACACGAGGAAAGAGTATACACGTGAACAAGTTGTGATTAAGAAAATAAAAAAGGTTAATTCCCCAAAATTACCTAAGAAAATGAACACGTTTTTGATTTCCAATATCACTTTAAAAGTGTGAGGAAAGAGCATACGTATGATCATTGTTATGATTAGAACAAAATTTTTTTTAATAAAATCCTTAACAAACATTTCAAGCACTATTCTTTACTTTTTTTAATCAATTTGACATTAGAAAACAAAATTAAAAAATACAAACAAGGTTTATTAGTTTAGAAAAAAAGAAAACCTAACATGTGAAAAAAATGACAAGTGTTAGTGGGAAATGGAAACCATTAATTTTCTAATAAGGTGCAAATCAATGATGTATTCCATTGCATAGTCCATTGTCAAGAGACCTTTCTGCAAAAAATAGATTCATTTCGAGTTCGGGAGAAAACGTTATAGCCTCTAGGAGATGGGTTACGCTATTACACATAGTGATACGCTAACACATGCAATGTGAATGCACTAGTGTAACAAAGGATTTTTATTGCATGCATTAGTGTTCAACTGGGTGCACTAGCATTCAAGTGTGTGCGCTAGTGTGAAAAAACTAGCGCATATATAGTGACAGAAAAGTGTTTTGCGCTTTAACGAAAACGTTTTTTATGCAATGATAACATGTAGCACATGTAACTTGTACGTTAATGAAAGCAAATACATTTTAACATGCTAGTGCAGAGATCGTGTGCATGCTAGCACATGTAGTTTTGGAAAATAAAAAAAAATTTAAAATGCGAGTAAAAGACTATTTTTTATTTTGAAGCTTATGTGCTTCACCTGAGAACCTAAAAAATTTAACACTAAAGATTTAAATAAGACAAGAAACACAAATATAAAGTTATATCACAAAAATATAAACTAAAATGATATAATTGACGTGGGAGTCCCATCGGGCGTGGTAGAATGTAATACAAGTAAAATCACAGACAAAGAAGATAAACAAACAAGTACATATTACCTTCACTGCAAACCTCTTGTAAACCTCAAGATAAGACTGTAGAAGCAATTAGACTTGTTTGGTATTATTAAAGATTTGGATTGTGGGTTCTCTTTTATATTTTTCTCTAAATGTGTTTGCAGATGCTATGAGTAGCTTTCACAAGGATGCAGATTTCAAATTAGTAGTAGTTGGATGCAATTTTCTCAAAGCTCCAGGGATGGATTGACAAAGGAAATGTACAACTTTTATAGCTGAGGGTGATGCCATGAGAAGTGGAGCTTGGGTTTAATTGACTCCACAAGTTAATAATTATAATTACCTGAAATAGTAAGATGACCATGTCTTTGTAGTTGCAACTTTGTAATCTTTGCATCTGATACAAGGACAATCATTTTCTTTGAATTCATCTGAGAAGTGGTTTCACGTACATTATTGTTGTCCCCGCCATTGCAGACTTTTGGAAGTTGAGTGAAGTGGAGCATGAGTAGATAAAATGATTTAATTAAATAACTAAATTAATTAGTATTTAATTGTGAGGGAATAATTAACCATTTATTTAATTAAATGTTTAATTATATTAGCTAGAGGGTGTAGGAATTAATTTAATTAATTCCAAAGACATAATAGAATTAAATTATTTAATTCTAAGAGGTGGGAATGTGACTTAGGAAATAGAATTAATTTAATTAATTCTATAAGGGGGTATTTAATTGATGGAATTAATTTAATTAATTCCAAAGGGGGATGTTGTGGTAGGATAGAATTAATTTAATTAATTCTTGGATAACGATGGGATAGTTATATGTATGTATTTTTAGGGTGTCTACAATATACACTTTCACCACCTTTCCTAAGCACTTCCCTCATGATAGACAAGTTTATAGCATATATTTGAACCATTTTATGAGTTTTCATTACAAATAGTCCCTTAACAGTTAAAAACAGGGTTCTTAACAAAGTATGAGAATATGTCTGAAGGTTTCCTTATCTTGCACTCATTAAATTCCTTCCCACATACACCTTTACACCTTCATATAATTTACATGCATTCTCTATATAATTTTCATGACACATTTAAGGTAAATCTAGGTTATTTCACCAAGTTCTTCATTTCAACTCTCAAGACTAGTTTCCACATACAATTAGGACCATGTTTTCCTCATTTAAGCTATCAAATCTTCCATAATCATCTCGAAACTTAACATACACCCTCAACACCTATAAACCTCACTGTTCACCAATTTGCGCCAAGTTTCCATGAATATAACAAAAGTTATGCAATTTTTCTTCATTTTAAAATCCATGGACATGGTATGCAAACCGAGGGCTTATAATTAGGTTTTCCTTCATTATTCACGACTTCTAAATCTTACCAAAAATTAGATTACATCTACAAGAACTTTTGCAACCATTATCAATCTCTCAAAAACCTATACATTCTTCAAATTTTTTAAAACCTTGAACTTTCAGTCAAACCACAAATTGTGTACACCCATTTTCACTAGCTTTAGATCCTTCTTAAATCTTCTTAGGTTTAGTACTACATTTATTTTTTCTTGATCCTTGTTACACTATTATTCACAGAGGGATGATTTTCTACTACTGCTTTGAACTTTTTCCTAAGTCTTTCAATCATTCAATGTCACATGGAAACCACAAATACAACTCACATACCTTATTTCTTACAAAGTCATTGTTTCTCAAGGAATCTCGAGTCCTCATATGTCTTGACCATTTAAAAATTATTTCATACCATTAACGAAACATGATCCATTATATTGTACATGTAACACCACTCAATATAATATGCACAACATATTTCAATCATCATTCATATACAACTCATAACTATATACAAATATGCTCAAGATATTCCTTTATCTACATGATTCCCCTTATACATCATAGGATTTTTGAGCTTTCTACATCCATCACACCCTTTTACACCCTATTCTACCTTATTCTCCTATCATACCATATTTCCCATTTAAATCCTTACCTTTTTGTGATAAAAAATGAGTTAGTTACTCAAGTAGTTAGGTATTCTAACCATGGTTATAGCTAGGTTAAAAGTGAGTAACCTCACCCTCATGGGTGGAGGACATGTAACTAGGTTTTATGAGTGTGTTTACACCTTTTAGAATCATAATACATAGCCTAACCTAGTTTCTAGACCACTAATTATAATAAAGAGAATTAAACTATTTGAAAAGGGTGTTTTGGAGGGAAACTCCAAAACTTCATTATTATATTGCAAAAGAGGTCCAAATGGACATGAGACATGCTAAGACACCTAAAAGGGACCTCCAACACCTAAATGAAGCCAAAATTGATTGAAAACCAAAATTTTCTTTTATGCACGATGATACTCCTGCATCATACTCCCAAAGTGGGAAAATTTGCACTCATGTACAAATGTAGTCTTTTTTTCTTTCAATTCCTTTTCTTCTTTGAATTTCCTCTTCCTTTATTGGGTTTGAGATCATCTTCATTCTTCATATATTTCTTTTATATTCTCTTTGTTTTCCTAGCTTCTAGCTTTCCTGTTTCATCATCATCTTGATTTACTCTTTCTTCATCTTCCTATTTTTCTCTTACTTCATGTTTCAAATGTATATTCTCTTTATTTTCTTGCTTCTTTTCATCTTTCACATTCATTTCTTTTCTCACACTTGAACAAGAATAGCTAAAAGCAACATTATATTGTAAAAATAGAGAAAAACTAGTCTCATCTTTGTCTTCTTTCTTCCAAAACTTGAGTTTTCCTCTTTCTTTTGGTTCACCCTCTGTTGCCACCACTGTAATTTGTTGTATATTATCAGATTATTTCTCTATTTCTTCCTCTTGATTCTTCATCATAGCATTTTCTCCATTGTATGCTTCTTTTGTTAAGGTTTCTATAACATTTTCTTTGATTTTCACCTCATCTTCCAATCAACCAACTCCACATGCTTGTAAAAATTTTCAATGATCTCTTCATCATGTTAACAGTTGTACTTTCCTTCTTGAATGATCCAAACTGATTTTGACTTTGTTCAAAAACCTCTTCTTCATTCATTCTTTCATCTTTGATCTTCTTGTCTTCTAAATCTTCATCCAAAGCATTGTTTATTGCCTTCATTTCTTCATCTTGTTTACCTACATCCACACATAAAAATAAACTATTAGAATGAAAATTTGGAAGCCTTATAGCCTCTTTAGAATCTCTTTGCAAGATCTCTTCTTCATCTCCTTTCGGCTGCTCTTCTTCTTCACTAGCTTCTTCTTCTTCTTCTTCACCAAGCATCACTCCCACTTCTGGATAGAAAAAACTGAACTCTGTACTTATTTTATTCCTTCTTTCCTCTCTTTTCCAAGAAATCATTTGCTTCCTCCTTTTTACAAGCCATTTTATAGGCCATTGCACTCTTTTTCTCATATTTCATCCAAGAATTTGGTTTGCCTCCTTTCTTCTTTCTATTATCCACTTTAAGTCTTCCTTTATCTCTCTTATCTATGTCATCATCTCTTCATTAGTCATTGGTTCCTTCCTTTCAATCTATTTCATCTTATTTTAGTAGCCATCCCAAAAGAAACCTCTCATTTTCACCCTCTTCTCTTCTTAACTCTCTCTTTTCTTCTCTTCACAAGGAAGTCTTTTACACCTTGCTTCTTCTCAACACCTCACCCTAGGATTACCTGGTCTTTTGGTGCTTATTTTCTCTTCTATTTATGCTCCAATTCTATTTCACCTTGGACCTTTTCTTATCTTATTTCTATCTTTATCTTTAATCCTTCAAGGCTAAGGTTTATTTACTCATTACTTCACTTTTACTCTTGACTTCTTCTGTTCATTATCTCTCTCTTTTTCAAGAGAAAACCTGCTATGATACCACCTGTTGACAATGGAAAAAGATTAAGACCTTCACAATACATCAACTATGTTAGTTACAAGAGAAAACTCAATAAACATGCCAATATGCTCAATTACTTAAGAATTTCAAAACCATCAAAGTAACCAATTTCACTTCAAACCTGTCTCAAAGGCTATAATCTTCTTAAACCCGCTTAAAATCATCCAACAACCATGATTAGATTATTCACAAAGATTCAAAACCTTTGCCCAACTCTTTCACCTTTTAGCCTTTTCTTAAGAGTTCTTAGAGCCCTAAAAACATGCAAACCTTATACCTCAAAATGAATCACAAGGTTCCAAACCAAACCAAGCACATTTTTAGACACCCATTTGGCCCTTACATCTTATATCCAAGATTCAAGTTTTGAGGTTTAGTATAACTCCTTCAAACTGTAAATTTTCTTCCCAATTAGCCCTACTTCTCTTATAGCCCTGATTTTATGTAAATATCAATATCTAGAACAACTCAGAATGTTTCATGAGAAAATGCTTATACTTCCAGATACTCTTTATTGATTATTTTATCTTCACCAATTTTTATTGTCCAATTCTTCTTACAACTCTTTCAAATTACTTTTCTCCCCTTTCTTCTTTTCCCTATTAGGCCTCCTAGATATTTTCTTGCCTCTATATTCTCTTTGAACATCTTATAAAACCTCTTAGAAATCCCTTTTTCAATCTCTACTCCTCTTTCTCTTATAAACTCTCCTTATCCACTTCTTGATTACTTTTCCTCTCACCTTGTCATCTTTGCTCTTTTACCAGTATAGAGTGTGTGTGTAAGCTTCATAACTATAACTCTAAATAATATTCCTCTCAAACCCTGTTACCACCTTTAACACCTCTTTCCACACCTCTAACTCTCTATCTTTGCAAGGTTTCATCCTTGAATCTTCTCCATATATTATACTCTTGACTTGTTCTTAAGAAGGGTTTTGACTGTTTTTTGTTACTTTTTCTTTAATCTGGGATCAACAATTCCTTTTAAACACTTTCACCACCTTTCCTAAGTACCTCCCTCTTGATTGAAAAGTTTATAGCATATATTTTAACCATTTTATGGTTTTTCATTACAAACAATCCCTTAACATTTATAAAACATGGTTCTTAAGAGAGTATGAGAATATGTCTCTAGGTTTCCTTATCTCACACTCATTAAAATCCTTCCCACAATTACCTTCACATGGTCACAGAATATCCATGCATTATCTGTATAATTTTCATGACACATTTAAGGTAAATTTGGGTTATTTCGCCAAGTTCTTCATTTCATCCCTCAAGACTAGTTTCCACACACAATTAGGACTATGTTTTCCTCATTTAAGCTATTAAACTTTCCTTAATCATCCTAAAACTTAACATACATCCTCAACTTCTATAAACCTCATTTTTCAACAATTTTCATCAATTTTCCATGAATACAAAAAAAATTATGCAATTTTTCTTCATTTTAAAACTTTAGGATAGGGTATACAACCTGAGGGCTTATATTTAGGTTTTCCTTCATTTTTCACGAGTTCCAAATCTTACCAAAACTTAAATTACCTCTACAAGACCTTTTGCAATTGTTGTCCAAAATAACCCCTTGGTTATTTTGACAACTTGTAGTTTCATTCTAGCTTTGGAATTATGTTTTGAGGTTACATGTGCTACTGGTCTTCTCCTTTGGTGCAGGTTCTATATTTGCAGTTCCTTCACGCGCTCTCCTTCCTTCTTCCCCTTTCAATTTATTTTGTGCATGCTTCGCATGTCTACATTCTTCCCTTTCCCCTTTTGCAAGTTTTCTGTTCTTTATACATTTTCTTCCTCTTTCCCGGATGTTGCACATCCTCTTACGCGCACTTGCAAGCTTTCCTTGCATCATTGCAAGCCTTCTATATGCCTCTTGGACACATGTCTTTTCCTCCCTGAGTCCCACACACTTCCTTGCGCACGCTCTTGTCCCTTTGCAAAATTTATTTCATGCCTTTCCTCATACACTTATTTTCCTAGCATGCTCCCTTGAGCACTTCCTCTTTTCTTCTTGGCATGTTTGCACGTGCGTCGTTCCATCAGAGCTTTCGCGCCTCCCCTTGGCAGGACTCCAAGCCTCCCTTGCATAATTGCATGCCATTACAAATGTGCATTACTTTCCCCAAGCCTGACGCACTCCTCCCACGTGCACTACAAGCTTCCACTACATCCTTGCATCCCTTTACAAACTTTCTCTTCTAGACATAACTCCTGCATGTTCCTTATGTTGTAACCTTTGCGCTAATCCAAATGCAACACGTGTCCAACGTTAGGGGATTCGACAGTTAGGGGTATTTTACAATGAAAAATAGAAAATTTCCAGTTGTGACTGAATCCTTATAGAAAATAGAAACATGACACATGCATGAGCCTCATTGCATGTAATCAAACTTCAAATTTCCATGACCAATCAGCTAGTGCCACATGCCTAGCATGTTTCTCCCGCACTACAGATCTTTCGACAACCATATCTTTTGACTTGGAACTCCAAATCAGGTGTAGTTCGTCTCGTTGGAAAGATCTTGAAACAGGATACACTCTGTGATCTTCAGAATCTTATTTTGGGGAGATTTGGTAGGTAAAAATAGGGAACCAAGATTCGGTCCATTAATGTGCAATTTCAGGCGACTCAACCACCTAGATTTAATGAAACATGGTCTCTTTCCTTCTTCCACAAGAAACTTGATGCAGGGGAATGGATTTGGAAGAGATCCATGCTATTTTGCAATGAGTTAATGCATCTTTTTTGGTGGTTGGAGTCTTGAATTTGAGTTTCCCTCTCTTTTCCCTCCTCTTTATCTCTCCCATTTTTAATAAAATGTAAAATAGTGCTCATTTGTAAAGATTGGATCCTCTTGGAACGCAAGGGCACTATTTAGAGTAGTGCATTACTATTTTGAGTTGTAGGCCTCAAATCTAGATCACTGTGTGGTGATTTGGGCTCCTTCCTTCATTGTAATGGGTTGTGTATCCCTTTGAAGTAATAAAATTTGTGTTTTGTGGATAGTCTCTGCCCTAACATGTGTTTATTGCATCTTCTTGCTTTCTATTGCAATTTAGGTGTGTTGTGCATGTTTTGTCTCTTTCGCAGGATTGATTTTCTATTGTGCTCCATGGAAATGAGAGTTTGAATGCTGTTATGGATTGTAGCACTCTTGTCTACCCTCTCCTTCTTCATTTTCTCCCATGTTCACTCATTTGAGAGTATCCTTCCCCTTCTTTTTGGTGTTATCACCTCCCCTTAGCTTAGGATTTCGGTTTCAAGCATCTCCTTCTCACCCCAGTCCATTGGAATGCTAGAGTAGAGTTATATATTTGCATTTACTTCCTTATGACTAGTTTAACATTAGAAATAAGTAGAGAAAGTTGACCTTCTTTGGAGGTTGATCTCATCTTGCAATATCTACATTACAGAGATCATCCCATGTTGCCTCAAATCCTTGGATCATCCCGATTCAGGTGCGGGTGCAATTTTGAGCTCCAAGAACACTTTTCTTCAGGAAAGCCATGGAACACTAAATTAGTCTTCTATGGGATGCGTGAATGTAGTGTTCCTTGGGTTCTCCTAACCCGCCGAACAAAGGAATTGGAGCTTAAGACTCATGTAATTTTTTTGATGATGTTAGTGCTTCATGGAGGTAGAAGTTAGATGTTAAACCTTCACAACATTAAGGAAGTCAATCTTCCATAGAAATCAAAATCATTATTTTGTGGCTTAAAGGCAAAGTTAGAGCACCACAAATTTTACATGCTCGCAAAAAGTTATAAAATCAGTTAAGGACAGGATCCCTAGGGCGAAGGAGTGGGAAAGCTTAATGCTTCGTGGCATGGAAAATATAATGTTATGCAGGCTTGGAAAATACAAAATTTCATGAAGTTGGTCAATTTCGTGAAACAAAGGTTATAGTCTGCTAAGGTGAATATCGTAGAACAAGAACAAGGGGCCATAGGTGGTATAATGCATTGTGGAGTTTGATTGTTGCTTGTGGATCATGATAGAGGTTGGAAACAAAACTGTTCAACAAGGTATAGTCGTGGAGGACATGAAAAAGGCTGTAGAGCATGGAAATCTACTAAAGGAAAAATGAAAGCCACAGATAAAGGAAAAATCATTTAAAATATGAGAGGCGTGAAAAAGATGGAACCATTTTGAACCAGCCACTCAACCACCTCAACGACCAAAATTTAATGAAGTATGGGTGTCGTCCTCCTACACTGGTGATTTGATGGTGTGTAATTGGAGCAATGTCAGGCACTTCTCCTCTCCTCCCCTCTTGTTTTTTCTTCTCTGTTTTATAAAGGGGCAACTCATTCATTGGGTAAAGGATCCTCCCCCTCATGGAGAGTGACCCCCTTCTTTGTGGTGCTATCAACTTCTTCCTTAACTCAAGTTTCATTTCTAGTATTTCTCTAACCCCGGTCCCTTGGATGCTTAGATTAGGTTTATTTAGTTATTAGATTAGCTTAGGAGTAGTGTTAGCTCTAGGTTAGATAGGTAGAGGAAGTTGACTTTGTCAAAAGGGTGATCTCATATAGTTAAGTCCCACATTGAGAGATCATCCCATGTTTCACTGAGGTGCTAAATCTATTTTCACCAGGGTGCAACTTTAGGTGTTAATAGAAGTCCCATAAAAATATCCCCTGTTAGAATCCTCACTTGTAGTATCATTCCTCTGCACTACCTTGCTCTTCTTTCTTTGCTTTGTTTTTTCTTTACTCCACACCTTTTTTAGAGACCTACAAGAAACTTCACGAAGTCAAGAACAACCAAATGTAATAGAGCTCATGGGTAACAAACAACAATTGCTCATCCAGTTGTATTATTGCAAGCAACCTCACCTATTATCAGCCAATTTTGACTTCACATTTTAAAAAAAAAAGAAATTTTGAATTTTTTCAAAGGTGTTACTTTGCGTGATTCATCGCTCTCATCGTGATCGTCTCATTTTTGTGATTGTTCTGGTCTTTGTTTTGTCCATTTCGGGAGAGAACTCTTCCCGTCAGGTCTTAAAATGCATTAATAATTAATTAATTTATTATCCTTTATTTGTTAAAATCATTTTTTATTAAATTTGGGGTTTTTAATTAAATAATTATTAAAAGTCATTCGACAATTTTTTTATTTTATTGCCGAGGAAGTAAGCTTGTGCTTCCAACTGCCGGAAATGCCAAATTGGCTTCCCGAACCCGGATTTTTCCTTTCCTGGCCAATTTATTTTAACTTCCCGCTTGTGGGATTTTCTCCACCAATTTCCAAATTAATAAATTGGCAAACGGGCAAGAAATCTCTCGATTTCCCACATGGGGAAATCGAACGGAGATTGCGAGCCCACTTTTCCATTCCCATTGGCAATTGGCCATTGCTTTCCCCATTTCCCCTGGCAATTAATTCCACTACCCGGGAAGAGGGGAAGTCAATTTAGCCTTCATAAATTCCTCCGTCAAACTCATTGGAAAGAGTCATACGAGGCTTTCTAAAATTGCTTCTCACTTCTTGTTTGAAACATAATATCTTTATCACATTCCTCAAACTGTGAACGCTAGAGAAAGAAACAACAAGAAGACAAAGAAAATAAAAAAGAAAACAAGGAGGAATACAGTTTCCACGCAGGTTAAAGGAAACAATTTGCATACAAAAGAAGCATCTTCCACGCCTTAAAGGAAAATAAAGTTCAAATGAAGATTATAAAAGAAGGCATTTTTCACGCATTTTTCAAGATACAGCCAGAGTAAAGACCAGATCGTCAACAAAAAGGAAAGTAGAAGAAAAAATCCCATGCAGGAGCAGGAGGACAGTCAAATACAGTTCTCCATGCATTGACTGGCATAGGAAAGGAAATAAAGCAAGTTTCACACAGACTACGTGGTGGAAAGAAAAACAACAAGGAAAATATTCACGCATTGAAAACCCGAGACAGTCCAAAACAACAAAAAGACAACAAAAAAATGAGCTTCCACGCATAAGTCAAGGGCGCAACAAGGTAACAACACAGGGAACATGGTAAATCAAAAGCAAAGGAGGACTTCACACAAAACAAGAAATAGAACTCAGTCTCCTAGTCTCCACGCATTCTCCAAGTCTCTCACCACGCAACAAAGAATAAAGGCTTTACCAACACATGCTAAAACAGAGAATTACCACACATTCATCTGATTGGGTAGATTTGTAGAATAAAATCCAAAACAGGCCACAAGTGGGAGAGGAGGGAATAAAGATAGTTCACAAAAAGGAGATATCCCACGCCTTCACTTGGAGGAGCAGTAGTTTCAACACATTCAAAGCTTCATATTTTTCCCACACAAGTTGTAAAAGTACTAAATATTGGAAAACCAAGCATTCCACACATTGGAGAAGATTATCCGTGCATTTGTAACAGAGGGTTGTCCACGCAGGTTAAAGAAAATAAAAACCAAATTGAACACGTAATTATTTCTATACCCAATAGTCATACACCGGTCAAAGGAGGAAATAGCAAATGCAATTATTCACACATTCGCAGAAGGATAAAGCAAGTGTATTCATGCATCACTCAGAAGATCGCAAGGAAGAAGTGAATCTCAAAGTACATAGTTATTTAAATCAGGGCATTTTTACACACACCAAGGAGAATTCTCTCCGACAAATTAAATAAAAATTGATATTGAACTTGGGTGATTTCGTTTATTTAAAATAAATAAATGAAAAATTGTCGCCCGAGTCGGAATTCAAAACCTAGTCTCGGTGTGTGATTTTGTAAACAAGACTAGTTATTATTATTGTTGTTGTTTTTAAATAATAATAATAATACTAAAATGAATCATATTGTTCTTGCACTGATGGGGGTTTAAGAGACTGAGACCCGACCCCGTTTGCATTGTTTTGCGTGTCTGAGTTTTTTTTTTGTGAAATTCATAATGGCTGAAAAATCTAACAAATCTATAGGAAGATTGAGGAACCCAGTGGAGAAATTGAACAAGTCCGCGCTCAAGTATGAATTCCAAGGAATCATCCCTCCCAATTCCATTAAGTTAGCATATGACAATATCACTGATACAAATTTGGGTCACATCAATGTGCAACAATTCTGCGAATGGGTGAAAAATGAAGGCAAAACCATATTCTCGGATAGGCTTTACCATAGTGGTCTACCCCAAGTAGCATCATTTCCAGTCTCGGTGCAATGTCCGGAGCTGGTTATCGCTTGCGCGGAGCATTATGATCCCAAAAGACGAGGAATTTTTAAAGATAACCACGAGCCTTTCCTCTTAATCACACTGGAGCATATTGAGGAATTGCTCGGCATACCTGACTTTCCTAAGAATGCATATATCACTCACCAATCAACATAAGAATTTTGGGATGAAGAACCCCTTAGGTGGAGCAAGATGGTTAATAACAATTGGTTAGTAACCAAGAGGCCTTGAATTGATAGGCTTCCCAAAGAACTGTGTTGCGTTGAGTTCGTGGAAGAAATCAGGGACATGATTACTCTCCTAAGTTGAGTTTTCGTTCTACCCTCTGCTAGGATTTTCCACCCATGGATGTATCAGTTTATCTGTATCATCCTTGCCTAGAAAGAGTTTGTGGATTGGGCCACCATCATCAGTAACACCCTTCACAAACAATTGATAGAAGTTAAGATGAATGGATGCTTCTACATGACATCGTATATGACTTATGCAGTAGTAAGAAAAAATCTATTTTCGGGACTTGAAACAAGAGGAGTCATGGGGCCGTCAAATAGTGTTTTTCATTATTACCCTCAACTTAGTTTCAAAAATAGCTCTCACCATTTTAGAAGAGTCAACGATGCATTCACCTTCCGTGTGATTCAGAACCTGAATCAGAATATTGAGGAAAGATTTTCTAAAGAAGCTATGAGTGTCATTTCCCAATGGGAAACCTAGTTTATTCAATTTTCATCATTTTCCTACATTCACGTGAGTGGCTTTGCTGGTACCCCGTGGAAGCTTCCTAAGCACATCAGTGACAGATGGACATTAATGGAGCTTGCACAACAACTATTCCAAGTTCACTATCTTCTTAGTGACAATCACCGTTCAGGAATTCATTTCCCAATTAAAATTGGGGAATATCAATGTCCAAATCTTTTTAGTGCACAAATTGTGGAAAAAGGGTTCACCCTCATCACAATTCATCCATATGTGAAGAGAGCCCAGTTTGATATTAATGGATATATGCAGAAGATTTTTGGAGAAAAGTATCAACATAACCCTACCATGGAGGATTTCTGGGCTTCCTGTTCGGACGAACATGAAGTAAGAAGACAAGAGTTTTCTTGCCTAACACTTGCTCAGATCAAGGCCTTCCGCATCAAGAACCCTCCTGATTCATTCATAAATGATGATGAAGATGTCATTGATGCCTCATATGATGCAGTTGTATTTACCCCATTGCCTCGAATCGACTGGACCAAAAGAGATTAATTTTCTCTTGATAGTAAGAATCAATCGATTCTTGAAAGAAGCATATCTTGGTACGACAGAGAACTTGCCAAGTTACAATCAATTCAAGATCATGCTTCATGATCACAAAAGTTGCCAACACGAGGAGGGCTTCATTCAACCAAAGCCTCTTCTCGATCAACCTCTATACCATCCAATCATACACAACAAGCAAGAAAGGAGTGGTTGCCAAAATCCACTTCGCCAAGTAACGTGTCACGAGGAGAGAAATTAAAAGATCCTAACCCCGAAGAGGGAAGAGAGTGTGTATCAAGATTTTCTACCTCGAGTAGAGATTCTTCTACTCAAATTGTTAATAGTGCTCATAAGCTCATGGTAAACGATCCTCAGCCATGCTTCGAAAAATCGTCCACTTAGGTGCAGGTAATTCAAATATCAAACACTTCGGAGCATGTAGTTCATGGAGGGATTTCCCAAAATCTCCCGAATAATTAGGAGGTGGATATTGAAGTTGTTTCTCCTCAAATCGAGGTCGTAGATAGGATTCAAGCAGGATCTCATGATGTCGAGAATAATGAGAATATTGATTTGAGCTCTAGGATTTTGTATGTGGAAATAGTGCATGATACTCCTTCCTGGGTTGATTCTGAGGTTAAGAAAAGGAAGAGGGTTGTTAAGGAAATTGACATTGATTTTGATGCCCTTTTCAAACTTTCAAATGATGTCATTCCAAAGAAGCCTAAGGTGCTTTCTTGAATAATGGTGGATAATGACACAAATAGATTTACAGATCTCGCCATCCCACAAGTTGATAAGGAGCGTGATGCCATGCCACCTGTTGATTATGAAGTTTCCAGACTTGGACTTGGGAGGTCTACATTAGAAAGTGACATGATGATGGCTCGAGATTCAATTGATATCATGCTAAAGAGACTTGAGAAATATAAGTCTCAAAACTCTCAGCTCAAGGTCGAAAAGAATCAATTGGTGGAATATGTTCAACATTTGATAAATCCCATATCATCCACTTTCCCAGTACCTGATGCAGTGGCGGCCCTAGATGAAGAGACTCTCAATTTGTCAAAAGAAATAAACACATCAGGCCATGTCACTAAAACTTGGCTTTCAGAGATTCTCGTTTTAGGCCAAGGGACGATCAAGACCATGGTTAAGCTTCATGGAAATGTCAGTATGTAGCTTGATCCAATTCTTTCTTTCAAAGAAACTTTTGTTTCTAATATATCAAATTTGGATGAGATATTGCCCAGTTTACAGGAGATGACAAGTATGGAATCCTTAGTTTTGGCCATTGAAGGAATTCTCAAATTTGAACATCGAGGGACACATTTTCTTTGGTGTCTGCATCCCAAATCAAGGAAGACGCTTCTCAAGGATTCTATGATCCATTATGAGAGCATGTGCAATGAAGCCTTCACTTCACTCTCCTTGATTCAAGAATTCATAGCTGAGATTCCTTGCAACCTCGTAAATGAGCATAATCAAAGGTGTTCATCAGAGTAGGTGGAAGAGCAATTCACAATTGTTTAAGGACATGTACACTCCCGCCAACAATTTCTCGCTAGTTTCAATGGAGCAGTGTATCAAATTAAAGAACTTATTTGAGAACAATCAATCCAAAATTGTTAATTTAAATGCCAAGTAGGATTCTTGAATTGCAGGTATTTTGTGAGGCTATTCTTTGACCAAATGAACTTCCTGAAGAAGAAAAAATGTTTGAAACTTTGGGAAGGTTTAGATCTTTTCAACTGGAAAAAGCGGCAGATCCTAATTTCACCGATGGTTCAGGGGGATAATTTTCTTGATATTTAACAAAGTGGGAGAGTCCATTTCTCATATGCTTGAGATAGGCGGACCCCATTTCAATGGATAAGGCACTAGTTATTATTGTATATCTTAAAAGGTGTTGTCATTTGCTTTCAGGAAACTATGGATATTTTAAGTAATTTCTAATTTTGGGTTGTCTTTAATAAAGTTGGTTAAAAAAAAGTCAAAGGTCACTTAAGTGTCTTATTTAATGATCATGTTAAACCCTAACTACTTTGTAACCAACCTTTGGGTTATAAAAGGAAGTGAGGGGCTCATTTGTAAAGTGACTTTGAGAGAGTAAAAGAAATACTTTTGTGTGCAAGCTTTGTTTTAGGAAGAAATTTTGTGTTCTTTTGTGAAAACATTTTGGAGTTAATGAAATACGAACTTTGTGTCTCATTCATTGTCTCTTGTAACATTTGATGTTCTTCTGTTCATTAGATGTTAGGTGTTTGAATCTTGCATGCAAATATTATCTTTGATCTTATTTTCAACATTATTAATCTGTTGTTCTAGTTCACAGTGATCAAGCTTTGATTATCTACTTGCTCATGTGTGTTCCCTTTTACACATTCTTGTTTGGCTAACTCAAACTCCGTTTTATTTGTGTTGGTTATTCACCTTTCTTCTTCATGCAATATTAGGCTCTATTTTTACCTAACTCTTGCATGTTCTTTCAGTTCATTCCATTCCACTCCTTTCCTTCATTCCATTCCATCTCCCTCATTCACTTTTCTTTCCATTGATGTTCCAAAACACCCCCCACATACAATTTTGAATGTATAGATGTAAATACAATTTTGGTTTTCAATAAAGACAGCCTCACCTTCATTGAGGAGGGACTTCGTTCCCACACTGTTGCATGTCATTTGCATGCATGCAAATCCCTATGCTAACATCACCAAACTTTCGGATTTTATGCTCCTTCGTTAGTAATGGCTGGGTACATGCATTCCCATCTTTTGAACTCAAATCCTCAACCATAGTTGCTGAAGAAAAATGAGATTAGATGATCGTGAGACAATTTATTTGCATCCTTAGGTCATATAGACATGTAGCCTATAAAATTGTATTGTTTTGATGGGTGTACGATAGTAAATAAAATTCTCCTAGTAAGATTTCATACTCTTCATTTTGAGTTGGATCTTCAAAATGCTGATACTTGTGCAACTCTTTTGTTTAAATTGGATCTTCAACATACTGGTGGGGTGAGACTTAAAAGGTAAGGAGATCGATGAAGGATAGAGAAATTAAAATGATACCTGGGTGTATTTGGATTACAACCGATAAAATGGTGCATGCTTGTTTGAGGAGGAGACAACTCACACCCACAGATACAAGAGATCTATGCAAAATTGGAGAAATTGTTTTGGGAGATAAAGCTAACATGATATTTATAAAATTCAAAACATGTATAGAGTTACGTGAACAAAAAGGAGAAAATATTATTCCTTTGCCACCATAGTGTGAAGTTGGTAGCTGCATTTGGACTGTTAAACATGCCCCCCAATACAACTGTTAGATTTGTTGAGAACCCTCGTGTTTGTGTTGATTGCCACACTACAACCAAGTTTATCTCCAAAATTGTTGAAGACAAATTGGTGTGACAGATGGAAATAGGCTCCATTACTTCAAAAAAGCACATTGCTCTTGTAGAGATTATTGGTAATGCTAAGTAAAACAATTTGTACATAGATTAGCACTATAACAAGGTGCACTCTGTCACACCTTCAATGATAAAAGAAAAGACATTTATTCCCAGTTTTTGAAAAATAGTCTTTTCAAAGTGTTTCGATATCTAACCCATATTTTGGACTTCATACAATAACATGTATAGTCCACAATGTGCACGAGAATTCTTAACATTCAGCTCTTTCTAATTAACTTCTACATGTTTAGTCCACAATGTGCATGAGATTTCTTGACATTGAACTCTTTCTAATTAACTTCTAGATTATCTGCATTGTCTATTGGTGTCCAATATAAAATCAAAACAAAATAATGTTGGCACATATATTACAAAATTATCACTTCAAAATAAAATTACAAACTAACTATATATTGTCCCTTGCTAGGATCTGCAGTTTTCCGTATCATAACCATTGTTTGCAGAGCCCACATTCGAGTAACAGCCTCTTCACAGGGTATCCACAATCTTTTCAAATGCTGTTTTGATGGAATCTCTTCTTTCCGTTTGCAGAATACCTCATCACAAAATCAGCTATTCTCAGACGATAGTAGTTCACAGAGCCCCTCTGCAAGAATCGAAGAGGCGACTTCTCGCAGCAGCTGTTGGTATAAGCTTGATTTCCTCCTTTCCATCGACCCATGCTCAAGCTCACACCATAATTCAACACTTAAATATCGAGAATAATCAAACTCGGCTCCTCTCCGGATTCGAACCCCAGATCCGAACCCAAGACCTCAAAGCCCTAACAAAAGTTTCTGCAAACCCATCAAATGCAGAAAATATTAGCATTTCCATGGACTCAACTGTACAATCCGAGAACCCATTTGCACAATCCACGAACCCAACTGCACATTCCTTTTATTTGGACAAAGCTAATGAAAAAAGTCCTTGTTTGAGTAATTTAACCGATGACGTGAACATTGCTCCTAGGGTTATTTCAACTCTGTTGCCTGCAGGCGCTTCTGCAACTGGTATTGTAGCGGAAGCGACTTTAGCCGGCACAAAAGTGGGGTTGTATCAAACTCTAATTAGGGTTTTGCAACATTTTGGTGCAAGCGGGTTTGCTGGCGCAGTGGGAGCAGCCATTGTTTATCCTTTGGATACCAT
The DNA here is from genome assembly GCA_019776745.2 of Taxus chinensis. Classification (NCBI taxonomy): domain Eukaryota; kingdom Viridiplantae; phylum Streptophyta; class Pinopsida; order Cupressales; family Taxaceae; genus Taxus; species Taxus chinensis. Next base: position 127,438,959 of record CM034150.1, read on the forward strand.
CAAAACTAGATTGCAAGCTCAGAGCATGGTAAGTTTTTTTTCATATAATATCATTTTGTTTATGGCAATTGCACCATTCTCACAATTTAATTTACTCTGAAGAAAAATTGAATTAGATATTCATGTATTTGAGATTTACGGTTTTACTTGCGATGCACATTCTTGTTGTTTGCATTACCTTTGTCTTTCTTTATGATTGAATGGTAAACCTTTAAAAACAAAACATTTTTCACACGTTTTGGCTTGAGGAGTTATTGGACATTTTACTTGGATATTAGCAGAACTCAATTACAAGCTCAAAGTATTGTAAGTTTTTCCCATTTAATATCATTTTGTTTGTGGGAGTTCACCGAACCTAAAATGGAGTCTATCTTCATGACTCGTTCTTCATTATCCATTTTCATGTGTCCTCGACCATGGAGTTTTCCCCACAATTTGCCTTGTTTAACCTGGTACCCCTTTTGCCAAACCTTCAGAAAGTATTGTGCCATATGTATATTTCATTGTGTAGTTCTCTAGCTCTGTCATTTTTTATACATTTGGTGTTTCCACAGTTAATCATCATTATGTAATATCATTTTTTGGGGAGTAAACTCTATGTTAATGTCAAGTCAACCTTCACGACTCGTCTTTCATGAGTAGTGGTTCAATAGAGCCCTTCTCTATTGAACTTAGAACGCTTCCATAGGTGAAGTGCCTGGACTGCCCAGGAGGTCACCCCATTATAGTACTATTCCAGCTCAAGGGTGCTTATTAGCTTGAAAGATTGGTCATAAATAATAGCTTGAATTTAATATATAGCCGATTTTAAAAATTCTGGTCATAAAGATTGACTTGATATTCACACGTAGCTGCTTTTTGAAAAATGGACCATGAAGATTAACTTGATATTAACAAATCGTTCATTCCTGAAAAATTATATTACACGATTATTGCAGAAACATCAAACGTATACAAGTTTTCTTCAGTGAAAAAAAATTATGCTAAGGGATGATTTGTAAAATTTTTGTTTGTGGTTTCTGCTTCTTAGGGTTTTTATTCTTTTAGGAGTTGATAGCCATAGATATTTGCTTTTTCAGGAGAATGGAGACGAGCCTAAATATAAAGACGAGATGGATTGTTTTAGAAAGTTAATGAGAAACGAAGGCCCTGCTTCTTTGTATAGTGGCTTGATTCCCCAACTTATTGGGATTGCACCTGAAAAAGTATTTTTCTTCTCTAGCAATCTGTGAGTTGCAATAGCAAATCTCCTTTTTAATTTTGTATTGTAAAATTCGATGCCCTTTTAATGGGAGTGCACCTGAAAAATTAATTTTCTTTTCTTCTCTAGCAATATGTGTGTTGCAATACCAAATCTCCCAAATTATTTATATTGTAAAGTTTGATGCCTTTTTAAGTTCCATTCAGGCCTTTGGTTTGCTGCTGATCCCGAAACTACTGCGCTTGAAAAAAACTAAAGTACATTTCTTCTCTAACAATCTGTGGCTTGCTTAGCAAATGTCCTATTTCAGTTATATTGTAAAATTCAATGCTTTTTAAAGTTCCTACACATGAGATGGTGAGGTTGATCATTTATTCATTATTGAAAATTTATTATTTGGAGTTTCCCCTGTGGGTTTCCTTAACACATGGGAATGCTTGGGTTGTGAAGAACTGATGAATAGGGTTGATTTTGAAACAGGGATTTAGAGTGCTGCAAATAATAGATATCAGACAGGCCTTTTTAAATTTTAGAACGAAGAGAAAAACTGCAATATGTTTGTGAAGCAAGCAATAAAAGATTTTAGACCAAAGGCTTTCACAGTCCATAATATGACTCACAATGTTTTAAAAGTTGAAATTGGAACAGGAACCGGAACCAGCCTAGGGTGCGACCGGACTCGAACTGGAATCAGACTGGTTTAAAATTTATGAACTGGTTTACTAAACAATACATAAAATTTTACGTTTTAATGAAATCAATATATTTTTAAGATTCCATACAATTAGAGACAAAATATGCAAAGTTTTCTCATGTTTATACCATGTAAGGGTTAACTATACCAAAATGATACCAAGTGCAATACATATCCAAAACAAAATATATATACAATGAGGCTCAAAATGTCCTCTAGACTCCTAGAGTCCAATGAACAATATGCTACAAGCAACTGTACATCTGATATCAATGACCAAATAATCAATCATCAAAATACAATAAAGCCAATTAGAAAGTTGGATTTTTATAAAAAAAATGTTTTGAATGTCAAATTGCTGTTTGTTTTGGCACAGACTGGGTCGGACCGGTTTGTTCCCTTCAGTATTGAACTGGTCTAACCGGCTGGTTCCGGTTTCAGTTCGGCCGGTTTTTGTAACATTGAATATTAGTAGATGGCTTTTGGGAGAAATGTGTGTAAGCTTTTTTCCTGATGAAGGATCAGGGGGTGATCCAAAACATTGATTAAAAAGCTTACACAGTTTTCCCAAAAGCCTTTTACTTATAATATAATATTCTTTCTTTACAAGACATACATTGTGGTTGCATTATATGAGGGTATGTCAAAGTACCTTCAAATAACATAAAACACTGTTTTGATGTTCAGGCAAAATTTGCTGGCTGACTTGAGTCAAACATTGTAAACTACATGCAATTTTATTCAGACTTTGATTTAATTGAAAAGATGATTGTATTTTAAATAGTCAAATAAAGTCCACAGGAATCCCGTAATTCTACGCAACTTGGGATTAAAACAGAAAGGGAAACAGATCTTTGTAACATCATATCTGTTTTGAAGTCCTTAATACAAATGACCAATTTGTTGATTTCAAGACAATATTGCAATTGAAAGTGAAATAAAAAAGGTCATACAAATGTTACATATCTTCAACTTAATGTTCCAAATGGAAATCCAGCCTTTGTCCAGAAATCTTTTCTAGTTTCCTCACAAAACCAACAAATCTATGTTCTATGATAATGTAAGTTTTCTTTACTGAACCCAAAAGAACAGTCTTAAGGAGCAAGCAAATCCAGACGGTCTTGTCGTATTTGTTTCACTTTAGATTTTACTCATTCATATTCTCTTTTCTTTGGAACAACTAGTTAACTCAAATGCAAGTATGTTTATCATGTAACTTGGGTCTTTATTCAAAGTGACATTGCAAGATACATGCAAGGCTCAATATCAAATTGTTTTTTTGGCAGTGTTTGGTAGACCTTTGAATGCCTACCCATTTAGAATTACGAGTTTTAGACCATATCTGTGCAATATATGATTATTCCTGTAGGCAACTGCAGGAATTGAATTTAGAAAAAGACTGTATTGAAACAAGCAATGCTGGATAGGAGGACATGGGCTGGTATGCCAATCTAGGATTTTTTGAGCTAATTGATTAGTTCTGCATGTGGATATCTTCAGGCAATAAAATTCACAGTGAATGAATTTCTTCTCAATATGCTAGAGCAGGCAATGCCAGGTGTAAGTATTTGGGTGCTAGAGTTCATAGCTGGTGGAGGAGGAGGATTTTCTCAAGTAGTGGTTACAAATCCTATGGAAATTGTTAAAGTAAGGTTACAAACACAGTCAAAAGTAGGTGTCTCGAAGAATTTGTGGGCTGTGATAAACGATCTTGGCTTGGAAGGTCTATACAGTGGATCTGGCATTACAATGGCACGTGATGTTCCAAGTTCTGCTGTTTTTTTTGCTGGTTACACTTTACTATGCCAGCTTTATCCCGATCAAAGCTTTTTGGATGGATGCGTTGCTGCTATCCCAGCCACCATTCTGGTCACTCCTTGTGATGTCATTAAAACTCGTTTGCAGGTATAACTCACTCATGAGCAAGCTTTGTTGAAGTTTAATTAATGGAACCGTTTTTGAATTTGTCTGCTCCAAGTCCCTGAACTGGTGTTTTTTGGCTAAGCCCATCTACTAGATTTACTAATCAAGTACGGTAATCATTGGTTCAAATATAACAGATGGAGCCTTGTCTTGGAGAAGAACCCTACGAGAATGCTTGGCACTGTCTAAAATGTATCTGGCAGAGAGAGGGACCTAGAGCCCTTTTCAAGGGCAATTTTGCGCGGGTTTTAAGAACAAGTCCTCAATTTGGCATTACCCTTCTATTGTACAAATTCTTTTGTGAAGGCCATTAGCATAAACTGGTCACCCGTTTTGGCATCTACTATTTTGATTTGCATTTCTTTTGTCTCATGCAACTTTTCAATAACTTGCAAGACTATGCTCATGTACAATCTTCCTATATATGAGTACATATTTATCTGAGATGCTATGGAATTGAACCAAAAGGAAAAATATAGCATGGTGGCTATTTATACTACTACATCTTGACATGGGAATGGAATTCACATCCTTCAACAAAAGTAGGAATGATCGGTGTGTCTTTTTTTGGCACAAAGATGAGAGATTATATTAATCGACTTTGCGGTATAAAGTGGTGGCACTTGGAGTTGAAATTGAAGCAACACTCCTAATGACCTCTGCAAAAGTTGATTGGTCTATGTACATATCATCTTGTTTTCTGAGAGGACATTGTGAAGTTTAGAATGAAATAACTTTACTGTAAATTTTTGTAGTGCAGGTTATTGGATCCTGTCAAAATACTTTTGCTTGATGCAAGATAAATAATCTTTGTATTTTGACTGATATTTTATAATCCATCGGAACTATTGTTATTTCTATAGAATTCATGTACAAGAATCACTCATAATGGTTCTAAAATGACGACTTGGTAATTTTCCCTAAGGCATTTTAGATTTCATAGACATGGGTGGGATCAAATTTCCATTTGATGATCTAGGCTTAAAAATTGACTAGTGATAAAAAAAAATCTAAACATATCATAATAATGTGATTACATAACGATTTAAGTACAATTCATCATCAAGCAAAATTCATAGAACCTGTCATAGAATTCATAGGTCTTAGGAGTTATATAACACATGCCAAATTTTATCATAGAACCTGTCATTGTCACATGTGTCAGTTGCCGCATATGAGTTACATTCCATTTTAAAATCATAACTCCTCTTTCTCTCATGGAGGGAATGTTTTTCTAGGCATGAGAGTTACATAGATCTCCCATATGTACCCTCTTAATTCGATCTATGAGAATAAGTAGACATGTTTATTCTATGCATGAATTTTCTTTTTGTTCGATTTCTTGTTAATTATTTAGAGCATTCATGTCACAATTGAAGTGCAACCTCTTCGATGTGCACGGGGTTATGTACTGATCCTTGCAGAACAATATCATACTTCCTTGTCTAGTATAAAAATTACTTCAAACTTGGTATGCATGGTTATTCGATTCCTACCTAAAGTGGAGGGAAAAATCCACTCTTTAGAAGCTTATTAGAGTGTCTCCATGAAAATACAAGTTGACACATTTTTGTTTGACCCTAATAATTTGCATACAACAAAGAATGTAGAAATATGATTAATCTAGGGCTTTTTACCATCTCCTTTGAACTTTGGGAAGTCCTTTCTTGATCCTGTAGGAATTTCATGAAGAGGTGTCGTCAAGGATAATGGTCTAATTGTTGGGCCCCAAGGTATTGGTAATGTAATTGCTACCAAAGTAGGAAAAACAAAGATCAAGGGGATCTTTTTGCCACTTAATATAAGAGTTACACATAGGCTTACCTCCCCTTCTGTTTGAGTTTTTTTATGAATATGTAGAGTGTTGGTAGATGGTTCTTTCTTTCTTTGTTGAGATGAAAGAGAAAATCGGTGCCTTTATTAGATCTCAAAGATTGGATCAACAACTCCTTATGCTTTATTACCTCATGTAAACCTTCTTTCATCTATCTTGAATATTTATTCACATGTGACAACATTTATATCACCTCAAGTGGTTTTGATTCCTCCATTTTCTTTGAAAAAGTTTCACATGGAAGTCTGCAATATCGATTTCTTCGTGTAAGAATGCTTCATTTGAGTAATATTTTAAATTCAATTCTTCTATTCACCCAAGCGCGAATTCATAAATCAATGAAAATATCTGCTTATATATTGTGCAATAAAACAATGATACGTTGTTGAATAGGATTCGGTATCAAACGAAAAATGTGAAAAATGATAGCTATCTAGGGAACATATTTGATTAGGTATTGGTTTGATATAACTTTTGATTCAAACAAAGGGGAACTAGGCGAATGCAACAGTCCCTAACACAATCACTAAAACCTATTGATAAATTATTTTGTAGAGGAGAAAAATGATGGGTTGTAGCAATAGTGTTAATGACACAAAGTCTCTCCTTTATTGTAATGGGAAGGCACTACCTAAAATGTGTGAAATAAAGTATTTACACTAGTTTATCCTTGGGGGTTGGGATTTCATCCCAAGATTTTTTTTTTTTGAAAGGAATGGAATGTATGAAGAATGGGAATAACATGAAGATATGGAATGGATGTTCACAAATAAATAAGAAGATAGACTTGTGCTTTCAAATAGACAAATGTGTATCACAAAAGTAAAAGTTAATGACTATGATTATTGAACTAAAAGGAAACACTAAATCAAAAGAATATACTATCAATATGTGCACATAGGAAAGAATGACAACAAAGAAAGAAGGAAAATATAGCAAAAACTTTGAAAATATTTCTCTTTATTCTCTTTCTTGATAAAATATGTGGAATACAAAGCTTACACCTTTAATATCCATAATTTTCATATAACCAAAAATATTATTTACATAACATATGCCTCCTATATTTATAAAGAAAACTTCCTATTTCCCAGCTAAATGCATGGGGGAGTCCTCTTTATTATTAATAATATATTCATATGTGACACATGCCTAGAATAAGTAAAATAAAAATTATCCTAGGACTGTTGTTTTGAGCAAGTCATTTTTCCTAAGGACACTTGACTAAATCAAAAGCTCTAATTTTGCCAAATGAATTCGCATATTGAAAACTATGAATTTACAAAATGGATTTGCAGCTATAAGGATAGAATGTGTAATTTTAAAAAAGAAAATTACTTGATATTTGACATTCACATTCTTCTAAGTTGCAACTGACTATACATCTAGCTTCTTCTTTTACATGGTTATCTATGGATCATGCTCCACACTGACTACTTTTTCTTTGGCTAATCATAGGCATTCACAATAAGATTAAAATTTCTCAAGGACTTCCTTGATATGTTCTTCATATGGGTTGCTCGTATACATGTAATGTATATGATAATATGCTTCATTTCTAACCATATGCCATGGGAGTCTGTAAAATGTCTTCACCTTTTTTTTTCATCTTATCTAGGCACTTTTGATACTACGTGTACCTCTTATTGAATTATAGTTGAAGGATATTCTAAATGAATATTCCTTCAACACTAGTTCCTTGAATTGCCCCACAATTTTCTATACGGTTTGGGGTCCCTTGATCATCATTGAAGGTATAGGGGATCTTATCTATCATTTATTCTAGGTCAGGTATGGCATCAATCCCCTCATTTTTTATTCGTTTAACATTTCTATGCATTCTTCAAGGATTCAGATCCTAAACTTTGAAGATCCTGGAAGTTCGGTTTGAATTCCTCGTTACTCCTCACTGATAACATTTTCCCCTATGAGGGTATTAGAGTCATATCTTGAAAAATGTTCAAGCTTGGGTAGGTATCAAATGAGAATATTAATCTCAGTTTGATACATATCCATGGTATTATTTGATATATCAAACTTAGTAGCAATCTCTTAGCGAATCTTCATTATGTCTATGATAACTTAGAGATATTGTTGGATTAGATTCTCATACCATTCCTTGGTTGTCCCATACGTTCTATCTCTTCAATGTCATTTATTGAGACCAAATCTGTTATATAGAGTTTGGGATCTATGGGACTCGAATATTGGAGAGGTTTAACCATTTTCCAAATCAAAATTTTAATTTGGTCAAATATCTCTAAGGTGTTACTTTGTAGTTTGATCCTTGTTCATCATATCCAATATTATATCAATTGCGGTATGAACTTCTCCTTGGCAACCTCCCTAGTAACCTTCCTAGGCCGATTTTGAAGATTTGATAGTAATGTACTGAATTCTTTTGTTTTTCCTTTTCTATTGGAGGTACAACAATTTCATAGAATCTCTCCCCCTTGTCATCGGTAAATCCCCTTGAAACCACATTGGGATTCTTGGTTTCTCATGAGGGAGTTGGCTTGAGATTAATACTACTAAAATAAAGTAACTCTGACTGCACCACTTCCTTTCTCTTCTTTTGAGTTAATTTCCCCAAACATTCGAGGACTATATGGATTCCTTGAGACATTTCCATTTGTCATTGTTAATTTAATCTTGTATACAAACTTAGTATGTGAATCACAATAGAGTAGGCAAAAATTTGGGATGTCATGGGTATGGGCATGGTTACTGAAGAAAGTGAGAGAAGAGGGGTAGAAGTAGGAGAAGTGGGAACAAATGATGATGGTGGGGCAAATGATTTTGTTGAAGGAGGGGGTGCAACAAATGATTATGGGGGAGATGATAGAGGAAGAGGTATAACATATAACCTCATAGGAGAAGGTGAAGGAAAAGATACTCAAGGTGATGAAGGAGGAGCATAAGACATCTTGGTGGTAGATGGTGGAGGTTGATGTTGGGTTGTAGGGACATCCAAAATGGTGTTATCATTAGCCAAGAAGGGATATGATATATTTGGATTGAGTGGTGGATATTAAGGATATAAAATCATTATCTCCACTGTCCCCTTTGAAGGTTTAGAAGCGCTTTTCTACCCACTGCATGTTCATTTTTATACAAACTTGATATTTAGTGTTGTGATGGTTCCCTCGGTAGACTTTCCCTTTTCTCGTTATGCTCCCTCATTTCATTTAGAAGCCTCTCCCACTAACCCACTTGAGACCGATAGCTTTAATTGTTACACACTAACTCCTTGTAAATAGAGTCGTTTGAGATTTCTGGAAATCACCCATTTGTCCTTTCTTCAAGAGAAGTGGACTCATGTTTTGACTAGTCAACTTGTGGCAAAGTTTTGAACTTTATTTATTATATCTCATACATTGGGACCACAATTCAGTCAGACCCTCTGGGATATCTGCCATGTCAAATTCATTGGTTTAATTGAGAGACATACGAGACACATCCCTCTAACTGACCTCTTGCTCATCATCACAATCAATCCAGTAGTCGTCATATTAGGGAACTTGACCATGAAATAACTACAAGAAATGATTAATTATACTATAGATGTCAAAAGATGGTCTAGATGAGAAGGAGAACATGTTGAATCTCGTGATTCATGCATCCATATTTTTCCCTATGTTGAAAGAAAGACATGAATACCTTCTTATAATGATTGGAAAATGTACCCCTTCTTTGTGCTTACTCATTTTTGCACTTCCACTAATTTTTACGCAAGCTCCAAAAACAACACTTTTCACTAAGAAACCTAGGTAGCATATAAGGGGTACATTGAAGTAATTTCCCCTTATATGTGAGAAGGTAGGAAAGTGAATGAACAATATTTATCACCGAGCTATGATGGTATATGTTTTGAAAGAGAAGTGAGATGATGTTAGTAATGGATCCAATCTACCAATTATATAGTAAAAGGAAGAATAATTAACCCAATGGAAATGTTAAATGTTGGCCTTCAAAGGTGAGATCTGGATAAAATTCAAATACTTTGGTTGAGCTTGATAAGCCTACTCTAGTCAATCCTGAAAAATGTTCTATATTTTTTTGCAATGTACATGAGGTAACGGTTTATGTAGAATATTTTTTTTACCTTAATGAGTTTCTTGTGAATTGAATCACTAATCAATTTAACCTAGTTGATATGTTTCTTATTCTTCAGAATGGTTTGCATGTATTGTAACATCCATTCCTAGAAATACATTTATGTAAGATTACGTACTACCCTATTAAGAAATTTGATGATGTCATTTCTCTCTTTCTTGAAATCAAACCTTGATATGAAAATGATCAAGTTTTTATCTACCTGATCTCGAACCCTTGTAGGCCTTTGATATTTTCCGACAAGTTGTTGCTCCTTTTAAGTAATCAATTTAAAATTAATGCAAAAAGGTAATGACAATTACACATGATTGATTACGGAGTTCGGCGATAGCCTACCTCTCTGAGTTCTTTCGAATCACTCCACTAGTAAAAATTTGTAAGTACATTGTTATTTCTTACAATAGAACCTAATGGAATTTCCACTTGCTTAGTAGTACGCTAGTCCTTTGAAGAACTTCCGATGATCAATTGAATCATTCTCCACCTTCTTCATGCACAACCTCCTTCAGAACTCGATCAACCTTCCCAATGCTTCCCAGCGTCCTTCGACACTCTGATCGATACTCTAGGCGTTGCAAGTGAAAAATAATGTGGCTTAAGGCCTATTGGGTAGTGTAAAAATACTCCCAATCACAAATATTTCATCTACTATTGCCTAAAAATAATAGGCCAATAAATAATATTTTCCTATAGTAATTTTAGGATTTCAATATAGTGCACACAACTATATTAAAATTACCCTAATACTATATCACCCGCAATTAAGCTTAAGAAATAATTAAGCTTGCGTGTGTGTTTAGAATGAGGGAGAGGTTCCTTTTTATAGTGCAAATGGGACCCAAAAATTTAGTATAAGGGCCTTATCGACCAACTCCCATGCCAACCAAGTCGCTGGTCGAGTTGGTTGGGCCGCTTGTTTGGAAGGATGAGGTCGGGGAATCAAATCCCGCACCCCACGAACTTGGCTGATCTATTTTTTTATTTGCGGGATGCTTTGCATTTATAAGTGGGTGGTAAATCCCACATTGATTGGCATAGAGGGGGGGAGTCGGGTTTTATTTGGCTCAGAGCCCTATGCCCCTCATGGTCTCGGCCACGCCTTATCCCATTTTGTTTGGCCACATACGTGGTGAGCTCTACTGTGCGAGTTCTTTGACCGAGTCATGTGGGTTCCATTGGTTTGTTGAGCATTGTGTGCTGTTTGGTGTGCTGGCTAGTCGTGATGGGTGTTGAGCGCCATGTTGTGCATTGGAGGTGTTGCTGAGATATGTACCAAGCTCCCCGCGAGTTGTTGTGGGAGATAATGAATGTCCCCAAATTTGTAAATATGTGGCATTAGGCCACGTGGAAATGATCAACTAGGTTAACAATTAAATAGCTTGCTGAGTTAAAATCAGTGCAACTTGACCACATAGTACGCTTGCCAATTCTTGATAGGAAAAGCGAGCTAAATTCGAACGTGTCAAAATGAGATCAATTCGGTGGGGAATTGATCACCTCACCGATCTAGAATAATAGCTCGTCGAGCTAACTCGATGTCGACACGGTGGTTTGAGAGGCCACTATGTCGGTAACACTACTAGCTCTCACGACGACCGGGCTCCCTTCCGTCACAAAAGTTGAGCCTCTTGTTGCAACCACCAAATTTTACGCTTGACGAAGACTGGAGGTCGCAATCCAAATACAAATATCTTTTTTTGCCTTTTCACCAGTTGCCACGTGTTACGTCTGGATTGGACTATTAACCAAGGTTGACCTTCTAATTTGACCAAACTTTGACCAACCACCCAATGTGCATACGAACTCCATTTTTCAACATTCAAATAGTTCTTAGAAAGATCTTAGAGTCTACTTTTACACTGTAGTGATCCTGGGAAATTTAGGGAGCCTTTGTTCTCCGTAATGTCCTCTGGATCAAACTTGGGTTATGTAAAAACGTTTTCATTCCAGAAATGTTGGGAAGAGTAAGGGGAAATGTCAATGTAAGCGTTAAATTTGGGGATCTTCAATATGTCAGCAATGTAATCTACATCAACCTTCAAGAGGTGCTCACCATTTGATTTCTTTACTGACCTACGTTTTCTGTCATAGTACTTTGACAATTAAATCTTAAATTTTAGGCACCATGTAGACCCAAGGAATGCATCTACCAATTTTATGCCACTATCATATATTCCTTGCACCCAAATTGACTTATAACTTGCTTGAATACACACCCAAAAGTCTTAGAGATCAATGTGCCTGAGATTTTTGTTAGAAATCTTGTCCATATTGGAATCTAGATTAGATGGAGAAGTAACTCCCTAAAACTTGTACTTCATTTCTTTCTTTCTCCTTGATCCTTCATACATTGGATGAAAAAAGGAAAATATCCTTTAAAATGAGTCCAAGAATAAATCAAGATTTTAGCAGTGTATAAAAGTTTTGAAACATGGGTTTTTCCTATGTTGGACTTTTGGAGAACAAAAGCATGATGAAAGTCCAATAGGCCTTTGGTTGGATATTTTTAAGCTTATGATCGATTGAAAACCCTAATCCAAATTTGTCAAAATTTTGGAGGTGTGGACCTTGATCAAAATACTGACCAGTTCCTATTGAAATTTTATAAATGTATAACTGGAGAAAACCCCAACTTGCTTTGATCAAACTTCTTGAGGTATTAAGAACAAGTGAAACCCCAATTTACTTTTTTCAAGATTGTTGAGGATGAGAGACAAGTTAAAAAAACCGACAAATAATTAATTAAACTTTTGGGGGTGAAAAGAACAAGTGAAGCTCTGATTTAATTTGAAATCAAATTAGGGTCCTTAAATTCTTTAGCCATGAAAATTATTGTAGGTTTAGGAGTTATTCAACTTAGAGAACATCACCCCGCTGATATAAACAAAACCCTGCTACATTTTGAAATCTCCCCCGCAAGCTACAAAGATCGATAACTGCAATAAAAGGCTTCCAGCACAAGAATACCTTAACCAAACTCAAGAAAGGTGCACCAAGGGCTTTGAAATCCACAATCAAAGAGATTAAATAGGGAATAAATGAGAAAAAAATGAAAATGGATGAATGGAATACATTTATAAAAAAATTAACCCATAATTGCTAACACATTTGAAAATTCCTATCAAATTGGGCATGTATTGCTTTATGTAGTATATTTGGGATTTTGGCCTTGTTGGAGAAGGTCAAAATTCTAAATAAGGTGAGTTGGAATTATTGGCTTTGTTGGTGATTAAGAAAATATAGAAATATACATGCTAAATCTTGATTAAGTTATAGCGCAATGATATAGAAATAAAGTACAAATTTGACACAAGCAAGTAAGCTAATAAATTTAAAACCCTAAGTGCAAAAGAAGTTGATAGAATACTTAGTTGATTTCATAATAATCCCAATTTTTTGCCAAAATAAAGAACTAATAGAACAAGAGGAAATACTGTCACAAATGAGCCTAGAAAATTATGCGAGTGTTAGAAATATTGGGACTGGGGAACCTAGACTAGGTCAGGGGGAGCTTAGGTGCCAGGGACCTTATGTAGGCACCTATGACTACATAGAAACTCATAAAATGAATTTTATAGGGTCAAAATATGTTCTCTAGATTTATCCTTTAGTCACACGTATGTTGCTGGTTGATCACCGAGTTCATCTGAAATCTACAAAGAGAAAGAGCACTTGCAAAACTGCAAAATACATAAAATCCTAAAAAGAAAAAGATACAAATGGGGATTTGGAATGACCCCGAACTTGAGCAAGTAATCTTACAACCAAACATTGCACTACATTTCAGACTCCATGTAGTTTTGCGTGTGTGTGTGTTTAAAATCATGCCCTAGGTGGCTCTTATGCTAGATGCACTTGAATAGAGAGCAATAACTAGATATATAATATGTATATAGATGTGTGGATACAAAAATGAACTTCCCCTCCTATGAAGTGTATACATAAGAATGTAGTCACTTGTCCCTTGAATGGATGCTAGATGGATGCTTTGATGCTCTTGAAATGCCTTTGGATGTAACCTTAGGTGATAGTAATAGATGTTTAGTGCTTGGTCCTTTATTATGGTCACATAGCTTTGTATTTATATGATTCCCTTGTTTGAATTTCATAATTAACCACTAAAATAATGACCACCAAGAAAATAATATTTCCAATAGCTAGAAAGGACCCAAAAGATGTGAGCAAGATACAAAGAGGTCGGGGGTGCCCAAAGGGGACAAGGGTGCATGGGTGTTGGTCTATTGGCTAAGCACTGGTGTCCATACTCAGAAAAACTAAAGTGGCAAAAGTTAGACTAGGAAAGAAGGTGTGTAAGGCTAAGAAGGAAACCAAAAAGAATGAAAATAGGCCAAATCCAGTGGTCAATTAGTAATTTTCTCGCTTAGGAATCATATGAATAGTGGTATGTGATCAGGACCTAGAAATATACCCAAAGTGCATGATTTAGTGTCTACATTTGCCCCCACTTTATGTTTTTGAGTGAATGATCGATAACATAAAGTAGATAAGAGATGCATACATAATAACCATGTAGATCAATGGTGAAAAGTGTGTCGAGGAGACAAGAAAAATCCTTGAGTGACAAAATTAACCGTGGAGCTAGAGAAGAGGAAGTGAAAATGACTCTAGGGGTGAAAGTGTATGTGTATGTGTCACGTTGTACTTATTGTTGATGTCGCTTGATATTTGATTATGTGGTTGCTACTTCCCATAAGGATGGAATTGCAAAAGAGAAGAGAAAAAGAGTAGTCAAATATGTGTATATGAAAAATTTGATCCAAATATGTAAAAAGTGTGTAAAAAAGTATGTCAAAATATGAAAAGGAAAATTTGCACTTGATCTATGATAAGTGAGAGGAGATAGAAAGGATCTTGAAAATGTTGTAGAAGAATGAGTTTTTTGGGTGATCTCACGCCAAGATGAGTTTTTCAGGAGATCTCATGCCAACTGCACAAAGTGCAAGTTATTTGGGAGATCTCATGCCATGGAAGAATAAGTTAGGGAGAAAGGTCTAGTGTTATTCTCCAACCTTTGAATTCTTCCCGAATTGTATACACAACTATAGATGGGGTGTTTAATTTTGATCTAGTTCGATTCAACGTAAGTAGAAAAAATATAAAATGCATCCATGTTGGTTGTTAGAGGGCTATACTTGTGTTGATAAAACTGTTGTGTAGACTACTGAGAATTGTGTTGATCTGAGAAAAAATTTGTAACTACCCCTGGTCATAGGTGCCCAGGAAGGGTCAGGAGCACCCAGGACGCTCATTTCTATATCTTGGTGCTAGTGTCTGTGTTGTGTTGAAGACCCAAGTCAGATTCTGGGCTATTTTTAGACTTGAAGACTATGTTGTACCGGTACTAAATGTGTTGTACTATGACTGTAAATTGTTGTATGGGGTGATTGATTCACCCAATGATGCCCCCCTCATTTGGGGTGCATGCAATGTTGTAAGGAGTATGCAGCTTAAAGAGAGGACCAAACACTGATTTGAAACTGATGCCATATAGAGGGGAGGGAATGTGCTTGGTAGAAACCAAGGAACATGCAAACAAAGTGGCTGAAAACAAGTGTTAGTGCAAACAAGATAAATACGTATATAAAAGACAAAATGTATGCTAACAAGTAAGAAGATAATGTAGATCATGAAAAATGGGTTGCAAACATGGGACATCACTCACAATGTTACAAGACAATCAAGGCCGAAGTGGCCAAAAGCATACAATGTGCACACAAGACAAAGGGAAAAGCCCGTAAACAATGGCAAACAATGAAAAACAGTAACAAGTAAAGAGTAACAGACAACCATGGTAGCAAATAGTTCCTACAAAGAAAATGTTGCACATGAAGCACCCGTTAGCATGTTAGAAAGATAAAAAGTATGTCAAAACATGTATGATCAGATATGAAGTAGTGTGCTAGTAAGAATAGGAAGAAGTATAAAATGAAACAATAACACCTGTGATGTGTACGAAAGTAGATGCCCCCAGGAGCCAGCTGTGGGACTGGTAAGAGGTATAGTGCCAAACATCCATGCTACGTGTAATAAATCTGTGTAAATTCTACATTCACAACTAGAAGGAAAGTGAATGTGCATGTGTATATATAAAATATAATGACATACAAAATATTTTTGTCTAACATAGTAAGCAAAGTGTACATGCGAGTATAAGTAAACAAGAATAATGTGCAACCAAGATATGTAATATGTTGTGAGTGTGAATGGAATGGAATGCAAAGTGAGTGTGATAGGAAAGTAATGTTCCCCCGAGTGAGTGTGAATGAGTATGCATGAGATGAGGTTCATTTATAAATGCCCCCCTCAACAGTCAAGAATGAACCATAGAACAAGAGTGTGTCATTGGGAAATGGTTTGAATTGTGTGCTAGAAAGATATGATCAATAAAGAATGTAGAGTGTCTTAGTGAGTGAGTGTGTGTGAGGAAAGATTTAGACCCTCGTGATTATGAACCATGGAACTAGAGTGCGTCATCAGGAAGTGTGTTGTGATGAATTTGTGCTAGAAAAAATGTGTGTGAATGTGCAGAGTCTGAAATGTGTCATGTGTATGATGTGAGGTTCATGAATGTAGTGAGCCCTCAATAGTCAAGTGTGAATTGTAGCACAAGAGTGTGTCATCGGGTAATGACAATACAAATGTATCAAGATATGTGTGATAGACTAAGTGCAAAGTCAAGAGTGAACAAGTAGAACTATAAGACACTTGATAATGCTAACAAGGGGGATATGAATAAGCATGATGCCCCCCAAGTGTATGATGTGTAGAATAATCAAGTAACATCATCTAAGAGATCATCATTGTCATGGTCAAAACCAAATGGAGATGCATTTGAGACTTGGTAAGCAATTGTATGTGGTTGATCATATAAGGATCCATTGTGGCAAAAATTGTACATGCCCATTGTGTATTCTTCGTTAGTGAAAGGTGTTGGTGGACATCCATGTGCATACCAATGAGTGAGATTTTGTGAGTAGCCAAGAAATGAGTCATTACAAATAAAAACACGGCCGAAGGGTATATGAAATGTGATATCAATATGATCAGGATCTAGAGTTCCCCCAATGTAATATAGGCAAGACTATCCAATGGTGAGTGGAGCAGTGCGAGAAGTGTGTGCAACCAAAAATGATAGATGGAAGACTCAGATACCATAAGCAGAAATAATGTGAACATATCCATGATATAAATGAGGAGAAAAAGACAGAGGGATGAGATCCTCCAATGTGAATCCAAGTTGAGCCAAGTTGTCATATGTGCAAATAGTTTTAGAGAAAGCATGATTGAATGGAATGTGATTCCAATAAGAGTTATTCATGAAAAGAGTGCAAGTGAAAGGAGGAAGTGCATGTGCGGGCTCCTCATGAGAAAATGACATAGGTGGTATGACATCCAATGTATAAAAAGACCCTTGATAAAGCACCATAACATTAGCACTAGGAGGTGTGTCTTAAATTGATATTCACCAAAGCCAATAGCCACAAAATTATCATTAAAGTATGAATCATCTATCTTGATAGGAGTAAAATTAAGATTGCACAATTTTTCATCAGTAAGCTCAATGGTATCAACCTCATCATCAAAATCATCAGTGTTGGCATTTTCATGTTGGATAGCAGTATCGAGGATATTGGTAGGAGGTGAGTCAAATGCAGGAGCGAGAGGAGTCTCAATGAGCGGAGTGGAAGCATTTAGTGGATCAGATATGGTGGGTGATATGATAGCAGTAGTATGAGTAGAAATAAAAGGAATTATTGTGGTTGTGGAAGAAGTTGTGAAGCACTAGATTGACCAACATCATATGTATCAATGTAACTATATGGAATAGGCTATGATGGAGGGATATGCATAGCAGTAACAGGGTCTATGCGATAGAACTTGAATGGATCAGGGTCAGCAACAATGGTATGTTCATAGCCATCATGTAAGAATTTAACGCAATGGTGGACAATAGATGGGACAACATGCATTGCATGAATCCAAGGTCTACCCAACAAGAGATTAAACTGAAATGAAGCATCGATAATGAAGAATAATGTAGGAACAACCTTAGGCATGACTTGTATAGGTAATGTGATAGTACCTAGGCATGAGCGAGTAGTGGAATCATAACCATGAATGAGAGTGGAATTTTTAGCGATGAGATTATCAGTAATGCTGAGTTTCTTTAAAAGAGAGTGAGCACATAGATTAACGCCGGATCCATTTTCAATGAGTACACACTTGATAAAAGTGGTGCCAATGATAGCGGTGATAAGCAGAGGTGCACATAGATTATCAATAGCAGATGGCAATATGTCCTCATCATTAAATGATATAACATGTGGTAAATTTTTTGAGAGACTGAATAAGATGTGTGAAGGCCACCGAATAATTATTTCTTTCAATGTGAATAGACCTAAGGGTGACCTCTAAAGTATGACGAAAATTGGGCACATTGTGCAATAAGTCATAGAGTGATATTTTGGCAGACATATTCTTAAGTTGTTCGATGATATCATAGCCCTTAGAAGTAGTAGCAGGATCCATAGAAGTGATAGGTGGTGGGATAGAAATGGGTGGAGCCATAGGAGGACGATTGTGGCGAGTGGTGACTACATTAATAGTTGGATCAGCCGTAGTACAAACTAACATGAAATCAACAATAGTAGTAACCATGCCCAAAACCTTAGTTGGAGCGAAAGAAGGATGAGAAGATTGATCCATGATTTGAGAAGAAGAAAACATGCTTATAAGGCAGGGTTTGAAATGTTGGGTTCACTAAATGATTAAGAAAATATAGAAATATAAATTCTAAATCCTAATTAAGTTACAATGCAAGTATATAGAAATAAATTACATTTTTGACACAAGCAAGTCAGATAATAAATTTAAAACCCTAAGTGCAAGAGAAGGGATAAAAAACTTAGCTGATTTTGTAATAATCCTAAAGCTGTGCTAAACTGAAGAACTGATGGAATATGAGGAAAAATGGTTGCAAATGATCCCATAAAATTGTGTGAGTGTCATAAATGTTGGGACTATGGTTCCTGGACTGGGTTAGGGGCGTCTAGGCACTAAGGACCTTATGTAGGTGTCTGTGACTACATAGAACCTCAGAAACTAAATTTTACAAGGTCGCAAGATGTTCACTAGATGTCACCTTTAGTCACCTGTTGATTTTCTGTTGGTTGATCTGCCAAGATTTGCCTTGAAACCTGCAAAGAGAAAGAGCACCTGCAAAACCCCAAAACACATCAAATCCTAAAAAGAAAAAGATGCAAATGGGGAGTCGGATTGACCCCTTCGTTCAACCGACAAAGTGATCTTACAACAGAGTGTTGCACTACATTTCAGATTCCATGTAGTTCTGCAAGTGTGTGTGTAGAATCTTGCCCTAGGTGGCTCTTGTGCTAGGCACACTAGAATATCAAGAAATAACTAGATGTAGAAGATGTAGATAGATGTGTGCATGGAAAAATGAACTTCCCCTCCTATGAAGTGTATGCAAAAGAATGCAATCCCTTGTCCCTTGAATGGATGCTAGATGGATGCTTTGATGCTCTTGAAATGCCTTTGGATGCAACCTTAGGTGATGGTAGTAGATGCTTAGTTTTTGGTCCTTTATTATGGTCACATAGCTTTGTATTTATATGATTCCCTTGTTTGAATTTCGTAATTAACCACTAAAAGGCTGACCACCAAGAAAATAAGATGCCCAACAACTAGAAAGGACCCAAAAGATGTGAGCAAGATACAAAGAGGTTGGGGGTTCCCAGAGGGGACGGGGGCACCTGGGCGCTGGTGTCCAGACTCCGAAAAATTGAAGTGTCGAAAGTCAGACTAGGAAAAAATGTGTGTAAGACCAAGAAGGAAACTGGAAAGAAATCAAAGAATTTAAAGAATGTGGTCAATTAGTACTTTTCTCACTTAGGAATCATATGAATAGTGGTATGTGATAAGGACCTAGAAATATACCCAAAGTTCGTGATTTAGTGTCTACAACTAGACAAGTTCAAAAGTTTGACTAAGGTTTGTCAGGATTTTGGCCTTGTCAGAAAAGGTAAATGTTGATAGGGTTCTTCATCAAATTTTTACACTAAGGCATATATAGAGTAGAAGCTACAAGTAATTACACATCGCGGAAAAGTAAAAAATCCACAAACCATTAAATGTATTCTGAATATTAGGAGAAGCCATAGAAAAAGGAAGAATAATGAGATGCCGAAGAAATCCACGGATCATTGGAAATCCTCCACTCACTTGTAAGAGTCATTAAAGAAAGAAGGAAACTGTGAAACAAAGGAAAAACCACACAATGATATAGAGACCAGAATAAAATATGTAGAGTCGCTATCAAAAGGGTTGACTATTGGGTATTATATAAATTACACACTTATTGTAATTCATTATAATAGAGATAGAGAGATATAGTAATGGAGATAAACGTAGAGATAGAGAGCCATATAAAATTTTTATGTATGAAGAGAAATATAAGGAGAAATAACTGAAATGGGAATAGATATTAGATGATAGAATAAAAGAGAAGTGTGAGAGAATGAGAACTAAACTATGAATTATAATACATAATAAATAATTGATACAAAAAGTTACTTTGTTCAAATAGTACATGTTATTGTGATTCTATTCTTGTGTTAATGTTCTAATCTATTTTAAATAATTATTATATGGTATATCCCTTACAGGATAACAAACTACTTAACCCTTATGATAGTGTCGAGACTTAAGGTCAACATTTGGTGTTTAAGCCCAAGTTATTTTGTCAAGTGGATGTTTGAAGAAATAACACCACCAAGATAGTGGAAACCCGCACTAAATGAGATTAAAGACTAACGAGAAGATATGATTAAGAAATTTATACAACAAGAAGAAAAAAGACTCAATGAAACCTACAAAAGGGTTGAAAATTCATTTTTGGAGACTTTGGAGAAGATTTTTGGTTAATTATTCCACACTTGTTTTGGCCCTAGATTCTAAGACTTTCTAAGATAACTGAGTGGAAACTACTCCAAATAAGGAAACCAACCAAGTGAAAAAAATATAAAATGGGGAAAATTGAAGAATTGGATGATCCCTGGAACTGTGAACTTGGCTATTGAATTTGAAGCAACAATAGATTATTCTCTTATTACTTGGGCAATCCAAGGTTGGACCAATTTTGATCATTAAAATGAATAAATATATGAATGATTTAGAGGAATATTTCTTACAAAGACTATATTTCTAATTCACATCCTTCTAGTAGAGAAGGGACTAATTAAAATGAATAAAATAATTTCTGTAGGGTAGGGTACCACGAGATGGCAAGTGAGAAGAGGGGAAATCCATGATATATAACTATTAAAATTTTATGGGGTAGAAGAAATAGGTGGATGTGAAGAATGGAAAAAATGAAGAAACAAGGATTACGTAGTCAATAAAGGCAATTAGGAAAATTAAGGATTAAAGAAAAATTATATTAAAAGAAATATGAGGAGAGAAAAAGAAATAGCTAGGTTAGCCATGAAAAAAGATGGAAAAATAGAGTATCAAGAGAAGGAATAATTAAAAGATTGAATGAAAGAAAAAAATGACTAAAACTCGGTAGTAGGAGCAAGATAACGGACCCACTTTAAGTGGATACCAACTAATGGCTACCCTAGGAATGGAGGTAAAATTAGAATACTGTGCTATAATTCCTGCAGTGAGCAGAGACCAACAATCGATGGTTACTCTGCAGATGGAAATGACCATGAGACAATGTTCCATAGATAATAAAATTCAGTGTTCATTGTCTCGACAGAATAGGTTAATGAATGAATTACAAGAAATAGTGGATATAATAGAGACAAATACTATAAGTATGTCAAAAGTGGAAGACATGGAGAATTATTAGTCTAGAGGTAGACATATGATAACATAAAAAACCAAAGAAGAATTTGAGAATGTAGAGAAGAACATAACTATGGATTCAAAAGAGAAGGATAACATGCAGAAAGAATCCTTAGTTTGGATTGTAGAAGAATAAGAAAAGAACACAAAAGAGACAAAACTAGGAAATAATAAAATGAGAAGCATAGAAGGATACACAAAAGTAGGTTTAGAAGAAGGATATAGGTTAAGATACATTAACGATAGGAAATTATTTGTGGAAAAAGATAGATACAAAAGAGGCACTACAACAAGACACATACCCCAACCATCTTAAAAACCCAAAGGACATGGCCCCTCAAAACAACCAGCATCCCATGTGTCACTAGACATGTTGTTTGGAAACTTACAAATAGGAGAAGATTTGAAGGCTAGATACAAAAAATTGGAAGAAGAAAACAATAAGAAAGAGGAGATATTGAGAAGATTCAAGGAGATCCTGGGAGAATTATAATTTTACATAGAATTATCCAAATATAACGGAAGAACAATATTTACTCACAAGATACATAACCAAAAAAATAATAAGAAACAATAGAAAATACAAGAGATAACCCAAACCATAAAGGATTTACAAAACATCACTAGAATGACCCATAAGATAAAATTTCCATTGTTTGGCAAAGATAACATAGAAGAAAAATTGTTCATTTTAGAGAAGCGATAGAGTTATGTACCCCATAGTCAAACTATATGATTTTGTAGAGACTCTAAGAGATGAAACCCTGAAATGGTATATGAAAACCAACCCACAACACACTAAATGTTGGGATTTGGTAGAAAAAGAATTCAAATTTGATTTCCTGCCCTTAAGCCCCTATAAAATGTGTCAATAAAATTTGATATTTAGTGTAAAGGGAAGGAGAGAAACTAAAATAATTTGGATACAATTCAAAAATATAGCTAGAAGGTTAGATGATTCACTAACCGACAAATAAAAAATTAAATGATTTATTTATGGATTTTTGGCATACTTAAGAGCATCATTGGATGAAAATATTTTAAAAACATTTTTAGAAGCCTTAGATATGGAATCTAGGATAGAATCTGAATCATGACATAGAGAAGGAGAAAATACCATAAAAATAGATATGGAAAAAGTACAATTAGAGATGGCTACATTAAAAAATACAAAGGAAAGAGGATCTAAGAACAGATTCCCATCCCAGAGTAATTCCAAGACCAAATATTTAGTGCACTGTCTCTTATGCAAAATGTCACAATAAAGTGGATTGTCCCTACTTGGAAAAAGATAAAAGAACAGTTGCAATTAGGCAACATTCTTCAAATAAGGCATCCATCAACAACACACCACCCATAGAAAGAATGTGATGTTGATTATGTAGGCTATGTGATCAACGCATATAGGATACATGTACCCTAATAGAAGTGGCACCACCTACTAATCAATTGATGTATTATGCAACATGTGGGTCATTTAACCATTACCATTATACTTTCCCTGCCATATATGCTATGGAGGATCTAAAAGACTATAACGCTAGGAGAGAATTTGTTGAATTTTGATGTGAGTCACATTCCACATCACTAGGAGATTCATCTGACTTAGGTGATGTCATAGGTCTAGGTGTCAATTAGGGGTCGTCATTGGATTACCTTATACATCAATGCATCAGTGCATCATTGGGAGTTACTTCCTATTCTGGGAATGTAAATCCCCCTCTCCACTTCAGAGGTCATGATTACAACACTGGGGGTTACACAACACCCTCTATATGTACACCCCTTCAGATCTATATATTAGAGTGGAGATTTTTAGCTTAATAAAATTTTCCCCTTTTTTTGAATCTTTGCATGCACCTATGGTTGATGCTTGCTCTTCATGAGATATCATCACACTGCCAGTTTGCACCATGGTTGATGTTCATGCCATCCCTCTTGATCCTCGTGATTCAATTTTTCACATTCTCCCTCATGGTATCAGAGCACACATTGTGTGGATTCGTGAAACTACACATTTTTCACTGCTCTCTGGCTTTTTGTTTGTGATATACTTGTTTCATGTGCATCCATTGTAATGGATATTCCACTCAGTGCTCTACTTGCATTGATTCAGGGTTTAAAATATCATTGTTTAGGTTTGTTGTGTTTTCATGTGTTTGTGGTCTTCACAGGTTTTCAGGTCTTGCATGAGTGTTATGGAGCTTTCTGGGTGTTTCTAGTTGTAGGTTGTAGTTTCAGAGGTTTTTTCAGTGTTGGTTTTGTGCATTTAAAGGTTATTAAAGTGTTGTTTTTGGGTCTAACTCCACTCCAACTCACCGAGTTGAGAATCGAGATAGCCCCAATTTTCCCTTGAAACTTTAGCTTACCGCATATGCATGTTTTTTATAGCTCGCTTGCAATTTTACATGTAACTCACCCTGCATTGGTTTTAACATCTTGTCTTCGTTTAAGTTTTTCTCTTGCTCGTCTTTGACCACTATGCTCGTGCGCTAGTTTTCCAACATGCCCTCTATTTAACCTCATGTTTTGTCTTCCATGCTCTAGTTTGGCATTGTTTACTTGCAGTTATTTCCATGGTAGTTTTTTCTAGTTCAGTTGCATTTTAATCATGCTTTGGCCTCTATTCACACCCTGTGCTTAAGATTTGATCATTCTCTTTGTACCTCAGCGTCATTCACCTGCTTCCTTCCTTCAGGTTGCTTGTTCACGCCCCTTCGTCCTATGATGCTCTTGGTGTTGGTTTTACCTAGTTCGTGCACTCATACTACTTGGTTTGGCCCCATGGACCTACCTTGCTTCGAAACTGTGCTCTGTTCCAACCTATCTAACTAGGTGTGTGCTGACTGACCTGTTCTCATCTAACAATGGTGACCATTATCACCAACTGGTGTTTACTCAACACTGGACCTCTACAAACCTCCACATGGCACCCTCCTGGCCAGTTCGATCCACATTATTTGGTTTACGATTACCTCTCATCATTGACGCTTAGTAACTTAGACATGGATGACTTGACTTGACTCCACTTGGTAACTTCCACCACGGTCCCTTGTTGACTCAGCCCAATGAGCTCAACCTAACTCACTTGCTCCCCTCCTGTACTAGTGCTCCGATGAGCAACTCTGTTCAATCAGTTGTCCCCACCATCGAGCTAGTTCATCTACTCCTACCTCCTCAACCCCACGAGCCAGCTCGAGCCAACTCACCAAGCTTTCCTACCTGCTTCTACACCCTTGATCACTAAAAACCCCCAAGAACCCCCTTTTTCATTTTTTCCTTTTTCATCCTTTTTACACATTACTAAACAATAAAAGGGAAAACAAATAAAAATTCATTTTTATAAGGTGAGTATATTTTTCTAGGCTCTTATATAGGGTTATTGGGCTTTCTGGGCCAATTTTTCTGGCTCATTGCATGTACTAGTTCTTCTTCACCTATGGTTGGTGATGCATTCCACCATAACCTTGCAGAAAGAGAGCCTTCTTTTTTGCACCATGAGATGCCTTTTTTATCACACTGAGTAGTGTGTACCCTTGTATTTATTTTCCCTTTTGTGCTTGATTTGTGTTGTTCCTCTGCTTTTGACTAGGAATTCATTATGGCCTCCACTCTCACGTGACTCATGCACCTACTGTGAGGTGAGAAACCAACTATCTGACATCACATGAAGGCACCCTATTATAATCACACACTACTTATAAAGAGCCACATAATAGGGGTTATCACTGTTCTTCTTGGGTGTCATATTTCTTGTAGACACATTATCGACTTAGTCTTGACATCTTGCATTTTTGCACCCTTCTTCTTGTGCACCTTGTACTTATTTCTTCTACTTCCGCATTATGGAGGATGCTCTTTCCATACTTGAGTGTCACAGGATCACTTTATAGCCTCCACCACTTATTTTTGGGAGAGATAACTATACATCATGGCATGCTTCTATGGAATGATATTTCACCTACGAGGGTTTTACACACTTCTTGCTTGGGCCAGTTCCTGCACCCACTGATTCTAGTTGTCTTGAGGACTTTCTCGACACATACAACCATGTTGTTGGTCACTTGATGTTTTCCATCACCAGAACTTTCTAAATTCATGTGGCAGACTCAGATCCTCCTCATGCCATATAAAGCATATTTCAGTCCCTGTTTTAAGACCCTTCACATACTTCTGCCATTGTTTTTACTGTCGATCCAATTGTCTCCTCTTCTTCTTTACGTGATGGAAGTTCCGTTAAAACAAACGCACTTGACTCTACTTTTGATGATGAGGATTTTTCTCCCAATTCTGATGCCGAGAGTACCATAGAGGAATTATCTCCTCCTCTCTTACCTATTCTAGAGAGTGTTCACACCCCTCCCATCCCATTAGATATCGAGACAGTATCCTTCTCGGTATTCATATATCATTGCACCAGCCTCCTTTCCACTTCCAGTGTGTGAGGCCCCTTCCAATCCTCTACCTTCATGGATGATTCATAGATGTCTGACATCTCTCTTATCTTTGTCGATCCCCCTCATTGGGATGAGTATCTTCTCGACCTTGTTCGTCTTTTTGTAGTAGTCCACTTGTGATGCAGTATAGGTTCCTCATCCTTCTACAAGTGTTTCTAAGGAGTCCATCATCTCCTTTTTTGGGAGTGCCCCTTCTGGGACTCTTATCACTTCCACCTTTCAAGAGACCTTCATTGATCCACCCTTACTTGTGGATCCTCTTTCTGTTGTGGGGGTTGTTGTGTTTCCTTCACATCAATTGGAAATCCTTTCTACGATGTTTACTCTTCTTCACTATGGATAGTTCTTCCCTCATGGCATTACCTTCAGTTCCTTGGTAGCTCCATTTCTAGACCTATGTCACACTTATCATGGACCAGACTCAAGAGTTCTTTCGTGTTACTACCTTCAGTTTCCTTTGCAGAGTGGGTAGACTTCCAACACTCTATTTCTATCATTCCTAAGGGTTGGCACATAGTTCGGTGAGGGTGTCTCTTCTTCTAGTCTATAGGTAGAGGACCACATCATCGACACTCTTTTAGGAGACTTCCTAGAGTTGCAGAGTTCAGATCTGTCCATGAAATCTTCTATGTTCCTCTCATCTCCCTCTTATTCTCTCTTCTTCTTTTTGAGAGATTTCCCTTTTCTACATGGGTAGCTTATTAGGTTTCTCAGTGGCCGAGACCCATATTTGGCATCTTTTTAGATTAGAGAATGCGTTTTTCTCTTTTGGTGGATTTTTTCCCATTGGGTTTTCCTCCATTGCTTGAGTCCCTTATTGTGCATGGGTGCCTCATTAGGATTCAAGGTCGGGACCCATTTATATTTTCTAAATTTCCACCTCATCCTAAGTTACAATAAAGGGGGGTGTTGGTGTGAGTCACATTCCACATCACTAGGTAGCTCATCTCACTCAGGGGAGGTCATAGGTCTACATGTCATTTCAGGGTCGTCATTGGATTTTCTTACATTTGTGCATCAGTGCATATGCATTATTGGGAGTTACTTCCTATTATGGGAATGTAACTCCCCCCTCTCCACTTGAGAGGTCATGATTACAACATTGGGGGTTACACAGAACCCTATATATGTACACCCCTTCAGATCTATGAGATTAGAGTGGACATGTTTTTCTTAACAAGGTTCTGCCCTTTTTTGAATCTTTGCATGCACCTATGGTTGATTCTATCTCTTAATGATATCTCGTCATACTTCTGGTTTGTACCATGGTTGATGTTCACACCATCTAAGAAATTCCACAATACCAAGCATAGAAAGTTACGCCCCCAATAATATGAAGGATATCAAGGTGGTCCACCATCCTATAGAGGAGGTTACCAAGGAAATTATTACAATCCAAACTATCAAGGTTATAGCAAAGGATATAGAGGATGATATAGAGGGGGATACATATGTGGGTATAGAGGTGAATACAATAATTATCAAGGAGCTAGAGGTTATCATGGATTTCAAGATAGATTAGGTTATACAAATAACCAAGGAAGAGATAACTAAAAAAATATTGGGAATAGAACATAGGAGAGGATACTTGTAAATTGCAATAAGTGCGGAAAGGATGGATACCTACATAGAAACTATAATGAACAAGAACCTTGTAGGTTTTTGTATGAGAGAGGAACGCATGATTCACTTAGTTGTCCTAAAGCAACACAATTTTACAGAAATGGAGCAACTTAAATATAAACATTGGGGAAAGAATCCAGTAAAAATAAACAACTTATTTTGTGGATTCCACAATATAGAAATTCTACGGATGACTTAAAAGAAGTCTAAAATATTGAAAAAGCATCAAACACTCTAAGCCCAATATCCGAGAGACTAATGAAATAATAATAATCTAGAAAAAACTATGAAAAGATAAATATCAATAAAAAGATATAAATCGAATACACAAACATACCATAGAGTTGTAGTTTTAGTGGATACAAGAAATGGAAATACATAGGAAACGGAAAAGAAGTTAACAAAATAATTTTAGGTGATACATCTAGTGAAAACTGTTTTAATATTGAATTACGTGAGAAAGAATTAAAAAAAGAGTTAAGGAAGTAGTGAGGAAATCCTAAAACAGCGTAAAGGAAGAACAAAAAAAATCAAAGAAGAATAAATTTCATCCCGTAAAGAGAGAGAGATAATTTTACCATAAGATGAACTGGGACATAGACACCAATCGCTAGGGTGTCGAGGGAGTGGATTAAGAAATGGGGTGTGAATGGTTCAACTTGGTGTCGCAATGACCTTTGGCAAGTTGGAAAAATGTCAGATTCTTGCTAGAAAGCAAGCAAGAGTTTTAATTTTCAAAAGAAGCGCTTCTGCCCAAGAATTAGAACTCTTAGTCCTCCTCTTTCCTGAAGGTCCTCATTCCTCTTCGGCTGCGCAATAATTAAGCTTGGCCTGCTACTTATGCTCATGGCCTTAGCCGCTCTTCAAACCACAGTCCCAGGAAAGAGGACCGTCTTCTTGTATCTTCTTCGAATAAAGCATCCTCCTCACGTCATACCTCTCCGGAAAAATCTTGGGAGGGTCTGGAATCAGCCTCTGAGGATTTTTTGACCTACCTTTCAGATCAAGACGATAAAGTGGAGCTTGCGGAGGAGGAGGAGCTAGTTGGCCAGATCAAGTTTGCAGGTAGGTGGCTATCTATAGCAGAAATCTACTCTTGGTGGGAAGATCAATGGGGGCAAGGCCTATGAATCCGTTTCCTAGCCAGAGGTTTCTTGCTGATCCTATTTCACAGTTAAGCTACTCGGGATGATGTTCTAAATAAGAAAGCTAACTTTCTTCTAAATTGGGGTCTCTTTCTCCGTTCTTGGATCCATAATTTTGGTCCTCTCAAGGTTGAAGTCGAAGTTCATCAGGTTTGAATCCGCCTTTATGCTGTGCCCATAGAATATTGGAACCCTAAAATTTTATCTACTAGCAATCGCACGCGGGGTGTACGATGATAACGCCGAAAGAGAGGTTGGGGAACGAGGAGAAGGAATTATAGAAGAAGAAAGCAGTAGATGGAGTGGACGAAAGAATTGAGAAAGGAAAATGGAATATGATGCGGGAAAGAAAAGCGGGGAAATAGAAGGAAAGTGGAGAATGTAGAAAAGGAAAAAAACTCGTAAAAGTAAGCAACGACAGGAGAGAAAAATGGGAAAGAAATGGAGGAAATCCAAAAGAATGGAAAATAAAAGATAATTAACGAACATTAGAGTAGAAGATAATAGAGTGTGGAGGGGATATAATGGAAAGTAAAAGGAAACTTAATGTATATAAGAGTAGAAGAGTATATAGTGTGGCGGGGATATGGTGAAAATAAGAAAAAGCCGTAGAAAAACACTTGCAAAAAGATTTTGAACGACAAATATAAAGGTACTAAAGAGAGGTAAAATAAAAACAATACTTGTATTGGACAGGGCAAAAGTAAAACCCAACATGAAACACTGAACATATCCGTAAACAAACATAGATCAAATATGTTTAGAGTAGAAGATTATATAGTGCGGTGGGGATATGGTGAAATGAAGAAAACCGGGATAAAAAAATATAAGCAACAAGATGTAATATAAAAGAATAATAGAGAGGCAGAAGAAATACATTTGCTATATTAGATAGGATAGTAGCAGACTGATGCATGAAACATAGAACAAATGTGTAAACAAACGTAGAGCAAATATGTTGAATAAAATAGTTGCATGCAATAGAAGTAAGAAACAAAATTTGTTATCGATACAAAATACATGCAAAATATACAGGCATGAATGGTACAAAGAAGGATTGGGACCGCGACTGCCTAACTGCTATAAGGAGCTAAGACGATGGCTGGACAGGGTGAGGTAGAGAAGAGGGAAGGGAGCGAAGCCGAAATTCCTCTTGTATCCTGGACTGTAGAAGGGGAGTGGAGGACATGCGAGAGTAGTGGGAGAAAGAGAAAGCTGGAGAAATACGAAGGGAAGAAAGAGACGGAACTCTCGAGATAGCAGTGAATGTCAAGCCTTGCCTTTTAGTTCCGCCAATGTCCACTGTAGCGAGCTGTAGTGTAAGTCCTTGAGATTTGTGGATAGAAAAAGCCCAAGCCATTTTGAGCGGAAGTTGTCTGCGGTCTCCTCTAGAAATGGGAGGGATAGGAACATGTAAGGGGTTGTTTGAATCCCAAGGAGGTCCTGTGTAATGATCAAATTTGATGACGACAAAAAGAGGCAGACTTGGAGAGCCGGAGGATATTCCATAGACTATGTCGATGATAGAACAAGTAGCGCCATTGATGAGACCCTTCTCAACCCACAAGTTTGCGGAAAGCATTACTTTTTGATTGATGTAGAGAAGAACCTTGGGCTTCAACTGATCATCTTCGGTATCGCAAGATGTAGAATGTCTAGTCTTTTCGGCAATTGATCTGGCTATAGGAGAGTTAAGGGAATTCAACATAAAAAGGTTGTGTGAGTCCACAAGGTCATTCTGAGCGAAAAGATGAGGGCCTTCTTTAAATTTAATGCTCTCTTGTTTGGAAAGGGAGGAATCAGATCTTGACATAAGAGCTTCCCAGTCTGGGATTAGAGGGACGACGTTACGAATGTTAAGCAACAAGTCCCGGAATGATGTCTGTGCTGGATCAGAGCCTTGTTGTCAGAAGATTGAATGAAGGAAGATAGATATGTTGAATTCATGCCAGAGGGCAGCTCCGTAAGACCTGCTAGCATAAAGTGGGATGTCCATAACTGGAGGAAGTTAGTTGACCGAGGTCTCTAACAAGGATCATAGATCTACCTCCAAATGTTGAATCTTTATAGTGTGGGAAAGCCTCCCTAAGATGGTAGTCGATTCTGGAAAGCAACTTTGGACCGACGAAACTCATTTCATCGATTAAAATTTATTCAATGTGTTTGAGTGAGTCTTGAAGAGACGATAAAGCTTGGCCCTCTAAGGGCTTGAGCTCTTTAATGGGAATCCATAGGCTTGCGTGTATCGTTGAAGCTGAAATGTTGAAAGTAGCAACTCCTGTTGGGGCGAGCAAAAGGAGAGGGGAAAGGCCTTGGCCGGATGAAGAGGCAAAAGAAGACTTTAAAATGTTAATGAGGAATGATTTACCAGTACCTGTAGTCCCTTGTATAATAAGTCTCAGTGGAGGAAGGCTGGATCTGTGCGTGAAGTGTTGAATAACTATGTGGAAAGCTTGTTGTTGTTTTGGAGATAAGCTTGAAGTTGGAGGGTCGAATCTGTCCATGAAGGAAACTGAAATATGGTTTCCCTTATTATCATCGATGAAAGTGGCACCAAGAGACTACAGAGCTATTGGAATATGATGTGTACTCCAATTGTGAAGGGTGTCAAATTCACGAAGTCCTAGCATTTGCAAGTTGTCAAGGAATGAAGTGTTACCGGGGCGAAGTCGAGCCAAAACTTGCCAATCATATAGTTTCTCAACTGGAAGGGGGAGCTTGACCTCGGATTCAGTGTCACTGCTAGAGGTGTGGGATAGATTAGAATCACGCCATGCAATATGCCAGGGCCGATAATTGTATTTGAACAAGTTCCAATTAGAAATGGTTTACTGAGGTGTTGAACCAATATCATTAGAAATGTTGCGGAAAGGTTTGTATAGAAGGAGTTCAGACCAATAGAAAAGTTCAAAAGAGGGGGAGTCCTTAGATGGAACACATTGAAATTTGGGGAACACCCGAACAATAGCTGGATAGGTACAACTTTTCCACCTATTGTGCTTGCAGTATTTGCTGTAACTCCAATCGCGTGCAACTTCAATGAGTGGAAGGATTTCCATGTATGAAGGTCAGACCTTGTATGCATCTAAAAGTAGGGATGTTTCTGCATCCTCACACTCTGATTCAACCAATCTTCTTAAGATTTTTCTGCCTACATTTAGCGTCACAAAATTGCGACTGCACATTACAAGTGGCAATTTGAGGAGCATGTGGCATGTTTCTTGTGCACTAATGTCATGTTCAACCACACTCGTCAGTTAACATTTTTTTTATGGCTAAATGTGCAGGAAGATCAGGATCTAAACTTCTCGACAATCTAGAAAGCATTTGGTGGTATGTTTCTGACCTTTGTTTCACTTTGGAATCATACTTAGCAATGTATTTAAGGACAACATGGCAAGATAACACAGGTTGACAATCGATATTGGCTCTCCATATGGATAACATTGCTAGATTGTGTGTGTTCAATCTATCATCATTCCTTAAAGGGAGGCATTTAACTGAAGCACTCTCATCAAAAAATAATAAAGAAGTGGCTCTATTCTCCCAGGGTGCGTTATATCGACACTGGAGCCGGTTTTTTTTTTTTCAAGGGAAAGTATTCTTGGAACACTTCATGTGTCATTGAACATGATTTATTAGCTCCTCCAAATCCTGTAACAGTGAAACTATTAGCACTTGAGACGAAGCTAAAAGGCAAGGGTCATCGTGAATATTCATGTGAAAAAATTCTGAGTGGGACGGATGCAGGGTGCATATTCCACGTAGATATGTAGATATCAAAGTATTGTCTCACTTTATCGACATATTCATTATTTGACCAGTCGAATGTGATCAACATATGGAGCATCCTCAAGCCATAGAAAACCATGAACATGATCTGAACCTCTATGTTGCCATTCATACCTGTGGTAAAGGAAGGTAAATCATTTTGTATTCAAGTAAGTGAAAACTAAAGAGCATTGAAGAATTTTACCTGTACCAGTAGTCTTTGGCACGAAGATGTTTCTATAACACTTCCTCATGGAATATGGTGAATCTTTGATGTAAGTAAACAACAACACGATGAGGGTGGTTAAAAATGTTCGTGGTCCTCCAGTGTTGTGCTACACGGGCATCTGCAGGAGATAAACCTGGCATGATATTATGTAGGTTTAGCCATTTTGTGTCTGCTGCACTTAGAGTGAAGAAGAGTGTAGGCGCCCCCAATTGCTCAATCATGTTAGAGACTTCCCCTCTGCTCTTTGACCAAAATTTTTGTGTCATACACAGGTTGGTTCCGAATCTCATTAAACTTTGTGGAAGGAAATCATCAGGGAAATCATGTAGGCATTTCCGTATTTGGCCTATAGTAGGGGGGGACACCATGTTCAAGGTTCAACCTCATGAATACTGAAACTGTAGATTGGCTCCTATGTCTCATAATAAGGTCAAGCAAGAAGTATTGAAACCTGGGGTGCGAGCCAAAACGATCATCATGGTAGCGCATTAGGTGGAGGGCATACTCATGCATCTAAACATCCTTCATGCGTGGTTGTTTAAACAAAGCTGCACTAGTTGGAAACAAACATGGAAAATCCATTGAGAAAAGGCCCTCTGTGGTGTATTCATTAATTGGTGATTTTATGACTTTAGGCCAAGGTAAGTTGCAGGGTGCAGCGTGGCCATTTGAAAGCAAGTACCGATCGATAAACTCCTCTTCCGTGCCAGTGTTTGGGCATGAAGGAACAAATTAGGATGTCTCCTCGGGATACTCATAGGGGTTGGAAGGAGGGTTGTCAGTATCATGCGGTTCAGAGAAGTGAGAGCCTAAAAGGTCAATAGGAACAGAGTTAAGGGAGGAGGATATGTTTGTCGGTTCCTATGGGATAGAGGAAAGAGCCTCAGTGTCAATAAGAACATCCTTATAGTAGGGGTCATGGATAATTTTATATTGAAGCGCTTCCCAAACACGAGACCTACTTACATAGAAGCCATATTTTTTTTGTTGCAGTCCAGTCTTTTGTACCAACAAGAGATCCAAATCTCCTAGCCGACAAGGAAGGTATTTGGAAATGGAAGAAATGTTTTGCGGGAAACTTATTGTGTGCCCTAAATATTTATATTGTCCCCCGTGCACTTGTGTGACTTGCAAAACAGGATTAATGCGAGCAATCAACATTTCTTCGACCTGGATTAAAGATTTGAGAATGGAAGGTTGCATGCCAGGATCCATATTGTTCCAAGATGAGAAGTGATGTCTAGTTTTTTCAGAATTGCACCTAGTGCATGTGTGTTTTCTTTCATGGAAGGTAGTATGTATGCCTAGGTAGTTCTCAAGACAAATTGAGCAGGTGTGGATGTCTAATAAAAGATCCAATCTCCGGTGGAATTTGCG
The DNA here is from genome assembly GCA_019776745.2 of Taxus chinensis. Classification (NCBI taxonomy): domain Eukaryota; kingdom Viridiplantae; phylum Streptophyta; class Pinopsida; order Cupressales; family Taxaceae; genus Taxus; species Taxus chinensis. The sequence goes on from CM034150.1 coordinate 127,473,221, forward strand.
CTGGGCATCCATCTAAGAAGGGGCTGCACGGAAGGTTCCATGGAGCGGTATGGGGGGTGTGTGGAATCTTGGGTGTGGCTTTCGTGATGAGTTTGGGAGGAAGGGGACAAAAGTGCGGAAGAATGCGAAAGAGGCAGGCCAGAAAGAGAAGGAGAAGCAAGCACGTTTGGTACCAGCTAACGACCCATATGAAATGTGAAGGGTGAATTATTGGAAGGAGCAAAGTATTGGGTTGTAGAAGATGGAGGGTAGTGTAGGAATGGAGAGGGCTAAAAAGTGATGTTGTGGGCATGATGAAGGCAAGGTCCAACACGAGAGGTGTGGTTAATGCCAAGAGGGAAAGGAGAATGTTCCGGGGTGAAGGGGAAAGTAGTAGGGGAAGACATGGAAGGGGGGAACCCAACAGTTTGGAAAGGGGCAGAATTTGGCGGCATCTGTTAGAGCCAGTGATAGTGTTTGCGATGGGAAGCATTGATCTCTTTTTTGTGCAATTCATAAATATCTCTTCTTCTTTCTCGTTGCTCTAGGGTAGGCATTGTGCATAAAACAACAACCTGCGTAAACCGCCAAAAAAAATGTGGCATAAGAGAAGATTCGAAGAGTACTAAACTATGTTTGTGAATAAGGGGAAATGAATGCAAAAACAATTAGTACATGCTTATCTTGCTCTAAATGTTTTATATTTTGGTAGTTAAAGGCAATAAAACAAAAGGAAAATGATTTTTTTCGCATATATTTTTAAGGAAGTAAAGGAAGAAATACAAGTGTATGTATGGAGTTATTGATTAGGAAAAAGCATAGAGATATGTGTTAATTTGTTTTTGTACATAGGTATTAAGAAGGAAGAAGGTAGAAACAAGCAAAAAGTTCATGTGAAACATATACAAATATTCAAGAAATGAATAAAGCATGCCATAATGTTAAGCATAAACTATATTTTTATATATACGTATTGGACCATACATTTTTATCAACCACAAAAAAGATGTCTTTGTGATATAGATGCGCATGCAAACCAATATTAACAAACATTAAATGGAAAACTGTGATAGTTATAGTCCATTAGAACATGTGAAGAAAATCATAGTAGAAATGTATCTGTGGACAAAAGCATATTACAAAGGAAATATGAGCAAACAATGAAGAAACTGAAATATAGGAAAGTGTTATGGTGGGCAGGAAGGGCAAAGTCAAGAAACAACTGTGGATCCCTCCATTTTAAGGGAATCAAGTATGACATATTTCAGCTGTGTATTTCCACAGAAAGTTTCTTTCTTCACGGAGAGAGTGAATTTGTAGCCATGGCCAATTATCTGGTTTGCAATTTCCGTTGTAGCCTCGTTGTCTATGCACAACAGTTAGAGGTCCATTGCTGTGACACCCATGATTGCTTCAGCAGCTATGTCAAATGATGTAACTGATTGTAGCTCTCATAAGCCATCTTGTAAGTCTATATAGAGAGCATACCTATAGTCACACTGATGCATGTGAGAGTTACAACTTCCACAAAACCACGAGCCATTGTCTGCTGGTTTTACTTTCTTTCGGCATTGTTTGTCACCAATTACAAGGGGGCAAGCCATGTAGTAGAAGTTATCCATTGTGATGTTTGTAATTGTAGTTGTAAGCATCGCCCATTCATTGTTGACTGTATTTCCCATTTGAAGTATTTCTGCAATTGTTGCCATTGGTTTTAAGCTTTGCGGAGGACCTAGAAATTTATTTGTTACAAATGGAGTATAAACAGTGTAATTTTCAGAGGCAACCCAATCTTACAGCATTTTAGATTCAGGAATATGAGGATTGACAAAACATTTTGTGCTGGAGACAGTGTCTATGGAAGTGCCACTGAAACTTGAAATGCGAGCCACTTTTACAGCCAATACTGGGAGTTGTGGAATAGAAAGGAGTTCCTCAAGTTCTTGGGCAAGATCCTATAAATGTTGGCCCCATAAAGTTACAGTAACACTAAATCCTGACATGTCCTTCAATTGCAAGCTTTTTCATATAGTTTCACTGGAATCCCACCTGCGAACAGTGGAGCAAGGAGAGATTGCTAAAACAATGCCAATAACATCAATGAAGGAATTGATAGGTTTTGCAGGTATATCTTTGATTGCTGTGAAGTGAAAGTTATGCAAAGGTATTATGGTGTTATTGAAAAGCAGTGGAGAGACAGAGGAAGAATCTTGTAGGAATATCTCAAATTTGTTGTTAAGGTGGGTGTAGCCTGGTTTTGCATTCCCTATCCTTCCATTTGCGATGGTGTATAATTTTCCAGCCTCAATTTCTCCAAAAAACTTCATTGCAATTTCGTTGAAGCATGTAACACGTATTTCTCCACCTTCATCATCCACAAAGTCAAAGGCGAAATATGAGCCAGTGCCATTTGCATTCGCATATTCCTTAAGCGATGTTCTCCCAAGGGCACGACCTTCAATAGACCACGTACGCAAGGTTGTATTTAGTGCACTTATTTTTAGAGGCAACCTTAAACTGTTAGGGAGGCCAACTTTCTTTTGCGGAGGTTTTTGCGGGACCAAAGTTCTGTTGTCTCCATGATTTGTATCGGTATTTGCCTTCTTTCCGCAAATGACATGGGCGGGAACAGGAGTGGGAGCACCAATTTTAGGATGTGTTTCTATCACAACTTCCATTTCGAAGACAAGAACAGTCCTGCAAAGTACAACAAAGAAAAGGGAAAAAAATTTAGTGAATATGAAAGAAATGAAAATGGAGCATCCATGCACAAAGGAAAATGGATGCATACAATTCATGTTTTAGCATTCTGAAAAGGGTTTTGTGCAGCCAGACAATGCTTCTATCTTTTAGCCGACCATCTGCAACCTGGCTTGTAAAATTCGAGGGAAAAAGAGCTGTTTGAAAGTGCACACCATCGGAGAGATGCACACGATGTTGGAGCTTAGAGTTCAACACAGATTGAAGGGGAAAAATGTTGAGAAGTTGGACTATCAGTTTAGTATCTATACAACCCTCTATCAAAATAGAGATTCCACCATATGTCAAAGGTGCAGCCATGATCAAGATTTTTTTCAACACACAATTCTATTCTGCACAATGAGCTCAATCGCATTATAATATTTATAAACCTTTTGGAAAGCAAAGTTAATAGAAACATCAACGTTTACATCGAGGATTGACAAAGAAAACAAGCATCATCAGGATACGTGCAACGAGAACAAGTATATACGAGATCAAAAGGTATAGATAGATCAATATTTATATAAACGATGTAACACCATTTTTGGCAAAAGAAATTGTAATCTGTGGGACATTGTATTTTTTTTGGCATAATTCTATATTTTTTTTAAATTGAAGCTTCATAACACAGATGGCAGAATAGTTTTCAAAGCAAAGAGAATGGTTTAGAACGGAGATCAGACGCTGATGTTGGTGACTCAAATTAAGTTCTAAGATTCATAGCATGATCACAAGCATGTCAGACGTTTTTGCTATGGAAAACTCACTTTTTTTCTTTCTTTATAGCAAACAAAAAACAGTATTCCATCTATCTAAATATTTTGGAGAGATGAATAAAAATGCAGCTGGAACAGGTTCGACATTCCTTCACTTTTCTGACTTTTCTTTCCCTCCTCCATTTCCTTTTCCCTTTTACATTTCTTTTTTCCTTTCCGTGTAATGCATTTTTCTTCTCTACTTCCTTCTCCTTGTTCCCTAACCTCTCTTTTGGCATTATCATCGCCCACCCCACATGCGATCGCTAGTAGTTTAGATCATTTGAGTTTATAAATGGAAAAAAATACTATTATAAAATTGTCAACAAACACATTAAAAAGTTAAGTATACTCTTAAGAAATGAAAAAAAAAAACATAGTAACTAAATACCTAATAACACAATTATTGAAATATAAATAATTATCCCATTAATCAATCAATTAACTAGTTAAGTAACAAATTATGCATTTAATTAACTATAAAGATAACACATATACTAAGGAGATAAAGCCGGATAAGGAGGGTAGCAACCAAGTACAAAAACCGATTTATATAAAAGAGATTTCTAAACATTACTCAAATTCTAACCATAACTCTAAATTAAAATTTATGTATAATTAAATAGTAATTTTTTTAACAAATAAAAAAAAGTGACTTCCAAAATCTAAAAAGAACAATAATTTAATATAATTTCTAATATTATCTTAGCTAAATTAAAACATGAAGACAATTAATTGATCAATATTTCAACTAATAAACCACAATCATATTTCCCAGCATAAGCCATTCACATATTTTATTCTTATATCTTTTTCAAACTCATAACTCAATCTTGACCTTTCATGAACACTAATGGATAAATCAAATTAAAATAGTATCACGAAACCACTGAAATATGCAGTGGTTGTTGGATCATGGCTAAGAGGTAGCAATTACTATTTTAGATGACAAGTTCAATCCCTGTGGAAGTCATCAGGCACTTAAATATTCTACACGGTAATAAACAGTCAGAGAACAGTGGTTTTGAAACTGAAATATATTAGGCCGCCATGGTTGCCTTTTTACTAATAGCCATTATGATTAGAAAGTATAAGAAAACACACACGATCTCAAAATACGATGACAATGTTCCTTTAATCACATCTTGACATCTATGGAGCCATAAAATGTAAAAGAGGGAAATGAATACATGAAAAGAGAACCCTATTATAGTAGTGAGACAGGCAGTAGTTGGAGATGCATAAAAATGAAGTCTTCAGCTTCCATCAAAGGGCTCTCAGCTCATCATAGAAGGCCAGTGACACAAAGCCAATATAAATTTACATACTAAATTTTTTGATGTCTAAGTTCCTAAAACTATAGATCTAGAGAATTTGAAAGAATTGTAACTATATATAATTTGCAAATAAAAATTGTTATTGCTAATGCACATTTGCTAAATCTGATTTTAAATGTGAAAATTGGGAGGCCTTATTAATCTTTTTGTTTTTGAATCCCTTCAATCACCAAGTATTTCCATCTATAATCTTCTACTATTGAATTTTCTCTAAAACTGTAGATTCACCAAGTTCCTAAAACTACTGCCACTTGTGGTCTAGATAAGAGGAACCAGGCAAAATTTCTAGAAAGTAAGAGCCTTGCTCGCCAAACATTTTGACCAAAAAAAATTCAATATCTCCTGCTGATGACAGTCTTAAGCAATTACTTTATTTCCAGTGCCCAATAAATTGGCACTCATAGCACACAGTACCCTGGCTACAGATATAAATGCTGATCAGACATGTAAGATCAGGAACATGCAGCTAACAAGTTGAGCAAGATAACAATCGCTTGACTTGCTCACAAGCTCAAGATTTGTTTTACTTCCCTCCTTTCTCCTGGGACATGCCTATGACAAAACTAAAAAAACAACTTTTACCCTTTTAACCCATGTTTTCTAATAATCAATCCCATTTGTCAAAATGCCTGTCAATGTTTCATTTTAATCTCATGCCAAATTCACATATGTATTAACATGAAAAAGAAAAAAATTTAATCAAATTTCCTACAAAATCCTTCCACCCAACTCTTCTAATTCCAAACTTTCAAAGATGAGAGAATTCCTTTCTTGTGGTTAATTGAGAATTCCAAGCTGTCAAATGAAATATAAACTACATGTGAATATTCAACTCTTGTTAGGACAACATAAGATGGAAGACTTAAAAATGTAGATTTTGAATAGCATTCTGTAAGTTCCCTGATAGAGTTTAGTTTGCTTGATTTCAAGTAGTGAAAAGGCTACCAAACAACTGGAGTTCACCTATAAGAGAAGCATATGAAGTTTATAAGATACGGAAACAAGATGGATAATATGCCGATAGGAAATCTAGTTAAATGCAAAACAAAAGAAAGTATGAAATTTATCTATCAAAAGGTTTTTTCACATTAAAAATATTGACAAAGCAGCAATTGTACAATGAAGCAAGTCTCAAACTTAAGGAATTAGGAGCTATCAAAAACATAACACAATGTTATTTCGATCGAACAACTGAAATAACACATAGTAGATGTTTGCACCATATAACTACCTAAACTACTTTTATGTACAAAAGTTTAATGGAGCATGCCCGTAATGGATTTCATTTTTTCTTGGCATCTTGTTTTTTTCCCTTGGTGACATTAGCAATTTTTTTTGCACGATGTGGTTTTTTCCCTCCAACATGTATTGTCTTTGCAGTTATCCCCATCTTTTTCAGTTTGTGGTTAGGTTCGTATTATAGAGCATTTTCAGGACAATCATACACAAGGCCAAATCCCCTTGAGAAGTAGAAGTTCATCAGGTTTGGATCCGGCTTTATGCTTTGCCCATAGAATATTGGAACCCTAAAATTTTATCTAAAATATGTGGCAGTTTGGGTAGATTCATTTAGATAGATTCCAGAACTCTAGAAGGATCCCTTGTGGCCTTTGTCAGGGTGAGTATAGCCTACGATATAACCAGACCTTTGTCAAAGACCAGGGATAATTTTAGCGGTGAATATTCGTAATATGGCGAAAATTTCATTTTATGAAAATTTGAAAAGGTGAATTATTTGGAGTGGGTCGGTGCCCTGTTCGCCTAAAATATATAGTATATTTTTTCTGGGGGGTCGGCTTCACCTTCATTTGAAAACATCTCCTATAAAAACCTAGCTGATTCGCCGGGTAGTATACCTCAAGTAGCTTAACAAATTACCAATACTGTGAAATTTTAACTCACATACCCTTAAGCACCAGAGATTCAGATTACTGTTAGCCTGTGATTGTTGACGCGTGACAAATGCAGTGTTGACGCGCAACAAGGGCACTATTGACACATGACAATAGCCATACTGACATGTAACAGAGGAAGTGTTGACGCGCGACTTAGAGGACAGTGTTGATGCGTGACTTGGGCAGTGTTGACGCGTGACAGAGGAAGTGTTGACGCGTGATAGAGAAGTGTTGACGTGCGCTACAGAGGAAGTGTTGACGCGTGACAGAGGAAGTGTTGACATGCGTGACAAGGGCAAGTGTTTACGTGCACGACAGTATATTCAGACAGTGGACGCGCGACAGGAAATGGATTGTTGACACGTGAAAAGTGCAGAGTTGACATGTGAAAAAGACCTCAGACAGAGGACGTGCATGACAAGACCTCAGACACTGGACAGAGTCACTACTTGGTTTTTTTGCTGATGCAGGACTCTTTTCAGAATAATGGAAGGTGTTAGCTTAAAGAATACGAATAACCTAAAAGTAAAGTAAGAAATCTCAGAAATCACTCTTCAAGTATTTTGGAAACTCTGTGGATATAAATATTGTAAATACCAATCATATAGATGCCACCACAAAGAATCAGAATACTGACTGTGTGGAAGGTATTATTGAGGTGGACATGCATTCTACATAGTATCAAAGTTAAAAAAATGAAACCTACAATAATATGCTAGATTTTGAAGATATTGTTCTTGTTGGGCTGTAACCAGAAGTGTAGCTAGATATCACAGATACAAACACTCAGAAAAATGGAAGACAGAAATCAAAATCAAACTCTGGTCCAAGAAAGAGGAAACCTGGTGATTGTGATATTGCTCAAAATTCTACTCAAAAAAGTAAAGCATTGAAAACGAACAAGAATATGTGGACCATTGGCAGGACATACAAGTTTGATTGGGCAGCTAAATTTCCATTTATTGAACCTGTACAATCATCTAATTCCGAATAAATCCCATTTGAATGTACATGTAAAATATGTACGTGGAAATTGGGAAAGCAACAAAAAATGCAACTGAAGCTGGACACTATAGAAAAACATTGTGGAAAATAATATTTAACTGTAACGGGGGTAGATGGCCAGAAAATCAAAACACATAGGTGGAAAACTGAAAAAGAATGCATGCATGTTAGATACGCAGCGAAATATGAGGCAGAGCAGAAAAAACACAGACATCTGTTGGAAAAGGGAGGAACGATCACATCGCATATTGGTAAGATGAAAGAAACAAATCTACATGCAAAATTCATACAATTCTCTACTCTTTTTCAAATACTAAAAAAAGGAAGAGCGATTTCGGATTTCCTCGATTTCAAAGTTTTGTATCAATTTAACGGAATGCTGAATGTACCTCAGTCTCATTGGTCTGAAAGTAGTGGATGGGAAATGGCAAAATGCCTCTCGATGATAGAGAAGGAAGATTTGAAAGAGAATGTAAAAAAAGCAAACTTTATCTCTCTTTCAATTGATGAAGTGACAGCAGTCGACAACACCGCATGGGTATGTATCCACATCTATACTTTAGAAAATCATATAAGGACACCTCATCTGTTGGGTGTTATGAAAATGGTTGAAAACTGCAATGCCGAAAACCTATATAAAATAGTTGTTTCTCATTTGAAAGATGTTGCTGGTATGACTGATTATGAAATTGCTACGAAGTTGGTATGCGTTGGAGCAGATGGTGCATCTGTCATGCAGGGTCACCGAACAGGGCTCTGTGTTAGATTACAAACAACAGTGGCCCCATATATGCTACCAATTCACTGTATGGCTCACAGAATGAATTTAGCGTATAAAATGGTAAGCAACCACGAAAATGTTGCTAAATTAGAAGACCTTATAAGAGAACTTCATGCCTATATGTCAAGCAGCCCAAAGCGTTTTCTCGAGTTCCAAAAATTTGCAATTGGAATTACAGATGGCAAAAAACTTCTGAAGGATGTGGAGACTAGATGGATCTCTTTGTATGAACCTGCATGCAGAGTTCGTGAGGAGTATCCTTCATTGGTTGGTTTCATGCACAAATACCGTCATGAAGTTGATAGGGCAAGGGACTTGTTGTTCCGTTTAACTGATTTGGAGACATTGCTTACATTGGTTGGTATTCTTCCAATGTTAAAGGAGATCAATACACTGATGAAGCATGCACAGGGCAGATTAATCTATATTGTGGATTTTATACGGATGAGGAAAATGGTATGTCAAAGTCTTGATATATTGTACTGTTCCCAGGATAGTTTTGATGCACCTGTTTTTGAAAATTGGAAAGATTTATTAGATCTTAAAAATCCTAACACCTTTTTGAGATTTAATATCCACGATCACCTATGCATCACTGTTAATGGGAGGGAAATACCAATGCACATTTTGCAAAAACGTCAAGATATTACAGGATCGGAACGAGAAGATGTTCCCGTGACACGTAATTTGTTTGAGTCTGTTATAGTTGAAACAAGAATAAAGCTTAAAAAAATTTCAGAAACCTTGTCATCAGAAATTAGGGAACGTTTCTGTAAAGATAAAATTCTGGAAGCCATGGGTGTGATGAATCCTAATTTTTGGAATACTGAAGGTGGCCGTGCAGACTTTGTCAGTAAGCATTTCCATAAATCAATGGGTACAATAATGGAACAATTTACAAAGACGTCAGAGCTCAAGGGTATGGAAATCAAAGGTATACTGAATGCCGATTTATTAAAGTTTCAGTCAACAAATTTTGCAACAACAATGAGGAACCAATATAAGAATTTAGATCAACCTTCTGAAAGTGGTGCTATTACAAGGCTGTGGCGAGGAATCTATCAAAGTTCTATCTTACAAGAAGATATCAGTGAATATTTCAGATTATATGAGTTATGCCAAACAATGATTTTGGGGTCTGTGGAGGATGAAAGGGTTTTCAGTGCATTGTCATTTATAAAATCAAAACTGAGAAACAGGTTGGATAAAAATCTGGAAAGTTGCATGAGGTGTTATGTTTCTCGATACTCCATCGAAACCTTTCCGTTCGACAGAGCAATTGCGCACTGGAATTCCCTTTGCGAAAGAAGAGGTGTGAATAATACAGCTACAAGTACAAATATTCCCAACCTTGAGAGTGTAATTGGCTCTTCGTCACATTCTACAGAAGACAACATCGACTTTGATGAAGCTATTGATAATGGATTGTTTCAACTTTAAATAGGTATCTTCTTTATCTATCTTTTATCTTTATCATTAAAGATGTTACAGGTCTATATACTAAAAATGTCAGGCAATTCACCCATCTATCTACTAATACATTTCTCGTGTTGGGTTTTTTTAAAACACAGATCTAGCTCATTACCAGTGGCAATGATGATTTCAACTTTAAGGAGGTATCTTTTTCCCCTTAATCTTATTGTTTGTTACTATTCATTTTTTTCAGCTCTGGTTATCATTAAAGATGTTACAGGTGTATGTATTTACATTTAGTTAAATACAATCTTTTTATTTTTTGAAAACGTGGGTTGACATCCGTCCGAGGAAGCTGTTACTTCTCGGGACTGACAATGTCAGGCAACTCACCCATCTATCTACTAATCCATTTTTTGTGTTGAATTTTTTTAAGACAAAGATCTAGCACATTACCGGTGATGATTTCAATTTTAAATAGGTATCTTCTTCAACATAATCTTATTGTTTGTTACTTTACATTTTTTCAGCTCTTGTTATCATTAAAGACGTTACAGGTCTAATTCTATATATTTACATTTATTTAAAGATATTGTTGGTCTATATATTTAAAGATGTTGCTGGCACTTCTCAGGACTGACAATGTCAGGCAACTCACCCCTCTATCTACAATGTCATGTAAAACAAAGATCTAGCACGTTACCCTTGATGATTTCACAGCAATCTAATACGCAAGAGGTAAGCTAAACCCTAGCATATTTGCAATTATGTTTAATTTCTTACCAGTGATGATTCTTTCTTGATTTCTCAGAATTATATTTAATTTATTTTTAAATATAAGTCCACATAAAATTCCTCATAAAATTCACATAAAATTCGGGATAAACAATACATTATACGATTTTAAATATAAGTCCACATAAAATTCCTCATCATCCATATATATCATATCATCACCATATCATTATCATATCCTGAGTCCTGACACTACAATTATTATTAACACAATTATTTATCTAATTTTAAATTTATTAAAACAATTTCATTTTTAAAAATAATTCATAATCATATCATTACAATTCTATTCGTTCTAATGTCATCTATATCCATTCTAATCATTAATGTCATCTATATCCATTATAACACATTCCATTTATTTATCATCTATATCCATTCTAATGACATTATGATCATATCGTTACAAGTATAGAGAATAATTATCTTAAAACAAGTTCAAAAGTCTAGAGAAGAAGAATTACTGTGCTTGATGATAAATCTACGTCCACATTAAATTGATCATCGTCTTTCATCATCATCTATCATTAATTATCAATTATCATCATTCATCATCTACGTCCACATACAATTCATGACAATGCAAGTAAACAAGAAACATACATATAATTCATGATAATCACCATCTAATGCAATTAAAATTAAAGATTGTATATAAATCCATATAATTAAATTCAAATACCATAGTACATACTCAATAGTAGAAGTTTTCAAATTCAATATTTAAAGTTTCCTCAATAATAAAAGTTTCTAGTTTTCAAAACCCTCTCTTTCTTTATCCAATTCTACTCCTCTGCACTCTTCCCCAACGGCTTCTTCCACTGTGGCTGTACCTCTTTCCCCAACACCAGAAATCTCCATGCGACAGCAAATTTGGATCAGCTGCAGCGTATAAACTATCCCGTTGCCAATAATTTTCATAACGACTAATAATCTCATTGATAAGAACCTTAGCCCTTCTGTCCCATTCTATAAGCTGATTGATATGAGGAAGCATCTCCATCTTTCTCATCAACCCACACAAAATCTTTTTTGTGCTTGTCCAGATCTATGAAATACTCCTTGCCCTCTTTAGAAGTACTTGTGCCAAAACCCTGTATGGTCCAAGCAACAAGTGATACCTAATCAGCAAGTGAACAAAACCAGAACTTGAAAACATATAAAGAGAAAACAAACTAGCATTACTTTGTAGTACTATATGGTCCAGCCAGTTATCGATCCACTCAATGATTCTCTCCAAGCTTCATACTCAGGAATTGTGTAAAAAGATAACACATTTCCATTTTTGTGAGTTGCCTACATCAACATGTGCCAAAATTAGACATGGAGATACATAACATCTGGAGGCTTAAAAACAAATATAAAGAGTCTCAATACACTCAACCAAATATACAGGGGGAACATTTACCCTGACAATAGGAGTGATAAATTCCACAACAAATGAAGGAATTTTAAGCAGTGATGGCCAGGTATGGTGTATGAAATTGATCAGCAATCCTTTGATGTGGGAACCATCATGGTCCTTTAAGAGACAAAGGACAAGTCAAAAAGGATCTCACTAGAAAGGATGTGTCAGAATTAAGCAGAAACTAAACAGCGCTAGACAAAGATCATGTACCTGGTCTGTCATTATCATCAGATGGCCATATCTTAAAGATTTAATGCTGTCATATATTTTATCTTCCTGTAGACCAAGGATTTTTTTTATATTTACTATCTCTTTATTCTCCATTTGTTGGTGAGTGGTAGCTTCCCTGACATTGAGCAGCTTACCTCTGAGAGGAAACACGCCATAATAATATTGACCAACAATAGATATTCCTGCCACCTGATAGGATAAAGATAACTAAAATAACAAAAAATTAAATTGGAAAGTGATGTCGAAACATGTCACAATACTACTAAATTCAGTATTCACATTTCCCTGATTCAAGGCACAAACACTTACAGCAAGAGCCTTGGCTGAGTCACCCTCCGTTAATATTAAAGTACATTGATCAGAATTCTTCCCCCCTGCTTGATTTGCATCATCAAGTTTGGGAACATCAATTAATTTCCCCTTCTTGGTTCCATCAGTTTTCTTAAGATCTTTTTTTTGTTTAAACTTTTCCACTGCACTCATCAGGTCAAACAAAGTTACAAAGCTCATCTTAGACCCTAGCATTGCAAAAATTACATGTACTCAGAAATGCTACATCTTAGACACCACGCCTTTATTTATTGACATGGGCTGCAAATGCGAAACAGTGAAAATTACTATAAATTTATAACAGCAAATTGTATCAGAATAAAAAACAGAATAACAAATATGAATTAAAACGAATTATACTTACAATCAACATGGAAACCGAACGTTGATTCGAGAAAATTCTTTTCTTCCACGAGTGTTGCCTTGGTTGTAACAATTGGTAAATTTTTGAACGGAAGGCCCGTAAACCGATGGATGTCATTTGCTTCGATACTGAATTGGAAAATTCGGCCATCGTTCAGAGTCACATAAAAAATGCCGTCCTCTGAATTGTAGGATGACAGAAGGTAATTCAAAATATCCGGATCTGTTTCGAAATGGGGCATATTAACGAGCCCTGTAAATTCACACGCATCCATTAAATCTTTATATTCTGAAGACATCTTTAAAACAGTATGGATGTGAGGGCATAAGGGATTCCTGTAGTTGATCTTGGAAATCGATTGAATTGGATTCTCTTGATTTTTGTTACTGAACTTGCAGTTGGGAAGCATTGAGACCTGCAAAAATTCAAGAGCTGGAAGGTGAAAACGAGAAAATGACCGGTTGAAGGGTATTTATAGGCTAAATCGGGCGTCAATGGCTTCAATTGACGCGCGTCAAAGGTCTTAGCTGACGCGCGACAATAGTCCTAGCTGACGCGCGTCAATAGGATCCAGCGACGCGCGTCAATAAGAGCAAGCGACGCGCGTCAATAAGATCCAGTGACGCGCGACAATAGGAGTCAGCGACGCGCGTCAATAGGAGCCAGTGACGTGCGTCAATAGAATCCAGTGACGCGCGTCAATAGGAGTCAGTGACGCGCGTCAGTAGGAGCCGTGAGTCAGGACGCGCGTCAGTAGGAGCCAGTGACGCGCGTCAAAAAGAGCCAGTGACGCGCGTCAATAGGTGCCAGTGACGCGCGTCAATAGCAGCCAGTGACGTGCGTCGGTCAAGACCATTGACGTTCCATTGACGCGCGTCAGGAGTGATGAGTGACTAGATGGATCTCTTTATGCACAAAGAAATCCTGAGACTACCAAATAATTGATTTCTTATCCAAAATTTAATGGAATTCGAAGTTTTCACCTCTTTTGCACTAGAGGAAATTCCCTTCATGTTTGCAATGCAGCCAATTGAGATGAAGCCTTCAAATTTATCCCCAGACCAAAGAAACAAACAGTGTTTGGTGTGTACTTGATGATGATAGGGTCTTGTTTGATAAGTTCAAAAAGAAACTTCATGATATATGCTAAGACTGAGTTTGAGATGAGGTACCAGTAAGGCACTCTTGACAAAATTTACACAATGTTACCTTTTTAAGATGATCCAACCTTGCACAGAGAACTTTATGTTGAGCTGTAATTTTTTTTTCAATATTTGAGACACTTCATTTTATCAATTGTACTTCAAGAAGATCATGATTAATCAATTCAAGGCATAGAAATGGGGGAGCTTCAAGAAAATTGTCTTCAAACATACACTTGAACATTGTATCTTCAGCAAAGGAAAACAAAACAAGGTGGTAGCAGGAATTTTATACTTTGATACTCATTGCAAGGGTCAACCAAGTATTTCATCAGCTCAACAATGATAATTAGAAGAAAGTAAAAACAACTTTCCGTTACACACAACAATTTTGATCACTTTACCCTTATTGTATCTTTCAAACCTCATACTTGTGCCTGAATATCCTTACATAGGATGAGATGAATCTACTAAAGGATCAAAGATTTCAAGTTCATTCTTGTAACTAATATGATATGTAAACAACCTTATTGAGCTATGATCATATGCACCACCTTAAAAATTTGAAAAAAAAAGAGAAACATATTTTAATTCAACCACTCCAAGAAGCAGTCCTGAAGAGAGAATCTCAAGATGTGAATCCTATACAACATATTTTGATACTGATCCATTTTCCCCAAAACATTTTACAATATCTCAAGATGTGAATCCTATACAAAAATAACTTCTATGATTTATCTGAAGAAGGCACTGTATTTTTTCTTGGATGCTAAGAAGACAGGTTGTTTAGTTTGCATTTCTAAGCGATCCAGTTTTATAAAAACTTGAATAAGTTTAAATACTCATTTCAAAATCTGATTAAATTTGGCATGAAGCACTAAAAGACACTCCTATACACATTTCATGTTTTGGTTAACCATGGGTTTTCCTAAAGATGTTACAGGTCTATATACTAAAAATGTCAGGCAATTCACCCATCTATCTACTAATCCATTTCTCGTGTTGGGTTTTTTTAAAACACAGATCTAGCTCATTACCAGTGGCAGTGATGATTTCAACTTTAAGCAGGTATCTTTTTCCCCTTAATCTTATTGTTTGTTACTATTCATTTTTTCAGCTCTGGTTTTCATTAAAGATGTTACAGGTCTATATACTAAAAATGTCAGGCAATTCACCCATCTATCTACTAATCCATTTCTCGTGTTGGGTTTTTTTGAAACACAGATATAGCTCATTACCAGTGGCAGTGATGATTTCAACTTTAAGGAGGTATCTTTTTCCCCTTAATCTTATTGTTTGTTACTATTCATTTTTTTCAGCTCTGGTTATCATTAAAGATGTTACAGGTCTATGTATTTACATTTAGTTAAATACAATCTTTTATTTTTTGAAAACGTGGGTTGACATCCGTCCGAGGAAGCTGTTACTTCTCGGGACTGACAATGTCAGGCAACTCACCCATCTATCTACTAATCCATTTTTTATGTTGAATTTTTTTAAGACAAAGATCTAGCACATTACCGGGGATGATTTCAATTTTAAATAGGTATCTTCTTCAACATAATCTTATTGTTTGTTACTTTACATTTTTTCAGCTCTTGTTATCATTTATTTAAAGATATTGTTGGTCTATATATTTAAAGATGTTGCTGGCACTTCTCAGGACTGACAATGTCAGGCAACTCACCCCTCTATCTACAATGTCAGGTAAAACAAAGATCTAGCACGTTACCCTTGATGATTTCACAGCAATCTAATACGCAAGAGGTAAGCTAAACCCTATCATATTTGCAATTATGTTTAATTTCTTACCAGTGATGATTCTTTCTTGATTTCTTAGAATTATATTTAATTTATTTTTTATATGTGCAAAATCCTTTGATATATTTTTTTAACTGCGGGATAAACTATTAAACAATACATTATACTATTATAAATATAAGTCCTGACACTCTTCCTAAAATTCCCTGCTTTGTCATAGATCCATCACTTCTTCAGATTTCTCCATGAAGAAATAGATCTATTTTTAGACTTATAATGATCATCCTCTAACACGAAGTTATTCAAACTCAATTCTAATGCTATCTTCCATATCCTATAGTCTACCACCCAAATCTACACTAATCACAACTATTTAAATCAAAATGCTGAATTTGTTCACCGAGAAAGCATTAATTTGATACTACATATTGGGATTTTTAGAAATCATGAATGTAATAAACTAAACCAAAGAAAAAAATTAGATCTAAATGGAAGAATGAAATGCGCAAGGGAACTTGACAGAGTCTTTATCTAATAAAAATCCTTTCTAGTAATAAAACTGACTAGAACATTGATAATTCTATTAACTTCAAACTATCCTGCAAATGTAGTGTGCCTTCTTCAAGGCTCTACATAAATACTTACACACATAGTTTACTATGATCTAGTTTACAACCTTCAATATTTTCTTACACACTCAAAATTATTCCAACTTATAGCCTCCCAGTTCTAATCCACAATTATTCTTCACCCTTATCAAATATAAAAAAATGATAGGATTCTTCAACCTATGAACTTGATCTATACAGACTAATCTTCATGATAAAAACCTTATATGTTTTACATTAAACTTCAAAGTTCTATATCGAGCTTGACCTATCTTTTAATCACATGGTTATTCCAACTTTGGTTAATCTAGCCTCCATAACCTTGACTATTTACAACAACTTGTCAATCTACTCTACACAAAACAATATCCATGATAACAAAACCATATCTTTTAAACCATGGTCTTGATTATTTCCCAAGCTCTAATTCTTATGGCCTGGAATTTAACTATTTCATAATTGGCTAATCTAGCCTCCACATCAATGATTGTTTCCAGCAAAACGTTATTTTCTGACAAATGGTCTTGACTATTTTGGATGTCAAACAACCTCTCTAATGAGAGATTATGCACTTATATAGAGGTGAATCTCTTTAAAATAGAATTTTCCTACACCATAAGTCTATTAAGGAGAAATCCTAAAGATCTGTTTCAAATCTTAGTTGCTATTTTTTCCCAAAAACATAATTTTCAAGATAATTAAAGTCCCACAAGATATTTAGGCACTACATTTTACATTATACACATTAAATTGATCATCGTCTTTCATCATCATCTATCATTAATTATCAATTATCATCATTCATCATCTACGTCCACATACAATTCATGACAATGCAAGTAAACAAGAAACATACATATAATTCATGATAATCACCATCTAATGCAATTAAAATTAAAGACTTTATATAAATCCATATAATTAAATTCAAATACCATAGTACATACTCAATAGTAGAAGTTTTCAAATTCAATATTTAAAGTTTCCTCAATAATAAAAGTTTCTAATTTTCAAAACCCTCTTTTTCTTTATACAATTCTACTCTGCTCTCTTCCCCAACGGCTTCTTCCACTGTGGCTGTACCTCTTTCCCCAACACCAGAAATAACCCCTGAACTTATAAGATCTTCTGCAGCACTGTCCAGATTTTTTAAAATTCTTTCTTCTTGATTTGTTGCATCTCCATGCGACAGCAAATTTGGATCAGCTGCTGCTTTGGCTTTGAATAATATGTCAGGGTCGAGACCATGCTCTTTAATTATCCGCTTTAGTGTATTGTTTTGTTTGTTAACCAAAACAATATTTTGCTTCAAATTTTTTGCTGCGGATAAGCTGTTCTTTGCTGTTTCCAAGTGAACTTGCAAAACCTTCGCCTGACTCTTCAAATTTTCATATTTCAACTGCACAAAAAGAGTAATGTCAATTCAAAATATTACTAAAAAATGAAAATTTCAAATTAACAAGAATGATTGTTTGAATGTAATAGTACTTACAACCGCTCTATCTCTTTCGGCATTTGCGATTGCTACCAAATCCTTGTCCTTGGACCATTTGTTAAAATATGCCTGGGCCTCGGCACTAATATTTTCCAATTTGTTTAATGCCTTATCTAAAATGTCGTCTTTATAGTTGTTGTTAAACGTGACAGTCCCACATCTTACTTGGGTAAGTAAGGAATCCATCTTCGCAGGTTGATTCTGGACTGCAGCGTATAAACTATCCCGTTGCCAATAATTTTCATAACGACTAATAATCTCATTGATAAGAACTTTAGCCCTTCTCTCCCATTCTATAAGCTGTTGGATATGAGGAAGAATAAACTCACTGACATGGGATTGACAATCATAACCAATTAAGTTCTCCAAAGGAAAACGTGGCAACTGTTCACTATCTGAATCTGATGCAGACGATCTTGCTGGAGAAGTATGGGGGCTTTCACCAAGATCAACTGCTCCTTGTTTCTGCCTTTGGGTGGGCTGATCCTGTTTTTGAAAAAATTAATCAAGATTTAGATAAATAAATTTAAATCAGAATGTAATTCAAAATTGTAAAGCATATTAAAATTGAAATTTGAAGTATACCTGCTGGCCTTGAATCATCTCGCGGGTATCGAAAAAACCAGTTGGGTCATTGCTATCAATGCCCAAATAATCTTCATCTAAATTTATATTGTTCAAAACAGATATGCCCGTTGCACTGGGCAAGCCACCAAGTGAGAGAGTTGGAATTCGAAACGAGGAGGCAAGGTTTAGTGTCCCACTAGGGGCCGGAGCAAAAGGCATGCGTTTACCAATGTTCTTTTTCACTGTTCCTCTGGTTGGCATTTTAAAAATTAATGGTTGAGTGGGTGTCGGTGCCGTGGTTTGATCATGACTGACATGTGCTGAAAAGTACAAGAAAAAAATGAAAAATATTAAAACAATTCATAAAGTCAAAACTACGAAATTAAACGTACTATAGAAAAGTTGTACCTTGTTGTCGAGGGGTTGTTTTTCTCGGTGCTACGGGTGGCCTTGTAGGAGTTGTACTCAGTGGCTGTTCAGAAGATATGAATGCATGCGACTGTATGGAGTGAGTTGGGGAAGAAGGTTCCAAAGTCCCTGCAATTCATCAATATTAAATGTTGTCAATTCATTTGGTTAAAATTTAAATTGAAAAATAAATATGCAACTTTGGAATTTGTAAATAATATATGAGAATGTATTACTTCTCTGGCGTTTAACGAGTTCAAACTGTTGAGGGTTTGGAGAGGAGTGAGCTTCCATTTCAGATTGGGAGTCCCCCGAAGCCTCCGCGTGTTGTTGGCCTCTTCCTCTCGATAACGCCTTTTTTCGGGGAAGGGCTTCAAGATATCTTCTCTGCAAAACATTAAAATTTAAGTTTTAATAACTGTGCACTGTAATGTCGAAAATTGAAATACAATTACAAACTAAATAGTTTATACCTGTTGTTCTTCAAATGGAATTGAGAATTTCATCAAAGCCTCATCAGAGCAAGTAGGAATTTGTTTATCTTTTAAATTTAAAATTGCCTCATAGTAGAAGCCGAGGAGATAGTTTGTTGAATAAATGAAAGGTTTATCTGAGAGTTTTGAATTTGTTATGTCAGTTCTTATTTTTTTGGATAGATATGTGCACCAATCGAATTTTCGTTTTGCGATAGTGGCACAAATGTATGCAATGGCCCAATTTGGTATATCTGTTTGGCGACCCTGCAAAACAATTCTGGATTGAAAAAATGAAATAAGTGCAGCAAGAAAGTGGTGTGCAATTGATTGTGTATCCACACCACGCCTGGATTTATTGACATGGGCTGCAAATGCGAAACAGTGAAAATTACTATAAATTTATAACAGCAAATTGTATCAGAATAAAAAACAGAATAAAAAATATGAATTAAAACGAATTATACTTACAATCAACATGGAAACCGTACGTTGATTCGAGAAATTTCTTGTCTTCTTCCAGGAGTGTTGCCTTGGTTGTAACAATTGGTAAATTTCTGAACGGAAGGCCCGTAAACCGATGGATGTCATTTGCTTCAATAGTGAATTGGAACATTTGGCCATCGTTCAGAGTCACATAAAAAATACCGTCCTCTGAATTGTAGGATGACAGAAGGTAATTCAAAATATCCGGATCTGTTTCGAAATGGGGCATATTAACGAGCCCTGTAAATTCACACTCTTCCATCAAATCTTGATATTCTGAAGACATCTTTAAAGCCGTATGGATGTGAGGGCATAAGGGATTCCTGTAGTTGATCTTGGAAATCGATTGAGTTGGATTCTCTTGATTTTCTTGCTGAACTTGCAATTGGGAAGCATGTGAAGTCGACATTATAGTTGTACTTGCGTCTTTGACAACGATTTAGACCTGCAAAAATTCAAGAACGGGAAAATGAAAACGAGAAAATGAGCGGCAGAAGGGTATTTATAAGCTAAATAGGGCGTCACTGGCCCCTATTGACGCGCGTCATTTGCTCCTACTGACGCGCGTCACTGGCTCCTATTGACGCGCGTCAGCTAGGACTATTGTCGCGCGTCAGCTAAGACCTTTGACGCGCGACACTGGCTCCTAGTGACACGTCCTCCTATTGACACTGTCCCCTACTGACGCATCACGTCACTTCCTCCTATTGTCGCTCGTCAGCTAAGACCTTTGACGCGCGTCAACAGGATCCAGTGACGCGCGTCAATAGAAGACAGTGACGCGCGTCATTAGGGGACAGTGTCGCGTGTCAATAGGAGCCAGTGTCGCGCGTCAAAGGTCTTAGCTGACGCGCGACAGTCCTAGCTGACGCGCGTCAATAGGAGCCAATGACGCGCGTCAGTAGGAGCAAATGACGCGCGTCAATAGGGGCCAGTGACAGTAGGCGACAGTCAGTGTCACGCGTCATTACGAGCCAGTGACGCGCGACAGTAGGAGACAGTGTCGCGCGTCATTACGAGCCAGTGTCGTGCGCCATTGGGAGCCAGCGTCGTGCGTCATTAGGAACCAGTGTCGCGCCAGTGACGCGCGTCAGTCTAGACCATTGACGTTCCATTGACGCGTGTCAGGAGTGGTTATTGACGTCTTGTTGTCGCACGTCACTGATGGAGCCATGAAAAACCAGGTGAAAATTTTGTTTTGGAATACTGTCAAATTCACCTTTCGCTGAAACTGGTTACGGGGATATTCGCCAGGTATTTTCCACCTACAATTTTATAGGGGTGTCTTAAAATGAACCCTGTCAGAGACAATCTCAATTTAAGGCACATGGATTCAATTTGTGGATTATGAAAAAATATTCCATAAATGTTTCAAATGTGGTTAACCTGGCCATCTACAGCTTGAGTGCAAAGCACCCTCGAAGCCGTATGGTTCAAAATGGGTTCCTTAGGCTATTTTAGTGGCTAACCGTACGGTGGATAATCCTCCCCTGTTCCTGTGCACGGTTTACGTCATGATACTGTTATTACTCTTACTCTAAGATCCCTCATGCGGGATACATCGACAATTACTGAGGAGTCACTTAGACTTCTTAATCTTATGCATCAAGGGGTCCAAGTGGGACATGGTGAGTCAATGGTCGAATTAGAAAACTAGGTCAAGAAAAAGAAGCTTCACCTGATTCTCCTCATGCTTCACTTTCAAACGTAACTCTAGGGAATGGTGATGGGGGTACCTCTCATGACTAGCCCAACCTTGGAATTTTCTCTAGCTACCACTCTAGGTCACTGCAAGGTTCCTAATTTAGGATCATCTACACTAGTGGGAAAACCCAACAATGTAGCTAAAACCAAAAAAGAAATCATTGAAGGTAAGCAAATCCAGATTAGTATTTTTTTTAAAAAATTAAGTAGGGAGGGCCTATCCCTCCTGAAGGAACAATGAATATCCTTTCTTGGACTGTTAGGGACCTCAATGCCCCTAACAAGAAACACTTATTTAAGCATTGCATTTTAGAGCAAGAGGCAAATATTTGTTTGTTTCAAGAGACCAAAATGAATTCAGTCAAAATTGGGGGATGTAGTTTATGCAAATTAAAGGGTTGGAAAGGGCTCTCTGTAGATTCTGTCGAAGCCTCTGGGGGTTTGGGTATTTTTTGGAGGTCTCACAAGGTTGATATATCTCTAATCAAGGATATCAATCACTCCTTATGGTGTCGCATTCAAGTCCTTCATACAGATGTTTCATTCCTTCTTTGCAATGTTTACGCCCCCAATAATTTGATTACCAAAAGGAATCTATGGTTTGTCCTAAGTTTGCGAATGTATATCCACTCTTAGAGTGCCAAGTGGCATTCAATCCTTTGTACTGGATATTTCTAATTAGATATTTAATTCTCAGATAAGGACAAGAGCTTAGGTTTGCTAAAGCTTGGGCCAATCATTTTGTCCCATTTGGCTTCACTCTCATTCAGTAATGTTGCCTTACTTGATCTTTAATTTCAAACGAAGGTTCTTTTGACTATGAAGTTTGAGCCAATCACATATTCGGTCTAAGCTAGCTTGTACATTGTCAGTCTGGATAGTTTCTTCCTTGTGTCATATGCAAAGGGAATGGATCCAATAGCAATATTCTCCAAGTAATATTTTTTATTTCACATGTTGTCAGTATCATGTGAAATCCCAATTTCCTTGCATATCACCTTTGATCTTCTCCCCAAGAAATCACCTTTCAAAATTGAGTTAATGTGGCTAAGAAACCCTTCCCTCTATGAGTTGGTTAAAGTTTTTTGGTCTTTTTTTCATTTAAAAGGAACCAAGATTTTCATCCTTTCCTAGAAGCTCTCCAAACTAAAAGGTATGCTGCTACATTGGAACAAAAATCATTTAAAAAAACTTTTTTCACAAAAAACACTGGGTGGAGACGGAGATCAAAAAAATGAATGAAGTTGTCTTCATAAATGACATGGGTCAGGAGGAATATTTGAAAGAAAAAACATTGTTGTTAGATTTAGGGGAGATTTTCCGAAGAGAAGATTTTTTTGGAAACAAAAGTCCAAAGAAACTTGGTTAAAAGAAGGGGATAGAAACACAGTTATTTCATTCCTCCCTCAAGGCAAGAAGAAGCTTCAGTTATATTTCGAAATTGAAGTTACCCAATGGAGGTTGAATCTCGGAGAAAAAAGGAATTAGGGAGGCTTTATTTTCCTTCTTTTCTGATTGGTTAGCAAGAGATACCCTCTCCCATCTTGATTCTCAAAACATCCCTGATTGTCACATTGGTGCCAAAAATGGTTAATACATGATCCTGGAATTTCCAAACATGTATGGCAATCCTTTTACTATGGAGGAAATTAAAGCAATAGTCTTTTCCATGGAGTGGGATAAAGCTCTAGGCCCAATTTTTTTTTCCTGTGGCCTTCTTTAAATAATTTTGGGAAATTATTGGTTTAGATGTCTAGGGGTAGTCAAAGAATCTAGATCCACTTGGAAAATCCTAGGAGATTTGAATCATAATTTCATTTGTATGTTGCCGAAGAAATTTCCCATAGATGCCTTGGATGATTTTCTTCCCATCTCTCTTTATAACACATCCTACAAAATAATCTCTAAATCAATAGCTCTTCGTCTCAGGCCTCTTCTTGAGACTATCATTTCCAAGGAAAAAAACAATTTCTTCTAGGATATTCGATCTTTGATGGTATCACACTGTCCCATGAATTATTGCATTCTTTGTTTCTAAATCACCACCCAAGTATGCTGCTTAAGTTGGATTTCAGAAAATCTTATGACAAAATGAATTGGAGCTTTCTTATTCTAGTTATGAAGAAGTTGGGCTTCAACATTGCTTTCTGTAACTAGATCTTCAATTTTATTTTATCCCCGAGTTATTTTTTCCTTGTTAATGGTTTAGGGGAAGGATGATTCTCAAGTAACAGGGGGATCCCGATAAGGGATAATCCCCCTTAAAAACTTTCCTTCCTCTTCCTCTAGGTAGTAGGATTCCCTTAGCATGAAAATTATCCAATGTTATTCTTAATGGATAGGCATCTTAAGGGCCTTTCCATGAACTGCATGGGAAATTGATCCTCTTACCCAGGTCAGTAGGTTTTGTAAGATAACACTTTCCTTTTTGGTGTAGCCTAAGTGCTAGAGGCCAGAGAGTTAGGAAACATTATTGATCTTTATTCGGTTGTAGCTGGCCAAGTAATTAGCCTTCTCAAGTCTCTAGTTTTTTTTTTAATTCTTCTCATGGGATCCAAAGGCGCATCAAAAAAATTCTAGGTTTTTATGTGGGTTTTCTTCCTCAAAAATACCTAGGTACCCCCCTCTTTATTGGTGTTGGGTGATCCTTGTTGTGGAAGGATCTTATCACCTCATTTGAGAAAAATTTGTCTGCTTGGAAAGGTAAGTGGCTTACCTTTACTGGTAGAATCCTGCTCATTACTTCAGTTCTTAACGCTCTACCAATTTATATGATTTTAGTTATGGGGATCCCAAAATGGTTCTTCAGAAAATTGAGAAAATTCTTAGAGCCTTTCTGTGGCAAGGATTAGGTGTGGAAAGAAAGCTTCATTTAGTCAAATGGGAGCAAGTCAAGTTACCTAAAGCATTGGGAGGAGTGGGTATTTTGGATCTAGGCCTTCAAAATGTGGCTCTAAGTGTGAAACACATTTGGAATCTAGTTTCTTGTCCATCCAATCTTCTAAAAAAATATCTCCCTTCAGGAAGAATGAAGAGCATCATAACTAGCCAATATCTCCCTACATGGTCTCATACGTGGAACTTCATTTTCTCCGACAAGCATGTCTTTTCTACCCTCACCTCCTCAAAAATTGGCAATGGATCCCTAGAAAAGTTTTGGGAGGATTCTTTGAATGGATTTCATACCCTACAGAGCTCTCTAGATCTGGATCCAATCAGACTAGTGACCAAAGTAGCATGGGGTGATCGGGTAGTAGATTATGGGTTCCAAAAGGAAGATGGTTCACCTTCCTTTTCCTGGAAAGAGGTGGAATATTTAGATGCTCTGTAAGCCTCCAAAGCTTTATTTAAAAAATTTCTCAATAAAACTAGACCTAGCTTCTCCAATATTGATGATCAAATCCTTTGGCTTAGAAACAAGTCTGGTCAGTATACGACCAAATTAGGCTACGAGTTCCTAAATCTTTAGGAAGGAAGAGGAATCAGATCTTGGACAGGATGTTGGGATTCCAATTGTCTTCCAAAAGAGGGGGTCTTCTGCTGGCTAGTTTACAAAGGGAAAATTCTTACTTAGATCAGGAGAAGAAAATGGGGTTATCAAAGTCCAAAACAATGTTTTCTCTGTGAAAGAGAGGAAGAAGATAGACCATTTATTGTTGCATTTCTCTTTCACTTCTCAATGTTGGTCATGGTTAGTTCAAAAACCGGATTTGGATTGGGTTCCAAGGAGACAATCAAAAGTGTTCTTGAATCATGGCTAGTTTTAAGGAAAAATCATTCTCTTGGATCCATATGGATATGCATCCCGCTTCTCCTCATTTGGCATATTTGGTGGGAAAGAAACATTCATAACTTTAGCGATACTCCTTAGATGCTTAGGAAGTCACTCAAAAATTGGAAGTGGCCATATCAGAGAATGTAAGTTCTAGCTGCAGTAATCTGGTAGACTTCTCTAGCTGGAATTCCTCGATCAGGAAGGCATGATCTCTTATTAAACTCCCATCACCATGTATTATTCTTAAACAATAAAAATATAAATTGGAAAAGAGGATTTTGAGAAGAGAGGTTAGATGGTCTCCACCCCCAATGGTTTTTGCAAAGTAAACTTTAATGGGAATTCTAAAGGGAATCTCAAGATTTCAGGGGTAGGGTGTAACATTCGAAATGAGTTTGGAGAATTGTTAAGTGCCATCTTTTTTCATATCTAGGATGAGACAAGTAATCAAGTAGAGGCTCGTGATCTTCTTTTTGGCATAAAAATATTCATGGATTGTGGGTGCTCTCACCTTATAATTGAAGGAGACTCACAAATCATCATTCGCGATATTAAATATGGCAAGGCTATTAATTGGACCTTAGAATTTTACATCTATAATGTTTTATTTTGGCTTTCTAATATGGATACATGGAGTATTGGACACGTGTACTATGATGCCAACTCAACGGTGGATTACCTAGCTAATTGTGGGGTAACACAGGTGGAGGACGCCATCATTACTAATAATAAATCAAAGTGGCTTGATTTCACTGGCATTTTGGATGGTGATTCTGGATACAAGATGGAGTAAACTGATAGGACTTGGCACGCGTGAAGCCCCTCTTTATTATGGGGACAAGATCTTCATTTCCAATGCCAATATTTCATCTCTGTTTATGTTCAGTTGGTGGTTTTCTTTGCATAGATTTTCTATGGCTTTCGTGCCCTTCCCATGACTATTTCTAAGAGGGGAATCATGAGAGATGGCATTCTATGGCACCATCTCCCCGGATCATCTATGAAAGGTGTTCCGAATCAATTCAAGATCAGTGTGTAATGCAATCAAGCAAATTTTAGGTGACTGTTACCTTCAAGGAAGCGACCGCGCAAGAGTGATGTAGAGATAACATCATTTTTTTTCTCTCACTTTTTTATTTTTGGAAATAAGGAAGAAACTTTGGCGATTGCCTGTTATATAATCCTCCCCAGGCATGCGATAGGGTTGGATGAAGAGGTTGGGAATTTTTTCCTTCCTACAATCTTTCTACAGGAATAGGAAGTTGGGGGTTCAAACATGATGGCTCATGAATACATGTCTGAATTGGAGAACAAGAACAAGGCCCTGTGAAACTTTGTGGTTACAATCCACCAGAAATGTTGTATGAAGGGTTTCACTTTAGCTTACATCTCTCCCTTGGCTTTGGGATCCCTCTTCTCGCCTATTGGACATGTGCCTCCTCACGTTGTCTAGCTTAAAAAAATGGAAAATATTCCTACGATTTTCTTCAAAGGTCGTCAAGGATGGTGACGTGGGTCATCATTTCAGTGCCCATAAGATAGGCATAGAGGTTGCAGTAGGGATAAAGAAACGTGTGAAGGAGGAGGTGATTGAATTATCAGACTAAGTCTTAATATATAGTGTTGGGGTGTTGATGTCAAGTGGGGATACCATTTGGTGGACTGCCACTTAGACAACCCTTTGTCTTAAATATTAGTTTTAAATAATCTTAGTCAGTCTTCACAGCTAAAAGAGTGGAACAACATGACCGACCACCCATCCTATAAAAAATAGGATGATCCCTCAAAGGATTGGACTACTTGGTGATCTTACCTTTGGATATTAAGTTCATAGACCGATTGATCTAATCTTAGCCTTTTATGCAAGTTTTTATACAACGAGATAGAAGTCCATTAGTGTCTATTGTGAGATTGAGGAGTGAAGTAGAAGTTCTGGGTTAAACTGATAAATTCTTAATATATGACAATGATTTTTCAGTGGAGTTTTTTCCTTCAAGTTTATCCACTTAAATATGATGTTTCTCATCTCATTTACTTTTAGCTATTATTATTTACTTTCATTCATAATCTGTCATATGTTATATGCATATGTGGTCATCTGGTTAATGTTTACACATTATAATCTATAATCCTCAACTGTTAATTAGTGGATCTATAATTCCTCAATTATATCTTCCCGCATTTGTTATAACATGGTATTAGAGCTGGTGATTATGTGTGTGCAGAGGTAGATCTAGATGTTTTATGGATTACAAGAGCGAAGAAGTTTGAATATATTTTGATCTGCGCAACCCCAAAAATTCAGCCAACAACTTCAAGCTAAACAGGTTTAAATTTCTAATTCCTGCCTAAATATTTTTTGAAATATAGGTAAAATATTGGCTAAATGGTTGTTTAGATTGTGTTTGAGATTTTTTATTCTCAGATATTTTCTTTTGCATCTTGTTTCAGTTGTTTATGGTTTAAATCCATTGTCTGCAAGATTAGTTTAAGGTTTCATACTGTTTATAGCCATTTGGGTCATGTTTTGACTATGGATCCGAAAGATTTCATTAGATCTAGTTAGTGCAGAGTGTTTAAATCCACCCTACCTTTATAAGTCTTTATTTTTTGCTAGATCTACTTTTGTGAAGCCCAATCTAATCATTTTACGCCATTAGGCTTTGCTTTGTCACTTTGTATTAAGATCTTATTAGTTTTGAGAAGCTTGGACCAATAAAACTGCTCCAAATAGCTTCACTGTCCTTTTTTTCATGTTTGCAACACCGTACCCACTCTTAGAGTGCCAAGTGGCTTTGATCTGACATGTTTTTGATTAGATATTTAATTTTCTACAAATTTTTGTCTTTGCAAAGCTTGGGCCAATCATTTTGTGCCATCTGGCTTCGCTTTGTTAGTATTATTTGACTTTTTTCATTTTTGTGAAGTTCTTTTGATTGTGAAGCTTGAGCTAATCATTTTACTCCAGCTAGCTTCACATTGTCATTTTTTGTGAAGCTCGAGCCAATCAAAAGGCTCCATCTAGCTTCACATTGTTAGTCTTGGCTTTGTTATCCTCTTTCATTTGTGAAATAAGATCCAATAAGATTGCTCCAAGTATTTCACATTTGTCAATCCTTTGTTTTCTTCTTCTGACATTTGTGAAATTAGAACCAATAAGAAAGTTCCAAGTAGCTCTGTATTTCACATTTTCAGTATTATTTAGCTTGCTTTTGTCATTTGCCAAGGGTAATCCAATAGAATTGCTCCAAGTATATTTTATTTCACATTTGTCAGATTTACAAAATCTGATCCAATAAAATTACTCCATATTTCACATTTTTCAGTCGTTTATTTATGGTAGTAGTTATCCAATAAGAATTTGCTTAATTTTTACATTTATCAGTGTGTGTCAGTCTTGTGAAGTGCGAGCCATTTAAAAGGATCCTTGTGTCTTTAGTTTTCTTTAGTCAGTTTTGTTGCACTGCAAAGTGCGAATCAATATCATTTGAACACGTACATTTGTTTTTTTCGCGATTAGAAGCATCTATCATTTACGAAGTGTAAGCCATTTAAAAGGCTCCACATATCTTATTTTTGGCTTAGTCTTTATCAAGTTTGTGAATCACGAACCAATTGTTTTTTGACACGTATATTAATATTTTAATTGTGTCAGCCTTCACAAGTTTCAGGGTGTCAGTTTTGCTTTGACTTAGCCTCTTAAATTGTGACACCTATCTTATGTTGGTGTGATTCATTTTCCACATCATCAGGCAAGTCATCTCACTTATGTGAGATCGTAGGTCCATGTGTTATTTAGGGGTCATTATGAGATTATCTTACGTGTAAGTGCGTCATATGCGTCATTGGGAGTTACACTTCTATTCTGGGAATGTAACTCCCCCTCTCCACTCAAGTTGTCATGAATGTTGCACTGGGGGTTACTTAACACCTCTTATATGTTCACCCCTTTAGATCTATGATATTGAGAGAGAATTTGTGGATTTTAACAAGGTTTTTCCCATGTTTCAAATCTTTGCATGCACATTCGGTTGGTGCTCTCTCCTCTCAAAATCTCTTCACGTTATCTTTCGCATGTCTGTTGATGTACACATCATCCCTTGTGATCCTCGCTTTCAGGTTTTGAACCCTCTTTCATGGTATCAGAGAGGATATTGAGAATCCATGCACTCTTCAGTGTTTCTCATGTGTTTTCTGGCTTCCTACATGATATATAGTTTCTTGCAACGCATGTTGTAATAGACATTCCAACTGTGCTCTACTTGCATTGATTTCAGGCATTTATACCTCCATTCAGGTTATTCATGGGTTTTTATCTCTCGTTCAAGTTTTTGGTATTTTGCAGGTTTATTGTCTTTGACTGCTCGATTCTCTGGGTTTTATTCATGTTCAAGGTTTTTCAGGTTTCTAGCCTTGTACATGGTTTTGAGGTGTTTCACACTTCTGGTTGGAGTCTCAAGCTTTGAGGTTCAGAACCAATTTTTAGAGTGCTAGTTTTGAGTTTTTGAGGTTTCATGGGAGTTATTTTTTTCCTAGCTTGGCCCCAACAAGTTGAGTTGGCTGACAAGCTAGCTCACTCATCTTCTCATAACCTCATCCCTAACTCTATCGAGCTACTCATTTGGGCTCGTTGCATTAGCTTCAACTCATGTTTTATGTGCTTGACCTGCACTACTTACACCTCGAACCCCACTCTTTGGCGTTAGCTATGAGTTATGCATTTATTGGGTGAGCACTTGCCTTAGATTCTCATGACCCTTCTTGGTTATGCTTGTGCATTGAATATTTCTCCAAGATTTGTCCCTTTCTTCCTTGGTCATTTTCATCGTGCTCACCCTATTCAACTCAGGACTTCAACTTGTGCCCTTGTCGTCGTTGATTGTTGGTTTTATGAGCACCCTACGTCGAAAGAGCTACATATTCTTCCACATCGGTTAGGCTTGGCTTCGTATTGTCCCCCGTGAGTTCCACTACTCACTACCTAGCTCAGACACTACTCACAACCGTTACCTCGGCATGCGCTTCCCAACTCGGGCCTCCAACACACTGTCTTCCTCTGGCTTAGTTCTCGGTTGTTACTACGGCAGTTTTAACTCTGCTGTAGCATATTTCACTCAACAACATTGACACATAGCTCGACATTCAACCAGCCATACCCGGCTAAGCCACGTTCCAACAATTGCTGCCTATGGACTCTGACCACAACCCTATGACACTCGGTGCATTAAGCCTCTCAGTCTGGTGGTTATTGCAAAACCAACTTAGCTCGATCCACCCTTCCACTCAAGAGCTTGTTTGAACTCGTGCAACACCAATCATCTCGGTCCATTTTTTAAAGTGAAAAACATTCCTTTCATGGCATTATAATAATTTTAGATTCATTTTTCTTGCAATGAATGTCTGTCCTTTGAGTGTCGAAGATGGAGGGTGAGGTATATGGTTGGCAGGAGGCTAATCCCTCCTTGTAAGACAAAAAAACCCTATCTGAAATTTGATGCCATTTCCAACGAGTACAAACATGACACCCTTTGCACTCATTTCAGGCACTTTTTTAATGTTTTCAAAGCCTATTGGTTTTTTCCATTAGTTACAGGAATCATTTTTTTGTTATAAATTTTGACTCGTTGCTCGGTTTTGAGCGCATCTTTAGTCAAATTTTCATGATTTTTCACACACTATGTGATGAGATTATCAATTTTTTTAAATGCACTACTTTATAAAGCGTCACATTTTGGGGGGTCCATTATTACTCTTGGGTCTTGTATTACACGCAGACGCATTATTGGCTGAGTTTGACGTCTTGTTTTCATGCACCGTGCACTTCTTACTTCCGCATCATGGAGGGTTCTCTTTCTAGACTTGAGTGTCACAGGATTTCCTTACAGCCTCTTCCACTTCTTGTTGGGAGAGAGAACTATTCAACTTAGTGTGTTTCTATGAAATGCTACTTCACCCATGAGGGTCTTTTACACTTCTTGCTTAGGCCAATTCCTACACCCACTGATCATCATTCATCTGGAGGAATTTCTTGACACTTGCGACCATGTTTTTGGTCACTTGATGATGCATGTCTCCAGACCTCTCCAGTTTCACGTGGCAGACTTAGATCCTCCCCATCATATTCAGAGCATCTTTCAGTCCCTCTATGAAGACCCTTCACATACTACCGCCGTTGTTGCTGCTATTGATCTAGTGGTCTCCTCTTCTTCTTTGTGTGATGATAGTTCTGCTGAAACAGACTCATTTGGTTCTACTTCTAATGACGAGGATTTTGTTTCCAATTCTGATGCCGAGAGTACTACAAAGTACTTCTCTCCTCTTTATCTCACTATTCCAGAGAGTTTTGTCACCCCTCCCATCTCATCATACATTGATCAGTCCCATACTCAGCCTCATACAGTCATTGCACTCGCCTCCTTTCCACTTTTAGTGTGTGAGGCCCCTTCCACTCCTCTACCTTCATTGGATGACTCATACCTGTTTGACATCACTCTTCTGTTTTTCAAGCCCCCTCATTGGGATGAGTATCTTCTTGACCTTGGTCATTTTTTCACAGAGTCCACTTGTGATGCACTACAGGTTCCTCATCCTTCTACAAGTGCCTTGGAGGAGTTCATCATCTTTGGTCTTGGGAGTGCCCCTTCTGGGACTCTTATCACTTCCACTTTTCTGAAGTTCTTCATTGATCCACCCTTTCTTGTGGATCCCTTTTCTGTTGTGGGGGTTGTGTTGCCTTCACATCACTTGGACATCCTTTCTACGGGTGTTCACTCTTCACACTCTGAGAGTTCTACGCACATGTGGCATTACCTTCAATTCCTTGGCACTCATTTGCTAGACCTATGTCACACTTTCATGGACCATACTCAGAGTTCTTCATGTTGCTGCCTTCAGTTTCCTTCACAGAGTGGGAGGAATTTCAGTACTCCATTTCTATCCTTCCTAAGGGTAGGCACACAGTTCGGTGTGGGTGGCTCTTCTTTAGCCTAGAGGCAGAGGACCACGTCATCAACATTCTTCTGGGAGACTTCCTAGAACTGCATAGCTTTCAGATCCATCCATGACATCTTCTGCATCCCTCTCGTCTCCCTCTTCTTCTCTTTTCTTCATCTTTTTGAGAGACTGCCCTTTTGTACATGGGTACCTTTTCAGGCTTGTCTATGTTCGGGACCCATCTTTGGCATCTTTCTTAGATTAGAAAGTGTTTTTTTCTCTTGTGGTGGATGTTTTTCCCACTGGGTTTTCCTTCACTGCTTGGGATCTCTTTGTTATGCATGGGTACCTCATCAAACTTTCTGTTGGGACCCATTTCACGTTTCTAACTTTTTACCTCATCCTAAGTTACGATGAAGGGGGGGTTTTCCACATCATCAGGTGAGTCATCTCACTTAGGTGAGATCGTAGGTCCACATGTCATTTAGGGGTCATTATGAGATTATCTTATGCGTCAGGGCATCAGTGCATCATATGCATCATTGGGAGTTACACTTCCATTCTAGGAATGTAACTCCCCCTCTCCACTCAAGTGGTCATGATTGCAACACTGGGGGTTACTCAACACCTCCTATATGTACTCCCCTTTGGATCTATGAGATAGAGATAGTTTGTGTATTGTAACGAGGTTCTGCTTGTGTTTAGAATCTTTGCATGCACATTTAGTTGATGCTCACTCCTCATGAGATATCTTCACATTTCCATTTGCAGTTCCGTTGATGTGTACGTCGTCCCTCGTGATCCCCAAATTTTGAGTTTCGAACCCTCTTTCATCTTATTCCTTTTTCGGACTTGAATTTTATTTTAAGTTTGGTTCATTTTGGGGACCTTAAGTCCGCCTTAGGCATTTTTAAAATTTGGTAGAAAACCACCAAGTGTCAATTTTTAGCCATTAATTTTTCGACAAGTGTCTCTGTTTGACTAAGAATTTGATTTCACATTATGTCAGAGTGTGAAAAAGTGATCCATTTAATTTAAGACACGTGTATTCAGTTCCATTTTTAATTAATTATCTTCTGACCTATTAGCTGCATTGCAAAACGTGAGCTAATTGAAAAGTGAAATGTGTATTTGTTTGTCGATGTTGTCAATCTTGTCATAGTTTTTTGTAGTATGTTTATTTTGCTTGTTGTTGTGGACTTGAAAAGGCATTAAATTTATTTTTTAAATATTTCGCGTCCACCCGAGGATCTATTTTAAATCCAACATGTGCCTCTTTTTTTAATTTGTTAAGTAGCTTGTTTTTGAGATTTCCCCATTGATTTTCTAAATAACTCATCGAGCTCCTGTAGCTCGACTTCGACTAAGCTCCATTAAATCGATCTTAATCTTGATCAAAGCTAGTCCTTTTTGATTAAATTCAAAGTTGTTTGCATTCATATAACAAATCAAAAGATTTGTAGCTAGTTTTTTGTATCCATTTGGCTTCCTTGATTTGTTTTTTATCCATATTTTTCTTCATTTTCTGTCTGATCATGAAAATGGCAAGTTCTACTAGTTTTTCTTTAGATATGTCTCATCTCCTAAATGGAACAAATTATAGCATTTGGAGAGTGCGTTTAAATCTTGTTTTATGGCTAGAAAGCTCTAGGGTCTTGTGAGTGGTATAAAAAATGTTCCATAGGGAGAAAAAATACCCCTAAAAACCTTAGTTATTTTTCTTAGAGATCTTAGAAAGCTCTTTTCATCCTATTGCAAAGCATTAGAGACGAATTCTTAATGCATATAAGCCATATGGACTCTCCTGCAGATGCCTGGAAGTAATTGGAAACCATGCATGAAGGTAGTAGGTTGTCTATGATAATTAAATTGGTTTTAGAGTTGTTCACAACACCCATGAAGGGGGATGAGAAAATTGTCAATTATTTAGCTAAAATTAAGAACATTAAATCTCAATTAGATGGTTGTAATTGTGAATTATTTCAAGATAAGCTTATGTACTTTATAATTCAAATTAATATTCATGAAAAGTTTAGAAACTACATCTCAATTCTCAATTCTAAGTATCATAATGAGAATGACCTGCCTGATCTGGACACTTTGTCTTATTTGTTGATTCAAGAAGAGAGAGTCATGGAGAAATTTGATTCAAAAGAGACTGCTTCTCAAGCTCTGTTCTCACAAAATCATAAATTTTCTCATAATAGAAATAAAAACAATCATAATCATAAGTCTAATATTAGATCTAGATTTAAATCAAATCCTAAAACTAATTATGTTAAGAACAATAAAAAATTTAAAGTCAAATTTAATGGAACTTGTAATAAGTGTGGAAAATTTGGGCATAAAGAGTCTTATTGTAGGGTGAAGACTAAAAAATCAGCTAAGAATGATAAGAACAAGAATTCTAATAATCATAAGAAAAATTAGAAACAAACTCAAGAAAATGTGGCTAAGCAGTCTATTACCTTGAATACTGCCCTTTTAACTTCAAATGAAAATGAATGGATTCTTGATAGTGGTGCCTCTAGGCACATGACTTGTACTCCTAGTATCATCTCAAATAAGTTAAATGTGAAGAGAATATCTATCTAGGAGATGACTAAATCATTAGGTCTGAAGGTTGTGGCAATGTTAAGATGTCAAATAGTCTAATTAGGAATGTCTTGTATGTTCCTCAGTTGAAAAAGAATATTTTGTCTTGCTGTCAGCTAACTAAAGAAAATTGCAAAGTCATTTTGCTATAAGATAAGTGGTATGTGAAAGAGAAGTTTAAAAATGTTATTGCTTCTGGAATTCAGAAAAATGGCTTGTATATCTTTCATGGTTTTTTGTCTGAGTATTTCTTTTCTTCATCTTTTAGGAATGATATTCAACTTTGGCATGAAAGAATTGGTCTTATTTCATTAAGAAGAAGTCTGATGTCTTGTGTTAGTTTCAGGAATTTAAATCTCTAGTTGAAAATGCTTCTAATCTGAAAAATTAAGAGAATTAGGATTGATAATGGAGGTGAATATGTCAGAAATTTTTTTGACGAGTTCTGGGTGTCATGTGGTATTCAAAGAGAGTTGACTACTCCCTATTCCCCTTAGCAAAATGACACTGCAAAAAGAAAGAATAAGACTATTTTAGAAATGGCTAGGACTATGATTCATGCTTCAAATGTGCCTAAGTTCTTATGGGTTGAAGCTATGAAAATTGATGTCTATATTCTTAATAGAGTACCTATTAAAGATCTTCATCAGACTACTCCTCATGAAGTATGGATAAATCAAAAGCAAGATATTTCTTACTTAATAATATTTGGTAGTTCTTCTATCTTCATTCCAAAAGACAAAAGGAAGAAGTTTGATCCAACCTCTTTCTCTTGTATTTTTCTTGGCTATGGTTGTAAAACGAAAGGATTGATAGTTTATGATCCATTCAAGTATGACATTGTTGAAAACAGAAATGTTCAAGTCTTAGAGAAAACTTTATTTGATGATCCTCATGAACCCTCCTTTGTTGCTTTGGAGATAGAGCCTGATAATTCTCATCCCATGGAAACAAAAGTTTAAAAGGCTAGTCATCCTGATCTAGATATAATGGAGATTGAGGGGGAGCCATCTCAAAATGTCTTACAACCTAAGATTCCTAAATGGGCTCAAATTCTTGTTCAAAAATCTCAGCATGATAATATTAGAAAGCTAACTAGAAGTCAACATACTTATCATGCCTTGATGACTCTCTATGAGGTAGAACCAAAATCCTTTAAAGAAGCATATTAAGATGATAGATGGATTCAAGCTATGAAGGATGAATACAATGCCTTAATAAAAAAATGACACTTGGGAATTAGTCTCTCCTCCTTCTAAAAGAAGCATTGTATGATCTAGGTGGTTGTTCAAAATAAAATAAAACTCTGTAGGAGATATTGAAAATTTCAAGGAAAGGCTGGTAGCTCGTGGTTTCAATCACAAACCGGGTATTGACTATGTTGAGACCTTTTCTCCTGTTGCTAAGATGAGCACTGTAAGAGTTATTCTTATATTAGCTGCCCAATATGGCTGGGAGATTCACCAAATGGATGTTAAAAATACTTTTTAAATGGTGAATTAAAAGAAGAAATATATATGAGTCAGCCTAAAGGTTTTGAAGAACCTAGTAAATAAATTTATGTTTGTAAGCTTAAAAAGTCTTTGTATGGTCTTAAGCAAGCTCCTAGAGCTTGGTATGCTAAAATTAATAAGTTCTTTCAGGAGCTTGGTTTTTCTAACTACTATTCTGATAATGATTTATTTATTAAGTTTGATAACAATCATATTATCGTTATTGTCCTTTATGTTGATGATCGTTTGATTACTAGCAGTGATAAAAATTTAATTGATAGAATCAAAGAAAAGTTAAAGCAACATTTTGAAATGACTGGTTTAAGTTTATTAAATCATTTTATTTGCATGGTTATATATCAAGATCATAATTCTATTGTTGCATCTCAATCTTAGTATGTTATGAATTTGCTTAAAATATTTAACATGATTGACTGTAAGCCTATTGCCATTCCTATTGAAGTTGGTGTTAAGTTAGATCCTAAACAAACTTGTGCTAAATTTTATCCTATTCTAGAAAGGCATTTAGTTGGTAGTCTAATTTATTTGACTATTACTAGAACTGATATTTATTATGCAGTAGTAGTTTTAAGATTTATGCAAGAACCTTATGAGGACCATTGGAAAATAGTAGAAAGAATTTTGAAATATATTAAAGGAACAATCAATTATGGTATGTTTTATTCTTCTTGTAATGATGTACAATTATTTAGTTATTGTGATTATGATCATGCTGGTGATGCTATAGATAGAAAGTCTACTTCTGGATATCTTTTCAAGTTGGGTGTAGGAGCCATCACTTGGAGTAGCAAGAAGCAACCAACAATTTCTATCTCTTCTACTAAAGCGGAGTATAAAAGTGCTATGGAAACTACAAAAGAAGCTATATGGATAAAAAGACTGTTGGATGAACTGCACATGGGCCTGAAAGGGAGCACTACTCTTCTATGTGGTAACCAGAGTTGCATTTCTCTTGCAAAGAATCCATTTCAACATCAAAGGACCAAGCATATTGAAGTTCATATGTACTTTATTCGAGAGAAAGTCTTGAATGGTGATATTGATCTCAAGTTCTATTCTACTGAAGATAAAGTTGTAGATATCTTCACCAAGCCATTGTGTGCTGTGAAGTTTTTCAAGTTTTGTGCCTTGTTGGGCCTATCAAATTTTCCATTGAGGGGGAGTGTGCATGACAATGCCACCTCTTAATGCCTATTGTAAACTTCCAATACTTCTTCCATTTTGTAATAGGTAAATGCATCACTCTATGTGAAGTTACTTGTAAATCCTAGCGAAGATTTAATTGTGGGTATGCCTTAGTTTATAAAAGGATCCGTAATATGATGTAAGTCTTCATATGTAAAACACTAGTCTTAAGAATTTTTGTATGGGAAGATCAACTGATTTCCCTTGTTTGCATGCTAGCATGAATCATTGTTGCTGATTCAAGAATATGTAAATCCTTTTGTAGAAAAAAGGTAAATTTGGCATGTCTGTTTTTATTTTCCCCACTTAACATTAAAGGGGAGTGTTGAGGTGTTAATTTCAAGTAGGAATACCATTTGGTGGATCACCACTTAGATAACCCCTTGTCTTAAAGATTATTTTAAAATAATATTATTTTGTATTCATGGCTAAAAGAGTGGAGCGACATGACTGACCACCCATCATATATAAATAGGATGATCCCTCATGGGATTGGACTACTTGGTGATCTTACCTTTTGATAATAAGTTCATAGACCAATTGATCTAGTTTAGCCACTTATGCAAGCTGTTATACAGTGAGATGGAAGTCTGCTAATGTTTACTGTGAGACTGAGGAGTGAAGTGGAAGTGCTGGGTTAATCTAATAATTTCTTAATATATGAAAATACTTTTTTATTGGAGTTTTTTCCTTTGGGTTTCTCCACTTAAATATGACGTCTCTTGTCTCATTTACTTTCAGCTATTGTTATTTGCTTTCATTCATAATATGTCATTTTTTATATGCATATGTGAACATTTGGTTAATGTCTGTGCATTATAACCTATAATCCTCAACTGTTAATTCCTGGATCTATAATTCTTCAATTATATATTCCCGCATTTATTCTAACATATAGTTGGTTAGTCTATATAGTTGTTTTGTTTTTTGTTTTAGGGTGGCTCTCTTTTACTGTTTTATTTGTAAAACCCACCCTGCACATCTACATATATCGAAATAGAAATACACTAAGTAATGTAAGGGAGGGGACCCAAGAACCCCCCGGTTCATAGCTCCAGTAAAAAAACATTTTTTCTTATTAAAAAAAACTTTACCATAAGACAAAGCTTGGTTGCAAAATAAAAATAGTTTTGTAAATATTGGAATAAAAAAGGGAGGAGCCATATGTTTCAGTCAATTGAATACACAAATAAAAATAAGAATCTATTTTACACCTAGAGAGACTAGTGGAAATCAGCTATATATTTAGAGAGAAATTGATGACACCAAAATTTCATGTGTTGTTATATCTAGTAATAGATGTAAACATCATGTCCAAAACAAAATGGGATAAATTGGGAAGACCACATATGGAACCTATAAATTATGATATTGTACTGGTCGATGGCTCAAATAAATCCCCATTGGGAGTATTACAGAATGTAGAAGTAAGATTCACAAAAATAAAGATGATAGTAGACTTCAAAATCATGGAAAATATAACAAAAAATCCCACATATAATGCCATATTAGCATTAGAATGGTTTGTAGACTGTAATGAAACATTAAATTATGAAGACAAATAAATTACCTTGGAGGTAGGTGACATTTTAGTATATCTCCCATTAGAAACCGAAATGAGTTTGGCACAATCAGAGGAGATATAGAATGATACCTAAGATGAAAAATTTGATCTAGTACAAGGAATATATACTATCAATATGATTTCTAATTTTAAAAATATTTTGATCTCATTTCAGATGGGGGGTACTATTCAAAAATGAAAGAAATGAATCTGACACGGATCATGACATAGAATCTTGGATGTATGGCATTCTAGAAACAAGGGTCCAAAAATTATTACACGTCAGAAAAATATCACCACACACCAAATATATAACAAAATATGAAGAGTATTACTCTGCGGAGGAAGACGAAGATTCTTATTGGTTCGGAGAGGAGAATCAAAAAATAAAATAAGAAGAGTATGATTTTGTTGAGGAAGAAGAGGAACACATGAAACATAAGGATACAATAAACTTTGTTGCGGCCAAAAATAAAAACGTGATACATAGAAACAACACTCAAGAGCCACAAAGCATAAGGAAATAAGAAGAAATACATGAGAAAGAAGTAAAACATTTGTTTATATTAATTGACGAAGCATCTCATAAAAATTGCCCAAATTCATAGGGAGAAGAGATATAAAAGACTATTTATAGCAAATGGTTAGAGTCTTTAAAAAAAAAGATGCATGAATGGAAGAAATGGATGATGCATTGACTGTAAATACTTCTCGATGGCGTGCAGCACATACACCCAACATTCCACACTAGAAATCACTAGTAGTCTTGATAAAAATCAAATACTTAAAAAGAGAAGGATATTATACAACAATACTATAATATACATGGGAAGGAGACCCCCAAAAAAACATCAAGGCACGCATAAAACAATGGAATATATGTGGATAAACATCCCCAGTGGTATGGATAAAGATTTTCTTCTAGACTTTAGGTCCCCTACTAAGGATGTGGTATACCCATCTGGAGACAAACATATGACCAAATAGTAACATATTTTTACCACACTTTTAATTTTTTGGATGTTTAATTACAAATCCTTGAGGCATAAATTTTTTTCCACACATTTCTATTAATATCTAATGAGGAGGAAATTAGTCAATTTATGTGCATAGAAAAATAAAATAGAAAAGAAGAATCTTCTAAGAAAAGTGGAAGAATGGAACCAAAAATAATAGAGGAGATGACATACTTCTTTACCATATAAAAACAACGCAAAGAAGATACAAAGGAATGCCCTCATAATTTGAAATTTAATGTCCAAGAAGGAGCAATAAAGGTGATGGAGACAAATCATGAGAAGGATCAATATTTCTACAAACCTTTAAAAATTAGAGAAGAAAACATTGGAAAAAATGGTGGAGAAAAATTTACAAAAATAAGGGACTATTGGAAAGAAGAGGAAGCTTTCAAAAACATATAACTTCTTCAAGAGTATCAAGATATCTTTCCTAAATATTTTAAATAACTTTTAAGAATCAAAGAAGAAGTGGGAAGCATGACAATTCAAATCAAGGAGGGGTTCAAATCACAAAATAAAAGACCCTACAGACTCAACCCATACCTAAAAGTTAAGGTGAAATATGATAATTATAAAAATTTAAACATATGAATCATTAAACTAGTGGAGGATTCCAAATGGATAATCCCATCAGTGGTTCAAAATAGGAAACTAGGATAAATAACAATATGTGTGGATTACAGGGAACTAAATACAGTATGCATACATGACCTATTTCCCACTCCATTCACCAAGGAAGTGTTAGAGAATGTGCCAAGTAGGGAAGTATACTCATTCACTAACGGGTTTTCAGGATATCACCAGGTCATAATAACTCCAGAGGATCAACCCAAAAAAACATTTACAACAAAATGGGGTCCATTCATGTACATGGTAATGTCATTTAGATTATACAATGCATTAGTTGTATTCAATCGCAATGGTCAATACTTGTAAAGATTTCATACATGCTAGAAGTATACTTGGATGAATGGATAGTCTATGTGTTGTTAAAAGACCATATACATGTATTATTCCTAATTCTTGAAATATATCGCGCACTACAAATCTCTTTAAAATTGAAGAAATGCATCTTCTTGACACCATTTAGCACATTACTAGGACATATCATTTGCAAATAAGGCTTGTTGATAGATTCATTGAAAAAATCCATAATAGTAATATTACCACCTCCAAAAACAAAAAAATGATGTCCATACTCTATTGGGATATACAAGATATCATAGGAAACTTAAAAGGAATTAAGCAGCTATACGTGCCCCATTTGAGGAGTTACTGAAGAAGAAGAAAAACAAAAAAATGAATGGAAAAAAGAGTGTGTGAATGTATATGAAGTATTGAAGTACAAAATATTGCATGTTCCAATTCTTATATTCCTAGACTAGAAGGTACTTTTTCATGTACATGTAGATTCTTCTGGGATACGAATAGGAGCAGTATTTGATCAACTGCGGGACAAGGCGAACCACCCTACCCCATTTGTAAATAGGAAATGGGATAAAATAGAAAGATAAGCCATAGCCATGGTGTATGCAATACATAAATTCAAACATTATTTACTAGCTACACCATTTGTTTTCTATATTGATCATGAACCCCTAAAGTAGTTAATAAAAAAACCAGTATTACAAGTCAGAGTTTGTAGATGGTTAATGTTGTTCTAAGAATTTGAGTTCACAATATCTATCAAGCCAAGGAAATTGAATAATGGAATAGACTATCTATCCAAAATTGATAATGTAGAAGACCAAGTACCAAACGATAATGGATTACCCATATCCCATTTTTTCTGCATAGAAATAATTCCCAAAAAACTAGAAATAATTACACAACTCTTGTCCACTGGTGACTTTTCCACATAATACATAAAATAAAAAAATTGAGGCTATTGATCTATAAATCTCCTTTCACTCTAATCTAAGGATCATTTTATAAAAAAGGTAATATGGTATATTAAGAAGAATGGTTCTCCACTATGAACTAGAAAAAATATTAAAGGAAGAACATGAAGGAATAGCAGGTGGACATAATGATGGAGATACAAATGCATCGAAAATTTTGATGGTAGAACTATGATGGCTTACACTATTCAAATATGCCCACAAACATGTTAGAACTTATGATGCATGTCAAAGAGTAGGAAAACCAAATGCAAGGGATGAAATGCCACTAAGACTGGTTCTATCCTTAACCCCATTTTAAAAGTGGGCCATTGATTTCATTGGTCCAATCAAAATCATGGCACGAAACTCACAAACAAGATTCATAATCACAAGGATAGAATATTT
The DNA here is from genome assembly GCA_019776745.2 of Taxus chinensis. Lineage (NCBI taxonomy): Eukaryota > Viridiplantae > Streptophyta > Pinopsida > Cupressales > Taxaceae > Taxus > Taxus chinensis. Next base: position 127,515,773 of record CM034150.1, read on the forward strand.
AACAAGATGGGTGGAAATAATGCCAAAAAATATTGTACCCCAAGTAAAGTAGAAAAACTTATCTATGATAACATAATCGCACATTTTGGATGTCTGCTTAGTATTTCTAGTGATCAAAAGAAACATTTTGTAAATAAAAGAGTTTAATGAGTCCTCAAGCATTTCCTTATAAACCATAACAAGAGTACTTAGTATCATCCACAGAAAAATGGAATAGTGGAAGCATTCAAAAAATTCCTAGAAAATTTTCTAACCAAGATATGTTCTCTATAGAAGGTGGATTGGGGCTTGAAGATACTCATGGCATTGTGGGCATATCAGACTACTTATAAACCACTCACTAAGTATTCTCCATTTCAATTAGTTTAAATATTGGAGGATTTAGTATTGATGGATTTTACTGTTCAAATTTTTAGAGTAACTAAAGTATTTATATAAATAAGGAGCTGTATCCGCATGAAATATTTATTGCTCTGGAGAAACTAGATGGAAAAATGTTCATTGCCACCTACAACCAAACTTAGGAAAAAATAAGACAAAAATGATGGCATAGTATACACTGCAAACATAAATAATTTGAGATTGGATATAACGTCTTACTATATAATAATAAGTATTAAAAGTTGATGAAGTTAAAAGTTTGATGGCTAGGACTTTATATAGTCCAAAATATTTCATCATCAAGGGTTGTCAAGCTTAGAACTTTAAGCGGCGCAAAATTTTTAGGACATATCAATGGAGTGTGGCTCAAGAAATATTATACAATGGAATACAAGGAATAAGAGAGTTGAAAACAATTAACATCCATCACTTCTAAAAATCGACAATTTGGTGGATTTGAAGAGGAGGAAGGTGAAAACCCATTAGGGTGTCTTTTCTTTGAAAATAAATTAGACTTAGAAATAGAGGAAAAGAGGGAAAATGAGAACAAAGTTACAAATCCATGATCAAACCACAAGGAAATGGAAAAGGAAAGTACAAAAATAAGAAAAATCATTGAATAAAGAAGAAAAGAAAAACCACATAATAAAGAAGAAAATGAAAAAATAGTGTAATAAAGGGAAAAGAAAAAACCGCAAGACAAATAAAAATAGAAAACATGCAGAAGGAATTCAAAATTCGTGGCACACTAGAACACCACAGAAGGAATAAAAATGTTTTGGTACACTATAAACACGTGAATCAACGAAAATCCATGCAAAGAGAGGAAGAAGATCATACACAACAAAGAAAACATATAATAAGAAAAGGAAGCCAACCACACAGAAACTAATTATTGTGGCAGGTGACCATGTAAGAAAGATAAAAAACCTATATAAATGAGTTAAGAAGAATGAAACACCATTTATTTGATTACTCAAGTGCAAAACCAAGAGGAAGAATACACAAATCACATGAAGAGAATAACTAGGGCTCACAGTAAGTGAGAACAATGGCCACTCCTACAGTTGTCCCACAAAACAAATTTCCCCATCCCAAGTTCAGAAAGAGAAAACTCAAATCCATGCTACCATATCTAATGGGATCATATTCCTACACTCCATCAAAGGTTTCCCACACCTGTGATACACATAAGAGTATGACCACATCATTCTAACCCAATAGACTATGACCACACCCGACTTGCGGTTGACTAAACATTATTGGTTAGATTTGATGAAGCTACATGGGTAGAAGTGTATAAAGACAATGCGAAAATTATTTCCAAGCTGAAGTTTGATGGTTAGAAATAGATCCTATATTTATATATAGTGGATATTATCATTAGGGTTTTTTTGATTCAATTACAAAATTATATGTTTTACTTTGATTAACCCTATGCAATAACCCTTAAAGTGTTGGAGAGCATTATAGGATTTTTAGAAAGAGGACATTTGGTACTAAAATTATAAAAGAAGAAAATTTTAACACAACAAGTAACTTAAATAATGAGTACAACCTATTGGTACCCAAATTGATTCTCCCTCAGAAGCTGAGCAACATCACAATTTTGACAGGAAGCTTAGAGGCAAGCAGAGCACGTTGTGTGTCATTTTGTAGCAGGGGAAAAATGTATCTTGCTCTTTGTCACTCAGATGTAGAGAAATGGGTAGCACCCTTAAGAGGATTTGATCTATCCTCACTACTTTATGGTTGTGCCTTTCAACCAGGGTGAGAGGACTCGTTTGCAGCCTGCTATTTGTGGAGGAGATGGAGATATCCTACTTTGCAAAGTTATTAAGAAGACCTTGAAGAAAACATGATCAATACAGCAAAATCTAACTCTCACGAGTTGTCACCCTAGATAATGGAGATATTTTCTAAGCAAGGTTCAGGCTACTAAAGACAATGAAAACATGATTTCTTTTGCATGTTTTGGTAACAGAAATTATGCATTTGTGCACACACAGGACAATCGGGGGTAGTATGGGTATGATTGGTTGTTTTTAAATGAATTTTGGGGGGAGGTGAGGCAAAGTGGACTTTGATTCACCAGATCTTTGAGAACTTTTACAAAAATGGAAGGCTTGATTAACAGAATGCTTCAAAACAGCTAAAATGTTCCTTTAACTAGAATGATGTGCTTTCAGTGGAGGCCCAGATCAACACATTTTCACACAAACTTTAAGGATCCAAAATGAAGGCTCAAATTGAAAAACTTAATTAAACACTATCAATCTTTGTTTTATCACGCCTAAGATACCCTCAAAGGCTAACAAACAATCTTAATCATCATGCTAGGAGTAAAGTAATTTTAAACTTGTTTATTTCATTATCAAATGAAAACTCTTCTGATAAATGAAATTGCAAGTGCCACCAGACTATCACAAAGCTAAGATCTTGTGTGATTCACAGAGATTTCAATGTAAGATTGAGATGGGAATAAGAAAAAATGTTTGCAGGAATTCAAAAATGAAGCAGACACAACTTTGCTCAAAATCGACACAGATTTACTCAAATTTGATTAAATTTGTCAGCAGGGGAAAGTTTCTAAAACAATCTCAGAGCTTGTTAATGGCTGCACACTCACAACCACCTTGACATGATCAAATTTAACACAAAATAAATAAACAGGTTCCTCAGGTAGTCTCTCAGAAAAGATGGGCTCTGTCAAACTTTTTCTCTCAGGAATTAGCTCCCGACCTCTAACACTGCAACCATTTGCACAACAAATTCATGTAATTTATAACATTTTTACAACAAAGTTTTCCCCCCAAAAAACATTCAAAGCACCATTGCTTGTTACGATTTTTATTATGACCCCTAAAATAAAATCTACAAAAAGGTTGTTAGGTGCTCAGGGAGGCATATTTATTCTAATATCTCAACATTCAATTCTTTCATCTGGTAGATCACTCTTCCTCTTATGTGCCAACTACTTCCGCCCCTAATATGTCAAATCTGGTTCTTTGTGTGCCAAGGAAGGAAAAACTGGAAAATCAGATTGAGGTCAATAGTCATATCACATCTTAATGGTAATAGATGTTTTCAAATTTTTTTCCACCAAACCAAGATATCAACAGGTCTTTTGTGTGCCAAGGAAGGAAAAACTGGAAAATCATATTGAGGTCAATAGTCATATCACATCTTAATGGTGAAAGACGTTTTTAGACCTTCCCCATTGAACCAGGATATCAAATTAATGTTCCTCTTCATTTGGTGTGCAGGAGACTCCAAGAAATGATAAAAAACTAGAAAAATTCACATCCCCAGGAGCTTTGGAGCAGAAATGGCAGAAAATCATATACATATGCACAGTTACTGTCAATTTTCCTTTTGAATTTGGACTGTCCACTTGGGAGATCTGAGTTAAGACGGGCTTGGGGGTTCCTTTTTACTTTTTACACCTTTTGGAAAAAATGCAAAATTTCTCAATTTTCTCCGCCCCTCTGCCTTTGAAAAATGGGCTTGACACGTGTCCCAATATGGGTCCCAGTGGAAACGTGCTTCCTTTCTACACTTTAACCCCTTTTTTCACAAAAGGAAAATTTTCCAAATTTCCCCCAGACATCCACACCTCCACTGTTGACCTTTACATCAAATTTTGACTCATCCTTTGTTGGGCTTGTGGGCCATTTTGATGATTTTAACCCTTTTGATGACAAGAGGCAAAAAATCCAAGTTGCCCATGATGGCCCGCTTCCCCACCATTTTGAATTTTCAAATTGCCACGTGTCTCAATGGTGCATTTTGAGATGGGCCCCAAGAGTAGAGACCTTGAATGAGCGCGGGCTCATCATGTGTCCTAGTTTGACAGAATTTGTTGAAAGTTGAAAGCTCGGTGAAAGGCGCCATGTATCTAGGGTCCGCGACGGTCTCCTTTGGCCTTTGAAAAGTCCAAACACAAGACAAAGTAAGAGGAAGCTTTCAAGTTTCGTCCTAGTGCTTCTATAAAATAAAAATCAAAGGCCGGTCCCCAAACATGCGCGGTCCCTCTACGTGTCCTAGGCCCCTCAAAATTGTTTAAAAATGTTTAAGTATGGGAAGACCCGGCGGAAGCCTCCATGTGTCTTTATGGCGCAATTTCAAGATGGTCCTCAAGAGCGAAGACTCTAAATGAGCACGTGCTCACCACGTGTCCCTATCCTGCCAAACTGTATTAGCTACATTAAAATTTTTCTAAGTCTGAGAAATGCAGCAGAAGCCTCCATGTGTCCTCTCGGCGTAATTCTAAGGCCAAACCCAAAGCGAACTTACAAATGAGTGTCGTTCCTCCAAGTGGACCAATTTTGGGTCGAGGCGATCCACATAATTTTTGGAGTGCCCCGCTGAGCCGCATCTAACCAAAAGGGGCCACGTTTCCACTGATGCAGAAATGAAAATTTGATGGGGAAAACTCACCCGTCAAACCGTATAATGTAGGAAGACAACTGTTTGAGCTCGAAGATGAAATTTTCTTCGAGGACAGAGAATTCAGAAATTTTACAAGGCTCAAACACACTCCTCTGTGCTACATCCATTCATTTTTCTTAGGTATTTGGGACTAAAACGACATGGACAATAATTCCCGATTGTGGAAAATGGAAAGAACGGGATAGCCTGAGTTTTATACCCAATTTACAGACTTTTTCATATGGTCAGAGGAACAAAGAACAAATATTGGGCATTTAAGAGATCCTCAGCCAAGAAAGGAACTGACCATGGTAACTGAATGGGGGACAGAGGCTTTCAAGCACCAACATGGGGAGATGAAAATGTGACAGAGGCTGCAAACTGAAAGATTTTTTAATGGAAAATGGGGCAAAACTAATTTGAGCACCAACACAACCACTACCAAAATAAAAGTTTCCATTGCAAACATAAAAAATAATGTGCTAAGGTATGCTGCAAAAGTAATATGTTTGAAAATATTCCACACAAATAAAGAGGATATGATATACACAAGAAGTGACACAATAGCCCTATAAATGATAATGATCCAGTACAAGTACAACCTATGTGAAGCATTGAATGCATAATTTCATGAGAATATTAGAAAAATTAAATAAGGTAAGCTTACATTATGCTATGGATTTGATATTACTATGCTTATCTATGTACTCTCACACTGTCGAGAAAGTTAGATTAGGTCATATGGGAAAAAACACACATATTACAACTCAAATTATTAAATACATGAATAGTTTACCATTGCTCAATCAGAAAAATTCCCTCATTGGGTGGATAGAAAAAAAAGGAGATCGGTACTATCCCAAGTGTGGTTTTTAGAAAAAATATTGGCCATATATGAAAAGGAAGTGGTGTTCATAACAAATATTGATTATACGTTTTTATGTCCTTTCATCCCGCAGATCACCCATATTTCATCGCTTCCATATGAAGCCTCAAATTAATTGGTGAGAACATCGGTCAAAACTCTCTACACCATACCGATTGATCCACATAAGCCAATTCCAAAAATTATATATGATATTATGGAAGAAACTTGGGAAGAATTTAGGATAAAATATACTAAATACATCACACAAGATCCTACGGAGGTAAATGGATGATCAAATCCACAAGAAAATATGCTAAAATATAAAGCTTAGGAAAAGGGAAAAAATGCAATGGAAGAGAAGTAGATGATAGAACTTGAAGTGTAGATGGTGAAAAATATGGCCACAAAGAGACATGAAAAAAAATAGCTCAAAATCCCAAGAAACTCAAGGTGGGAAAAGAGACAATGAAACCTATTCAGAAGGAATTAATTAATGAAGAGGTGAGTGATGAACTAGAATACTATAGAGAGTAATCAATGCAAACAATATAATTATATGAGCAAGGGACCCCATCCGAAGAAGATAAGAATCCAATAGAGCATCCATAAGAGGAAGAATCAACAAATGTAGGTAATAACGAACTTGAATTTACTAGGGAGATTGAGTCACTAGAATAATCTGAACTCACAAAGGCTACATACCAATTTTATAAGGTATGCGTTAAACATGGTGGTGCTACACAACTAGAAAAATAATCTAATCCGAGTAGTAACATAATACAAATATTCATGGTTAAATGAATGCTACACTACATGAAAATATTCTCACTTGTGCTAGAAGCCATAGTCCAAATGTTTCCAAAACCACAAGAACAAAATATTTAAAAACAACTAGAATTGTAGGAGAAAATCATCATGGAAAACTTTGAAATAATACTCTAAGACGTGAAAAACAAGAAGAGAATATCATCAAAAGGAAAAGTGCAAATTACAAAGATAGAAGAACAATTTGAAATAAAAAAATGCGGAAACCAAAGAAGATAAGGATAAAGAGGAGAATGAGAGGAAGAGAAAAGTATATGCATAGAAGAAGAAAATAGAAGAAGATGAAAGGAAAAAACAAGAAGAGGTGGAGAAGAAGAGAAAAGAGGAGGAACAGAAGAAAAAGAAAGAAGAGAAACAAAAAAGAGAAGAGGAAAAGAAAATAAAGGAAGATGGGGAGGAGAAGAGGAGAGAAAAAACAAAGGGAAAAGAAAGAGGATGAAGTGAAAAATAAGGAAGAGGAAAAGACAGAAAGAAGAGGAGAAGAAGAAACAAGAGGAGGATAAGAAGTAAGAGGAGGAAGAAAAGAATAAAAAAGAGGAGAAAGAAGAAAATATAAAGGAAGAGGAGAGGAAAAAATAGAAAAAGAAACCATTGAAATAGCACATATAACAGGCCATAACAAATTCCTCCTCCAAAAAAAACTATGCCACCAAGCATACTAAAGGATATCATGGTTTTAGTATCTCACAACCTCACTTCTTTTGATCCACTACAGGATTCATTGGCTAATTGAAAAGGTCTTGGAATAAAGTAAAAAATCTCGTAGTTTCCAATTTCAACATAGAGTAGTGGAACAAACAAAGGAAGGGTTTATAATACATCTAAGGAAACTTACTCCTATGAAAAAAATCCAAATTTAGTAACATACTAGATGAAATATTAAAAAACAATTGGATGTAGTGATATGTGGTGTTAGAAGACACCATGAAACATATGATCACATCCATCCAACCAATTAGACCCCAGTATGAGGCGATCCGACACTACCCATAGATAAAAGGGTGGAGAACACTTTGTAGAATATTTTATTTCACTCTATTTGAGATTATGTATGGGACAACCAAATCTACAAAGAATCAGTGGAAAACTATAAATTCACGAAGGTTATGCAAAACACTATAATGAACAAGGAAAGTAGTGATAAACTAGAAATAACTCTCACCTTATTAGAAATTTCAATTTCCAATGTGGCTACATACTACACAGATACCATGGGATAACTAGGGGTTAGTGTACACACCCAAAAATTACATGGTGTAACAATGAAATGTGACATGTCTCCAATGATGACACAAAATCCTTCCAAGACGAGAGTGAGATCCAAATCCCTTCCTCTGTCCTTTACATCCCCCCTTTGACTCAACCCAACCCCTCCACTTTGTTCTCAAAATTCAATTTTTCCGATAAGACCACCGTTTACCTTTTGGAATTGTTTTTTAGAGGTGGTTGCGTTACTGCCCCAAAAATCGTGCAACCTCCCCCTTCTTGAAAGAGCTCCAGTTTCACAGCCACCCCTATGGAAATATGGGTAGTTTTGTCACCATATAAATTGAGATTAAAACACTCTTTTTTAAACACATGTTTTGATTTTGACTTGATTTTCTTTCACATTTCTTAGTCAAATTGGCTTAAAATGGGAGTTTTGGAATAGTATTGAGTTTTTTTCCCTTATTTCTAAAATAGTAAGTTGAATTCTTCTCCTCAAGCCATTTTCTGATCGACATGTGTACTTGACATCTTATAAAAATGACACTTTTATTCATACCATAGGTTGGGAACTTTGGATTTTTGTGAAGTGTTATGCTACTACATTTTGGGTAGGTTTTTACACAGATAACTAGTTCTATACTTGGTTTCCCTTCTGCTTACATTTCATCTACCTTCCATGCGTCAAGCCAACCACTTGTTTTCATGATTCCGTGCTGATATCTAGAGCCTTACTCATCTAGATCAATTGTAATTCAAACTTTGGAAGGATATATAAGCTGAGGAAACAATGAATGCACCATTAACATCACTGGGACAAACTACCACAATATTGTAGTCACCAGGTTGGGGGTGTATTTTAATTATTTTAAGCTTTAAACATAGGCATAGTTTATTATAATTCGAAGAAGCAATTTGTTTGTTTTGTTAAAAGAGGAAGATTTCATCACTTCTCGTACAAATTTTAATTCCATTATTCCTTTCAAAATATTCCTCTTATTAAACTTCCCCCCTTGATAAATTATTTATATTTTATCCTTGTGGATCATCTTCTTTGGAAACTAGTTGGAGGAAGAAATGAGTAAATCTTTGTATTTTCTTTTATTTCCTATTTCTTGTAATTAATTTAGAAGTAATTTTTTTAGGGAACATTTATTTGGAAAAGAGGAAATTGCTTCTTATAAGCTTCCCCTTTCCAAAAAACTTAAGGCTTAATATTTGTTAGGGGAAGTTTTATTTCATCGGATTAATAACATTTGAGTACTTCCTCATTAGAGTAGTATTACAAAACAACCCTGCAATAGAGGAATAACCACATCCAACTATTCCTTGTTTATTTTTATTTTAATTAGAAGTTGTACATTTAAGTTAGATCATTTCTTTGTGTCTGTAGAAGTATATTTTCTTTCTTTTTAATAAATATAAATAGAAAAAATTAATATCTAATTAAATAATTTTGTTTAATTTCATTTTTTAAAAGCTTGTTAAAATAAAAATAGATACAATAAGTATTTGTATTTATTTTATTCAATTAACTGAGAAGGAATTTATTAAATTAAAGGACTAAATACACCTATATTTTATTTAGATTAGATTTATTTTTGTTATTTACTTTGTATCAAGATTTAGAGTAATTTAAAGATCCAAACCAAAACAATGAACCTAGTCACTATGAATTCACGCTACCAGTCCTTAGCCTTTGATCATCCTTTGACCAACTTAGTTATTATGAATTTGCACCACTACTTCATATCCTTTGAATAATTTTCCATACCCATCTCATCTTCCACATTTTGGATGTCTCGACACGACCTCAGGAAGTTGAGTGCACTAGGAATCCCATGTCATTTTTCTTGTGTACAAATTCTGGTGAACTCAACATGAAAGACTAGTTTCTTCTCATTTCCATTTTTAGTGTATTTACTATTATTACACATTATCTCTCTCTCTCTCTCTCCCCCCCCTCTCTCTCTCCCATTATTCTACGATTGTTCATATACCCCCCGAATATAATGGATCAGGACTATAACAAGACCATTTTAGGCTTTGAAGCTTATTATACTAATATAAGTGCTCAATAGTAACCCTCATTGTTTGGGTGGGCTGATAATAATTCCCAAAACTCCCCTACATTATGTGTCTCTTCGATCCAAATTCTAAATCCTTCCTCTAGAATGAGGATTTAGTATATTGATAAACTATAAACCTACCAGAGGCCATAAGCGAAGCTTTCTAGCTCTAACAACATGAAATTTTCCAAAGAAAAACGATTATACCCATGAATCTTGACAAGGACATAGATTAGCATGCAATATGATTCAAACCCATCCTATTTACAACATAATAAATATATTTTGGCATAATTTGTCTAAATACGTGATGAACTTAAAGTAATATATGGATCCTTAGATAGGTTGCAAGCATATACCGATACCCTTAAAAAAAATGTTTCTTCTACCCGAAAAAAATTAGAAAACATACCTTAAGATATTTGTAGTCATATGTATATGTGTTACTTGTTCATTCAAACTGTTCTAGAGAACTTAATATGCCCCAGATAATACCTACACCATAACCTATTAAACTCCTCATCATCCCCCTTTTCATCACGAAACCTCAATGATAGGATCTTATGCAATGGGTAGTTATGCCAAATACCTGAAATAACACCTTGAATTCACTATATAGGGTGTCATGCTTCACACCCATTGCAAAATCTTCCTAAATTTAAAGGAGAGGGAGACCCTAACACCCATATCAAATCATATACCACTGCAATCAAAGAAATCCTTCCATGGGATGTGATAGTAGCTAAAATATTTCCAAATACCCTTGAAGGGAATGCTCTATATTGGTATTATCAAAGCCTTGAGGCCTCCATACATTATTTTAAATAAATTATTTTCGAATTCATTAAATCCTTCAACATGAATAAGATTTTACAAATAGGAATCATGGATTTCTTACATATTAAACATGAACAAACTAAATTTGTCGCTCATTTCATACAGAGATGGCTTCAAGTCCTCTACTCTTCCATGAGCACATGTAAGATGGATCAAATGGAACTCCATGACCTTTTCCTTCATTCAATTAATTGAGAAACTAAGGAATAAATGTACAATTTTCCTTTCCATAGCTATGAGGAAGTGCTAGAAGGTTCCCTTTGCATCAACCAAGTAGTTATTGATAGTGGACGTAAAACTTATGGTCCTAATGAGAAGTTGGTAACTTCCAACCAAAATAACATGAATTATCAAAGCATCATGAATAATAACCAAGGGCCTAAATTCTTGAACCGAAATTATGGTGTTACCATAGATGGTGTTATCAAACAACCAAAGAAGCCTAATGATACAAACATTGGTAACACAAACAACAATAATAACAATAAGGGGAATAAAATAAATAACTCTATCCCCTCTATCAATGCACTTGATTTCAATCCTCCTCCTCCTTAGCAAAACCAATCCCGAGGTTAGAGCCAAAACCAAAATCGTAGCCAAGGGGCACCAAATTACCCCTATAAACATCAACCCTAGAACAATAATACGTGATTAAACAAACAAAAAAATCTAAACCAATGGCCAAGGGGTTACAATGCCAATTCATATTATGGATTTCATGGTTTTATTGGTGGTGATTCACAAAATTTTATAGAATATAATAAATTCATTAAGAGAATCCCAAAATACCAACAATGACAATTCATAGAAATGTTCTTGAGAAACCCTAAGGGGCCCCCATAATCCTGTTACACCAAACCTATTGCACCTCAAAATGTAAACTTAGGAATTTATCAGGATCCATTCCCTAAACACCTTAAAGAGAAGAAGATAATTCATCAAAATTTCAACAAGGGTATTCCTATTAGGATCCATGACCATGCAACTTTGAATTTTGAGAATTTCTGGGTTTCCCCCAACCTAGAACAATGAAACAAGATAAATATTCTAGGGTTGAATTAGAAATTAAACCAGGTATCAACACAACAAATAAAACAAGAGAGTATGCTTCACAACCTCTCCCCACTCACTCCCTTTTGCATGATGACATTATTATGGTCTCCAAACCTGTGAGAGCATGTGATTTGGTTAATGACTTAAACAAGACATTTTCTAATATTTCATTCTTAGATTTGTTGAAGAATTCACTGGATCATCGTTCTACCTTATTATATGTGTTAATAATTTTCCATTTTATCCATGTCATGCCTCCTCCTAAGGCTCAAATTAATCACATTGATTTTGACATACATCCTCCAAGTCAAAATGATAGGGATACAAAATATGTGTTCGACAAAAGTAAGATTACTTCTGACACTGAAATAGGCCAAAGAGGACATCCCACATTATACTTACAAGTATGGGCCTATAATAATTATGTCAAGAGAGTAATGATTGATGATGGGGTTGTGGTGATCATAGTTCCCTTTTATTTCTTGTAAAAGTTACAATATGGAGAGACTAATTTCTCTTCAACAAGGAACACATTGTGATGTTATGATAGTCTTAAAGCCACATCAATTGGAACCATAGTCCTAGTTTCTCTTAGAATGAAAACCATTTAAACTGAATTCTACATCATAGATAAGGAAATGAACTACAACATACTCGTGGGAAGACCATAGATTCACATGATGAGGTACATTCCTTCCACTTTGTTCCAAGACATTAGATTCCTTCATTTTGGTAAGGTCTTCTTTTCTCAAGGGGATCCTAAATCTTTCAACATACACATGAAAAACTAATCCAGAGATCAAATCAGTGTGTATAGTTTCCCTAAATCTCCCATGATCATTATAATATGGTAGAAGACTCCAAGATATTTTTGTCTCATGTTTGAATGTGAAAAATAGACTCTATTGGAGCAAGTTATGATCCACAAAAGATTCTAGTTGAAGGAAAAAAAATAGGGGGAACTAGACAATCATGCTGTGACACGTGGAAAGTTAGAGATGGAGCAAAAGAGTAAACAAATTAGAGATGGAGCATTATTTTCAAATAATTTTGTGGAATTTCGTTGAATGATGAAAGGAAAATTGAGGCAATCCCATATTTTCATATTTTCTTTGAAATCCAGATAATGGTGTCACCTGTAGGGAAGAGATGAGGGATAGGTTTATCATACTTAGGATCTACATCTCACATTTAAGGTTAAAAACATACTTTTTTTTGTTGACAACAACTTCTACATTTCAAAATATTTGTTGTTGATTTTATGGTGCAAAAGTATGGGCACCATTTTGTATTGTAATTAATATACAAACTCATTGTGTCCACACATGGTATTTGTACATACATGAAGACCCTTATTTTTAGGCATTTATTTGTAACTATCCTATATGGTTACAATTAGTATGTACATTGACTTCACTAACAAACTAGTTTGCAAATTATGCATGGCGATATTTTGTAGTGGATAGTAGTTTCACCATTTTTGGTATGCAGACAGTTTGATTCTATCCTATTTACAGTTTAGGATGTTGGGATAGATATTTCATTAACAGATTCACATGATTCAATTTTGACACTCTTCTATTTTTGGAATGTGTAGTCTAAACATTCTGGATCATGATTGTGATATTTGAAGTGATTGCCAATTTCATGGGGATAGTGGACACTAGCTATTTTTGGCATGTAGATGTCTTTACATACTGATCTATTTTGGTGTAATTATTTTTACACTATTGGCCATGTCATAAAGTATCAATTAAACAATTACCTCCCTTACCTCTTTTAGCAAAAAAGTGTCTATTTTTAAAATTGATCGATTGTTTGTGATGGTAGTTACAACTATTGAGTTCACAGTTGTTGCATAGATTGACATAATCACAGAGTATCAGTGGGATAGTTTCCTCTTTTGACGAACAATTGCCTAATTTCTAACTGATTGATTTTTTTATCAGCCAAAAATTTGTAGTGATATAACCCATAATGTTATTTCTATATATCTTGTATGTGTTTGTGAAATACAAGAAGATGATTAACAACATTTGTGGGTGGAAAACAACTTTTTGTGAACAAAAAAGCCTTCTCAGTGGGAAGGAGTGATATGAAGATCAAATAAGTGGGCAAAGTCTCCCTAAATCTCCTAGGATCATTATCGTATGGTATTAGACTTTGAGATATTTCCTTCGCTTATTTGAACGTGAAAAACAGACTCTGTTGGAGCAAGTTACCATCTGTAGAAGATTCTAGTTGAAGGAGAGAAAATAGGGGCAAATAGCCAATCACGTTGCGACACGTGGAAAAATAGAGATGGAGAAAAAGAGTAAAAAAAAGCTTTTGTGACTCTGGTCTTCAACGTTCACTTTTTGGATGGGTGGGCCCACTATTCTTATCGCTGGGGGCCCTCATCCAAGGTTGACACACTTTTTTATCGAATGGGTATTTTGGCTGTCATTACTTCATTTAACTATTGTCACAATTTTGTATATATATATATATACTTTATATTGTAATTACATTGTAAATGTGGGATATATTACAGAGCACTGTGATTATATTATGCACTATATAAGGACTAAGCAAACTCGTCGAGTTACTGACCAACTTCCTGACTTATGATCTCATTTCCCACATCATCCAGCCCACTAACTCCTTCACCAGTTGATTTTAACTCCTTGTTGACATGTCTAAACTTGGCCAATGCCACATAGACCATCCATTTGGTCGATTCACATTTATCCACAACCAAAAAACATCGACCGATCATACCACTTGAAGTCCAAACATAGCAAGCCACATACATGACATTAACCAAAATGTGGCTCATAGCCACTTAACCAAACCGCCCATCCATTTGTAAACAATCTGTTCGAAATATCCCTGGTGTATGTAGGATTTTTCACTCACTTTGGAAAATATGCAGTGGAGGTGGTTAGAGGGGATCAACCCCCTAACCAACCAATTACCAAAAAATTAACCCACTACCATGCCACATAGGCTCCACAAGATATAAAATGCAGTAAATATATTTAAACATGCTTTTTAGTAGGACTGTGTAATTGTGCTCAATGAAAGGTTTTGTAAAAGCCATTGAAATGGAGTAAGACCCCAAAGCTTTGTGCAAAGTCCCTCAATGGACCATATGATAAGAAATGAGCAAGGAATCCTATTTGCATGTATTAAAACTTGAAATAAACAAGAAATCTAACAAATAACATTAATATCTATTCTTGAAAGCTTTACAAAATATGCCTACTAAAGACTTAAGCAATTAGTTTTGTTGTTTACTCCATGAGGGTAAATAAATCTCACTAAATGGCTACGTGGCCAAGTTTAGCTATTCCATTACTAACCTATCATGGGTGCAAGATGAAGCTATTTTAATGGTGGATGACCCAAGATCAAATGCCTTATTAGCTTGGCTAATGCAAATGAGCTCTTAAGCTTTCTTAGGCTTGTTTTGGTTTTGTGTTATGTAAAGTTGTGTCTTTGAATGGGTAGGCTTAGCCTTGTATTTATAGTTTTCCACTTGGGAGAGATTGGAATTTGGGTGCATGTGGGACTAAAGCTCAAAAAACACTTTTAGATTAGATTAGGATAAACATGCTTTAGACTTAGTTGAGCTAGGATTAGGCTAGTTAAACAGGGTTTAGGCTAGTTAAACTTTGATTAGCAAGTGATTAGAGACTCATTGAGAGTTGGGAGGGGTCTGGATAACCAATTGCAATTGATGGATAGCCTACGAAGCCAATAGAAGTGGTCTAGAGAGAAGTAGGAAGGTTTTGAATGGTTGAAAGGAGGAATGTTTAGCTAATAAGAGAGATATTAGCCAAAATAATCTGATTATAGGAGGAATACGACCGAGAAGGTGTCATGAATGGGCATCTAAGAATAGAGTGAAGTATGGGGAATTAATGAAGTGTCGTCAATTGCTTGAATTGGATGAAATGCTAAGTGTAAGCATATATTAGGTGTCTACATTTGCCCCTCTTTGAGGGGCGTAAGCGACGTCACTTCAAAGAAAGTAGACGAGCATAAACAAGTAGAAATTTTTGAAGGGGTAAAAGAAAAATGAGTAGAATGAAGGATGCTCCCTCGATTGACGATCGAAAAGATGACAAAAAGATAATAGAAGAAAGAATAGTGTGAGAAAAGAAGAAAGGGGATATAGAAGAAAAAGGAGTATGAAGAAGGGAGAATGAGCCAACATCCATCCAATGATTTTTAAACAACTTTATTTTTCATCATATTGCTAGTGATCTTCATCATCGGTCATTAAAAAGAATAAACAAAAGTGTAGTATGACATGAAAAGCCATATATGAACAAATGTCCATTACCAAAAACACCAACCCCATGCAACATACAAAATGTAATGCAATACGAGAAAGTAAAAGATGCCTAACTCCATGCAACATACATAATGCAATGCAATACGAGAAAATAAAAGATGCCTAACTCCATGCAACATACATAATGCAATGCAATACGAGAAAGTAAAATAAGCTGACTAGAGAAACATAATGTAATGTTTTTGTTAACGAGCTACAGTTACGACGATAAAGTAAAATATGCCTAACCTGTGCGAACTAATGACAAGGGTTATGATGGTGCCCCAAGCAAAGATACATGCGAGGGGAAATGGAGGACACTTGGGTCCTATGAAAAAACAATGTGCACTACGAAACAGTACCAGGCAACTTGTTGTGCCCCAGAGTACAGACGAAGTAAGCAACCTAGCTTTTGTTGATGGAGGTAGATCAAGATGATCCACAAGTCGCGCACATATGAACAGGTGAGAACCAAAGAGCGACGTTTTGTAAGATGATTTATATTGTTTTTGATGTTTCTTGAAACATATTTGAATGTTTTGATTTTTCTAACATATTTGAATGTTTTTGTGATTTTGAAAGTTTTCTGAAACTATGTACAGGAAGACGATGAAGCATGGATGCCCCTAGAGATAGATGGGATGTATAAGGGCAGAAGGCCACGTGTGTATAAGAAAGGTGAAGATGCAAAAATGCCCCAACGATTAGGTGGGAGTATTCAATGACAAACTCTTCACAAGTAGAAGCGAGACCCAAGGCCATTATGGATAGGTTCAACATGATGTTGAACGTAAACCAATGAAGTGCTGAGAAGAAGCAAGGATGCCCCCATCGTAAGTTGGCCTAAAAGCACGTGATAGAAAGAAAGGAGGCGATTGTTTTTGTGAAAGGGGACAAAGGTGTCCGAAAACAATGGCAAAAAAGTAATCTTATACACATGGATGTTCTGAACGAAGTAGAAGAATGATGCGAATGATATGAATGTAGCTTAGAAGCCTCGCGATGAAGAAGTGATTAGCCAAAGCCACAATTTGTGAGACGAGATATGGACTAGAGTAAGAGCGTGAACAAGGTCCAAAAATGACACTTGGTAACATACTAATCCTGTTTACTCATAGAGATCTAGTGTGTGTATGTGGAAATTAATTACCTCTTGAAGTGAATATTTAATAGACAAAAAGTGAAGACACCCCAACCAATGTGTAGGAATAATTTATTTTGAAAGTCGATAGGTGATTTGTGAATGAAGGGTGGAAGGATAGCCGTACATTGCTCTGCTGCCAGCCAGGCGTCCATAGCCCCCGATGGAGATGTATTTGATTCTAATCGCAACATTGCTCTACTGCAAATCAGGTGTCCATAGCCCCGATAGAGATTATTGGAAATACCCCAAGAGAGAGTAGTATATCAACTAGATTTTTCTTTGTAGATTTTAGCTTTTGATTTTTGATTAATTTTGATTCTTTTTCTTTCTGAAAACTTATTTCAGCTCTCTTGTTTGATAAGGGGTTAAAAACCACTGATGGCTTGATGGAAGGATATGAAAGTGATTGTGAGGACGACATTGGCTAGTGTCAACAAATATGTACAAAAATTCTTCGCAACAAGTTTATTAGATGTTGAATGTGATAGGATCTCTAAGAGGTTAGTCGTTCTTTAATTTACTAAGGTGATAAAAGACTAGGGTCAAACAGATATCATAGAGATAAATGTCACAAAATGCGTGCGAATAAGTGAACCAAAATATCACCGAAGGGATGAAAATGGTAGGAAGACTTGCAGAATTAAGAGTAAGAAAGGGAAGAAATAACATCCACGTGTACGCAATACTTGATTGCAATGTCTGACCTATGTACCTTTGATTTTTCTTGTGTTTTCTCAATGTTTTTTGCATTTTTGAATTGTTTTGATTTTTAGATTTTTGATAGTTTTAAGAGGTTGGGACTTAACAAAGTCACTTTTGTGTGGTAAGATCCCACAACGATATTTGCGACTTCCTTGATAAGGGAGACTAGGTGCATTTGTTTATCAAGAGTTATATTATCTCCGATCTCAATGATCGATGTGAACTCGTACTCACTAAATGACTGCGATTTATCTTGAAACATGGATTTCGTATACGATAGCTTGAGTTCCCTATCCATAGGTTTATGCACTTTTGCGCCATACTTGATGGTTATGTTGATGTGCGTTCTTGAATTGTGCTTGATTTTTAACCCTAAGATCATGTGAGTTGCTAGGAGATTTGGAGTTCTTGGAAGTTTTAACCTGAGCTTGATAATGAACCTGTTTGGGTTTCTTATAAGCTGATGTGTGACTTTTCTGACCCCGAGAAGTGGGAGAAGAGAGCGAACGTTTATGATTGATGATAGGAATGAGAGAAATGATGATGGGATTTCCCCGATCATTGGTAGAAGGATGATGTGAAGGATGAATAGGATATGATCCAAGAATTGAAGAGGATGGGCTACAAGGAGGTGAGCCACTAATAGAAGACGACAAAGGGCTACCAGGATATGGCCCTAAGATGGAAGAAAATGACAAAGGGCTACTAGGATGTGGCCCAAGTATAGATGAGGAGGGACTACTGAGAGGTATCTCATAGATAGAAGAGGATGAAGGGCTACTAGGATGTGGACCAACAATAGAAGGTAAGAGGCTACCAGAGGTGACCCACAAGTAGAAAATGGAGGGCTACTAGGAAGTGGCCCCAGGCTAGAAGAAGTTGATGGGCTACTCAACAGTGACCCAAGGAGAGATTTTGATTGAGGAATGGTGATAGATAAGGAATGATTTGAAAATGAGAAGATAGGCCACGGATCAATGCTAAACCTTGACATCTCATCATGCTCAGAGGAAGGTGAAGATGGAATAGAAGAAGAAGAATCAAGTTCCATGACTTTAGGCTTTTTCTCTATGTTCTGATAAAAGGTCAAATTCTTTTCCCAAATACGCGAGCGTATCGAGTTCTAGAAAGAATCCTTGTTTACAATCATCTAAAGGGATATCATTGTATAATATAATTGCTCCTTCATTATGAGAGAAATCAATCAGTAGAGGTTGTTGTTCTTTGGCCATAAGAGGTTAAACAGAAGAAATGGGTTTGACAAGTGGTGAAGATTGATTGAAAGAAGAAGATGACTCAAGAGAGGAAGTAGGATTGGAGGCAAGTGTCTCATAAAAGGACGATTTAGATTTGGACCTAGATTACTTTTCTAGAAGACGATGTAATGTAGGAGATAAAATAGGATCACATAGCCATCCGTTAAGTTACGACGTAGGAGTCAAGTTAGATGATTGAATAGAGGGAATCTGAATTGTGAAACTCTTTGACGGAGGAAGAGGTTGTTGAGACAACTGATGAAGGAGGTCCTACAAAGAAAGGGAGGACCGTAACTCAAGAACAAAATTAGATCTTCAATTGATGGAACGTGGAGTCGCATGAGTCTTCAAAGGAGAAATATTTAGTTGAGGTGATTTGAAATACAGGTCCTGCGAAGGAAGGGAGGACTGTGATTCAAGATTTGATCTAGGAGTATTCGAACTATAGTTGGGATCCAAGTCTTCAAAATAAGAGTGAGAGCCCAAATGGTAGTTTGAATCTGAATCAGAAGAAGAAGAGTGGGGGGAACCTGAATAATAATTTGGATCAAAAGCATCTAGACCATACCACCGACTATGAGCTAAAGGTGGGGAACAGGGTACCCGATTGGGCCCTCTAGCATGAAAAACCAAACAAGGTTTAGTTGTAATGGGAATCTTTTGATTTGAATTGTTAAAGCTAGGTTTCATATTGTAGCAAGTGTAAGAAACTGCATGATAGTAAGTCATTGTTGGCATCGTTTAAGCACAAATGTCTAGACCTAGATAGTGGGATGGAACTCCTTTAAAGGGAAGGAAGTGAAATGTCGATTTAGGGAAGCATAACGACAACCAACTAGACATTTTGTAAGTATGGAGATCCGCGCATGATTTTTTGAAGAAGGTCAAAGGAAAATAGACATTGTGATGACGTAATCTCGACGAGATCAAAATGATTTTTCCTAGAAAACAAGATTTCCTGATGAAAAATCACAAGGAATAATCATGCAAGTTTGAAACACAACTAATCAATAAGGAAATACACCCTATGTAAAATGTATGTGCAAAATTATAGTTCGATGCAAAGATGATCAACACAATGTCAATATGTACGTCAAGCTTGAAATGAACAAGGCGTAAATTTTAACAAAGGGTAGATGTGACTCCCAATTAAAGGATATCATGACAAGTTCAAAAACCAACAAGGCCAAAATGTTAAAGGACGAGGATTACAAATGTAAGCCATGTAACCACACCAATTGGACACATCTATCAAGCTTCGCGGAGAAGTGAGATATTAGTGTCAAAGTGGTATTGAAATGACACAAACAAAGTAAGCAAAACTCCTCAAGATTTTGGAAAATGTTTGAAGTAAAACCAAGTCAAGGTATATTGAGGATGTGTTAAAATGTGTGCAACGTAACACCACAATGTGGATACTTAGATCACGTTTATGAAAAACACGACATAAGTATCTTAATTGTGTCAAGATAATGTGAACAAGGTAACATGTCAAAGAGAGATCAAATGATGAATCAATCCTAAGTACGATGATGATATTGAAATCAAGATCAAGTGGCCATCAAAATATAAGGACACATCCACACACTTTAGACGTTTAACAACTCAGCTACAAACATGGATGAGCGTAAACATACAAAAAAGTGGTGAACACTATCTATGACAACACTCCTAAAAGATGCCTTCTGTTGTACCGAATGGGAAACAAGAATGATAAGGTGTAGATCAAAAGATGAAAAATAAACTAAGTGCCACTTGGGTAGAGCTTTGCCTCGTCCAAAGGTGAGAATGAAGCTAAGCTAAGTGAAACATCGTCTAATTTCCTTGATGAAAGGAACTTAGATCCAACTTAAGTGGGTTCTTTGCCTTGTTCGAAAAACAAGGTTCTGAATAAAAAAAAGTTATCACTTCGTGATGTCCAAGATGCAACAAAGCACTAGTAAAGTGGGCTCTAAGATAGAATGGCCTCCTTAATAAGTTCTCTCAACTAGGTGTTACAAAGATGTCTTAAGCGAGCGTGATTTACCCAAATAGCCCCCTGCCTATCTTGGGAGTATCTCGGCTTTACTTTACCCCCTTCGAGCACAAAGGGAAACTAGTGCATCCACGTGTGCTCTCCCTGAGGTCACCATACAGAAAATCAGTTACTCTATCTCACAAGGCATACTAGTCAAGTGGGTAAGCGGAGTGCTTCCTGTTTCTTCCACGAGGTTACTTAGTGGTGGATTACTTTAGGGTTCTTGGAACCACCCCCATTGTTATAGCTTAAGGCGTTATGCCAAAGGGGTTATGTTCTAGTTGATTAGATAGGGACGTACCATTTTCTGAAACCTAAAATACAATGTTTTAAATATGGTGTGTTTTTTTTATCTTGCTTATCTTAATGTGGTTTTAAGTGGCACACCATTTGGCAACCTGCAAGAACACGTGTATTAGTAGTTTTTTTGTTTTTGACACCTTTCTTTAACAAGCGATTAGGTCATGTAGACAACAAGTTTTAATTATCTGTAGGTTGATGCCAAGAAAGATAAATTTACACTTTGCTTTTGATTCTCAAGATCGCCAAAAGGCACGAAGGAAGAGCATATGCAAGGTGGAAAATCATACTGAGATCACATGAGAGTTTTACTTCATCTTTCATAAAAAAAGTATTTTTGAACAATCAATATGAGTTTTGTATAAGTGTTTTTGATCTCCAAGATCACCTTTGAAGACGTGAGGAGAGAGCATACGCACTTCTACAAAATTAATTTTAAGCCAAGAACAAAAACACTTTAACTATGTAAACTGAAATGTTAAGAAAAAACACTATTTTTTGAATTGTTAGTCCTAGAAACCTGTAGTAATGGATCAAAAGAAAAGATTTTTGCAGAGTGTAAAAATTTCCAATTTTAATACAAAAACCTGCATGCCTATACTGACACCAGCACTTCCCAACCGACGGATATGCACCCTACTCAATGAGTACACCTGCAATTAAAAATTAATGAAATCCAAAGCAGTAAAACATAGATGCTTGCAACATTACAGAGACGTGTGCATATTGAAATGGACGCTTAGGTTTCGACATGTACGCACCCAAGCCTGAAATAGGAAATTGTCAAATTTTTTACATAGTCAGACCATTTACACATGCGCGGCCAGAGAGGCATATACACTTTCCATATGACAGAGATGCGTGCGGGTCCCTGTAGCGGCAAAAAAAATTACACAGTTTCATACAGTCAAGTCTTTCACAAATACGCGGCCAAAGAAGAGGATACGTGGCCCAGATGACGGAGACACGTGCGCATCACTGTTGAGGTGAAATCTGCAAATGGTAAGGATTGTCAGACATGTAAGCGCCTGTCCTGACGGAGACGCTGTGGTTTCAATGTGTATGTGCCCCTTGTAAACACCTACGCACACCCTGTTAAAAACTTGTAAAATTCATGGATTTTCAAATTTTCAAGAGTAGATAGGTTAGTTATTAGTTAAAGTGTCATATTTCTATATCAAACCCACAAAATGCATGTAAATGAAGGTCATTTATCTAGGGTTAAAAATAGAAATGAGAAAATAACAAGTGATTTGACCCAAAAACTTGAAAACAAGCTTTGAAAAACCTAAAAGACCTCCATTAATGGAGGTTGGACATAAGTGTCCCACTGGGTGTGCCAAATGTGTTCAATGAAAGGTTTTGCAAAAGTTATTGAAATGTAGTAAGACCCCAAAGCTTTGTGCAAAGTCCCTCAACAGACCATATGATAAAAAATGAGCAAGGAATCCTATTTGCATGTATTAAAACTTGAAATAAACAAGAAATCTAACAAATAACATTAACCTCTATTCTTGAAAGCTTAACAAAATATGCCTACTAAAGACTTAAGCAATCAGTTTTGTTGTTTACTCCATGAGGGTGAATGAATCTCACTAAATGGCTACATGGCCAAGTTTAGCTATTCCATTACTAACCTAACATGGGTGCAATATGAATTTATTTTAATGGTGGATGACCCAAGATCAAAATCCTTATTAGCTTGGCTAATGCAAATGAGCTCTTAAGCTTTCTTAGGCTTGTTTTGGCATTAGCTTATGTAAAGTTGTGTGTTTGAATGGGTAGGCTTAGGCTTATATTTATAGTTTTCCACTTGGGAGAGTTTGGAATTTGGGTGCATGTGGGACTAAAGATTTTAGATTATATTAGGATAAACATGCTTTAGGCTTAGTTAAGCTTGATTTAGGCTAGTTAACTAGGGTTTAGGCTAGTTAAACTTGATTAGCAAGTGATTAGAGACTCATTGAGAGTTGGGAGGGGTCTGGATAACCAATTGTGACTGATAGATAGCCTACGAAGCCAATAGAAGTGGTCTAGAGAGAACTAGGGAGGTTCTGAATGGTTGAAAGGAGGAATGTTTAGCTAATAAGAGAGATATTAGCCAAAATTAGTTGATTATAGGAAGAATACGACCGAAAGAATGTCGTGAATAGGCATCCGAGAGTGGAGCGAAGAAGGGGGAATTAACGAAGTCTTGTCAACCGGCTGAATGGGAGGAAATGCTAAGTGTAAGCATATTTTAGGTGTCTACAGTAATGAATCTAAAGAGAGATGTTTTGGAAAACAGGAAAATTGAGGTAATTAGGAGAAAAAATAGGTCTAAGAGAAAACTAGGAAGTTTCTCAAAATTCAGAGACGCTCCTGATGATATATTCATTCTTTCAATTTTGGAGTTTGTATGCTGATTTTGTAAAGTAATTTGTGAAGCTATTGTTGGAGAACTGGAAGAAGATCAACTTGCGAAGCCGAGAACAAAAACAAAGAGAGAAATATGATTGTTTACAGTGCTCACGAGTTCTCGAAGTCTTCTAGAAGGTTTATGTGATTCATTATTTAATTTTTTAAGTTTGTATATGTACCTACAAATCTAAACATTAATGGATCAGTTCTAATCAAACCCAGGGATGTAGGAATTACAAACCCCATAAATAATTTCTATGTCATGTGTTTATGATTTTTCATTCAGTTTATGATAATTTTTAGATTTTTTAAAATCATATTTTTAAGTTGGATGCAATATTTAATCAACTTGACAATTTACGGGAATTTGATTAAATCAGGTAAAACAAAAAAATATGATGCTTCAAAGGGATAGCTGATATGGATATGTTTTTATCAATTTAATTCAATTTGAAATCATTTTTTATTCATAATTGAATCATAAATAAATCATATTTTTATCAGTTAATGTTGATAAAAGGATAAGAACTAATAAGTTAAAAAGATCCTTGTAAACAGTTAAATTAATAGTGGATTTTTACTGGTGTTAATGGATCATAAACCTCAAGAAGAAATTCAAGTTTCATTCTAAATATGATTTTCATACAAAATAATTAAAAAAACCACCTCCTTCAAAGGAATAGGTTGCAACAATGAAGTTGGTTCTAGAAAATGATTATGATAAACCAAAAGTAATTGAAGTTGCAAAAAAGAGTGATGATATGATTTATGTGGTAGAAACTATCTCCATAAAAATAACGATTAAAACTGTAAAGTTCTTAGGAATGAATCACTTGTTCGGGTTAGCACAAGGTTGTATAGATAATATATCATATCTAAGTATACATGCAATAACAGGGGATATTCTACTAGAAGAAATATACAACACAAGAGATATAAATCAACACCAGATTTAACGTGGTTCACACAATGAGGGCTACATCCACCAAGAAATAAGCCAATCTATTATCCAAAGCTTTCAAAATATATACAATTGAATATTTACAATCTTCCACACCTCTGAGATGTACTGTACTATCTTTCTCTCAAGATTTTGTTTCTTCTCCAAGAATTCTATCTCTCACAATTATTCTCACAATAATCATCAACTCATTTAATTCTCTTTTTCTAAACCCTATCTTTCATGCTTATATAGACATTTACAAACTTAGGGCACTTAGTCATGCAATTACAATCAATAGATATTCTTTAATGTTAAAATTAGATCTAATTCCTGTGAATTAATTAAAACACCCACACACAGGTAACCGACGCCAGTTAGCCATAACCGATGTCGGTTCCTCCTTGCTTGACCGATGTCAGTCCCTCCTTAACCATTGTCGGTTACTGTGTTTTCTAGCAAGTTTAATACAACATGCTAATCTAAAGTAATTGATCTCCATAACTCAACAATCTCCCACTTGGAGATAAATAACCACACTATCTGTACAACATCATTCTTGGATCCTTCCTTAGCTTTGTTTCTTCCTCTTCAAGTCTCAAACTCAGAGACCAATAGAAGTGGAGTGTAGCTCCAACTTCTCTTTTGATAATGGCTTCATTAGCACATCCATATGGTTTTCAATCGTATGAATCTTCTATAGTTTCAGTTGTCCATCGTCCAATACCTGCTTTATGAAGTGATACCTCAACTAAATGTGTTTTGTCCTAGAATGAAAAGCTAAGTTATTTTCCAAATGAATTACACTTTGACTGCCACTGAACAATTTGCAATCGTCTTGCTCCTTTCCCAACTCTTCCATGAACCCACTCATCCATATCATTTCCTTGCTAACCTATGTAGCTACAACATACTCTGCCTCTGTAGGAGACAAAGCCACAACCTTATGTAATCTCAAAACCCTACTAACTGTCGTCCCACCTATTGTGAAAATATATCTAGTAGTGCTCCTTCTACCATCCATATCTCCAACCATATCAGAATCAACATATCCACATAAATAAATATCCAAACCTCCATAACATAACTGCATGCGAGATGTCCCTCTCAAATACCTGAGTATCCATTGGACTTCTTTCCAATGCTCTTTACCTGGATTGGCCATAAATCTACTCACAACTCCCACTACCTGTGCAGTGTCTAGTCTGGTACAAACCATAATATACATGAGACTCCCAATTATTGAAGCATATGGTACTTGTGTCATGTATTTGACCTCCTCATGTGATGAAGGACACTGATATTTTCTCAATTTGAAGTGTCCCACCATAGGTGTACTTATAGGTTTTGAATCTTGCATATTAAACCTTTCCAACACCTTATTGATATAAGCCTCCTGAGACAAATATAATTTCTTGTTCTTCATGTCTCTATGTATTTGCATGCTAAGGATTTTTTTTGCAACTCCTAAATCCTTCATAACAAATTTGAGAGCTAGCTTTCCATTAAGCTCACAAATGTCTTGCATACTAGATCCTACAATAAGCATATCATCCACATACAATAACAAAATAATATAGCTCCCATTTTCAAGCTTCTTGAAATAAACAAAATGGTCAGATCCACATCTCAAGTAACCATGTTCATGCATAAAACTATCAAACCTCATATAACATTACCTTGGATCTTTCTTGAGCCCATATAGACTCTTTTTCAACATGCACACTAATTTCTACTTACCCTTGACTTTAGACTCAAGCGACTGCTGCATATAAATCTCTTTATCCAAATCAGCATGAAGGAAAATCATGTACTGCAACTAAACTCAACACAATATGTATGGAAGTCATCTTTAAAACATGAGAAAATATTTCACCAAAGTCAATACCTGCTTTCTGTGTAAATCCTTCTACTATAAGCCTCACTTTGTACCTTTTCTGTCCACCCTCTTCTTCCTTGATCCTATAAACCCACTTGTTCTGTAATGTCCTCTTACTTGATGGCAACTTAACCAAATATCAAGTTTGGTTTTGTTCCAAGGAGTCCATCTCCTCATCCATGCCATGCTCCCACTGCAAGTGGGTCTTATCCTGCATTGGTGCTTCAAAAATTTCTAGTTCACCATTATCAATCAATAATAAATAAGATAAAGAAGGTGTAAATCTTTCTTGAGGTTTACTTACCCTTTGTGACCTTCCCACATAAATTTGGGGTACCAGAAGCTCATTCTGGACCTCCTCAGAATTTGTATACAAATCTGTCAGTGACTGATGCTAGTCATTTGTAATTGATGTCAGTTCTGCTGATCGATACCGGTCAGGGGTCAACCAACATCAGTTAATCTTTAACCATGTCAGTATTATTTTTAAATCTGAGAGTTCATTTTCATTCACAAACTTCTCAATCGGTTCTTCCTTGGGTACCAAAATTTGATCCCTGTATATTCTCTTTTCATTTCATTTAATTTCATGAATCCTAATAATTTTAGAATTCTCTAAATCCCAAAAATGAAATCCAAAATCACCAGATCCATAACCAATGAAAGCGCATCTCTTAGATTTTACATCCAACGTTTTTCCATTTTCCTTATCAATATGCACAAAAGCTTCTGAACCAAAAAAATTAATAAAAGAAAGATCTACCTCTTTTTCAGTCCAAGCTTCCTCTAATATTTCTCCATCTAGTGAACTTGAAGGCCCATGGTTAATCAAATAAATCGCTGTATCAATTGCTTCTGCCCAAAATTGCAAAGGCAATCCAGAATGTATCCTCATACTTCTAGCATGTTTTATGATTGTCCTGTTCATTCTTTTTGCAACACCATTCTCTTGTGGTGTTCTTGGAACCATCCTTTCTCTGCATATTCGATTCACTGAAAAATAATCATTGAATGATTTTCTACAATATTCACCACCATATTCAGATCTAAGGAATTTTAACTTTGAATTTGATTCATTCTCAATAAGGGATTTCCATATTTTAAAAGTATCAGAAACATCAGGTTTACATTTAATACAATAAACCCATACCTTTCTTGTATTATCATCAATGAAAGTAACATAATACTAGGATCCTCCACGAGAAGCTACCTAAGTTGGTCCCCACACATCTTAGTGTAAAAACTCTAATTTTTTCTCCTTCTTAGTTGCCCCAACTTTGAGAAATCTCACTCTCTTTTGCTTTCAAAGACACAATGCTCACAGAAATCAAGATCTAAATCTTTCAAATCTAATAACTTACCCTTAGCCTTTAAGGTTTGCATTCATTTTTGACTCATATGGCCCAGCTGATTATGCCACGTGCATGCATCTGAATCTGAAGTAGATAATGTAGAAAAGGAATCAGTAACACAGGTAGATAAATATAACGTTCCTACCGTCTTACCTCTTGTCATAAAAAAAGCACCCTTGGTGACTTTCCAAGAGTCTGCTATGAATATAACCATGTAACAAGCTTCACTTAGTTGACCTGCAGAAATAAGATTCCTCTTGAGGCTTGACACATGCCTCACATCTTTCAATACCCATGTATTTCCATTCTGCAATTTTAGATGAACTTATCATTTACCAGTAATACTGTAATGTTCATCATCACCCAAATAAACATGTCCAAAATTTCCCTGGACATAATTTTTGAAATAACCCTTATTAGGGGTTGCATGGAAAGAAGCTCCTGAATCTAAAACCCAAGATTTTATTCTATTATCCAAAGAAAGAATAAGAGCATCTTGCATTACTTCTACTGTAATATTTGTCTCCTTATTTGACTCTTTACTTTTATCTAGATGTTGGTTCTCTTTATCCTTTGACTAACAATATTTCTTTGCATGTCCTTTCTTTCCACATTTCCAACAGGTAATTCCCTTACCTCTAGATTTAGATCTTCCATCCCTTGAATTTGATTTCCCATTATTCTTACTCTAGGATATCTCTTTCCAGCCTCTGATTTCTACATTCAAAGCATTCCTAAATGATTCCTCTGTACTTTTCCTGTGAATTTCTTCATTTAAGATTATACTAACCACATCATCAAACTTCAAAATATGATTAGTAAATGTTGTATTACTAACGACCATTACCAAGTCATCCCAACTATCAGGAAAATAACATAAGAATAAAAGTGCTTTCACTTCATCATCAAACATAAAATCAATTGATTTTAACTGATTTACAATAGATTGAAAATCATTCAAATGACTAAATGCAGATCCACCTTCATGCATCTTAGAACTAAATAGTTTCTTCATCAAATAAACTTTATTTGAAGCACTAGGTTTTTCATATAAATTAGTAAGATATTTCATTAATTCTACTATAGATGTCGCTTTTGTACTATTGGAAGCCATAGATGCTAATAGGCTCAATCTTATAGATCCCAAAGCCTTTCTGTTAAGAATTTTCCATTTTTCATCAGTCATCTTCGTAGGTCTGAAATTTTTGTCCAACAATAAGTACAAATCTATTTGATATAGATAATCCTCAATTTGCATCTTCCATAATTGATAATTTCGGTCGTCAAAATTCTCTACCTTGTATTTGTTTTCTTATGCCATTGTTGTAGCTCCCACTTAATCAGAAAACCCTCTGTGAGTAAATATGTCAACACACAATACCCTCAAACAAAGCTATGATACCAGTTTTTGGGGTTAGCACAAGATTTTATAGATAATATATCATATCTAAGCATACATGTAATAAAAGCGAATATGCTACCAGAAGAAATATATAACACAAGAGATATAAATCAACACCAGATTTAACGTGGTTCACCCAGTGTGGGCTACATCCACCCAGAAACACGCCAATCTATTATCCAAAGATTTCACAAGATATACAATTGAAGATTTACAATCTTCTGCACCTCTCAGATGTACAATAATTTCTTTCTCTCAAGCTTTTTCTTCTTCTCCAAGAATTCTATCTCTCACAATTATTCTCATGATAATCATCAACTCATTGAATTCTCTTCTTCTAGACCCTATCTTTCATGCTTGTATAGGCATATACAAACTTAGGGCATTTAGCCATGTAATTACAATCAATATATCTTCTTTAACATTAAAATTAGATCTAATTCCTGTGAATTAATTAAAACACCCATGCATAGGTAACCAACGCCAGTTAGCCCTAATCAATGTCGGTTCCTCCTTTCATGAACTATGCCGGTCATAGGTGATCGATGCCGGTCCCACAAGTTTAATACAACATGCTACTATGAAGTAATTTAACTCAACATCACCTATTACACTTACATTTGATCTGCAAGGAATTGGAAATCTTCTCATTCTACCCTCTCTTCCTACTGATGATATGGTAGATATAAGTATGGTATAAATGTTAGAGGTGTAGGAAGAAACTCCCAAGAATAATGTAAACTCAATTTTCCCCTCTAACTATTAGATGTTTCATTACGATGGAGCCAAATGTTGGTATGAAACAGGCATAGGGGTGGTCTTAACTTCTCTAGAAGGGAAGATCATGCCTTTTACTTTTAAATTGGACTTTGAATGAACCAACACTGAGGCAGAGTATGAAGCCTTGCTTATATGCCTCATTATTTCCAAGATAATGGAAGTAAAAAAAATAGGGTCGTAGGAGGTTCACAACTTGTAGCCAATCAAGTCTCTGAATTTTATGGAAATCAAAGAGAAACATCTCCAACTCTACAAAGTTGTGTGTGAGATAAGTAAATATTTTGAATTTATCTCCATCGAAGTAATCCCTAGTAAGATAACTTAACTAGCTAACTCCATGGCCTATTTATCTTCTTTCTTCTTCCCAGACAAAAATATAATGGAAACCGAGTTCATTGTATCCATGAGAGTCGAACCCCTAATACAAAAAATCCCAAACATGACCATATTTCCCTATGTAGAGAACAAATGTGAAATATTTACCATAGATTATGTTGAGAATGAAGAGGTACCCGAGTTTTGTGAAAGATTTAAAATCTCTCATCACACTACCTCTCTCTACTACCCTCAAGCCAATGGCCAGGTTGAGGCTACAAACAAAACAATGAATTCCATTCTCCTTAAAATAGTCAAAGAGAACAAAATGGATTGTCACTTCCATTTGCCTACCAGCAAGGGCAACACCATACTCCCTAGTTTTTGGTTCAAAAGCATTCCTACATATAGATGTAGAAATCCCCAATCTTCATGTGTTCTTACAAGGCATATTAAATAAAGATGATTATAGAAATGTGTTTAAAAAAATTAGAAAACCTAGATGAGAAGAGTCTTAGGGATGAAAAACATGATCGGGTTTATGCAAACAATTTTTTTGATAGTATAATAAAAAGGTTTATGAACGTGCCATTCAGGTGGGTGATCTTGTGCTAATATTAGATAGTCAGATAGATAAGAAAGTGGGTGAAGGTCGTAATTTTAGACATAAATACCTAGGCCCTTACCAAATAGGTGAAGATTTTAAAAATGACACCTACCATTTGTGCACTTTAAAGTGTGAAGAGTTCAATGAATCCATCAACTCACTTCACCTAAAGTGTTTATATATATAAATATTGTACTTCTAAATTGTCCTGTCTACATTTTCACCCTCTTTCATTTGCATTATCACCATGTTTAGATTATACTTTAGATATACTTAGTTGGAAATTATTTTTATTTACATTTCATACATTGGCATATGTTTCAATCATGACATCTCTTCAATTTATTCACACTTGTTAAAACTATGTAATCTGCATCACTGATTTCAATCATGAGATAAGATTTAACATTGATCCTATACTTGCATGCTTCATCTGTCTTATGGTTCTCCCAATTTTATTTTTTTCACCTATAGTCTTTCCTAGAAGCTTTCTGATGGAAAATTCTCCTCCTAAATAAGTTCTCTCCATAATAATAAAGCTCTAAAATATTCACTCAAAATTTATGTTCACACATCTTATCCTTCGGTGATGAGCCCTCACATCTTACTATATTAGGGGAAAACATTCCCTCCCAACAATAACAATACAAGAATAAGGAAACATTATATATATATATATATATATATATATATATATATATATATATATATATATATATATATATATATATATATCTATATTACTACACTTTTCATTCTTCCCATTTTTTGGTGATGAGCCCACACTTCTTACTGGTAGCGTAAGGTTGGGGAAGGAGAAATGTGACCTTATTTGCCTATGCTTTTCCTTTGGTGATGAGCCCATGCTTCTTAATAGTAGCATGGGGCAAGATGTAGGGGGTCATTTCAAAAGAAAAAAGTAAAAAGAAAAGAAAAAGAAACTTTAAAGAAATGTGGAATGAAAAGTGCTTGAATGTATAAAACTCCCAAGCATATGTTTTAGATGCCTATATTAGGAGAGATAATTATTCCTTAACAAGATCTTGCCAATCAATAGGGCATCCACGAGTCTAAGTATATGCAATGCTTCTAAATTGTAAATCATCTTGAATTTGGTTAGATAGTCGTGATTAGAAATGAACCACAAGTTCCCAAATAGGTCATTATTAAAACTCATGTCTCCTTATTCATCATTTTCATCTATACATTATCCATTCATATATCTCACGCCCTTCTTGGCTCTTGGTGTTGATCCCTCACATCCTACTGCTTACATGAGGTCAAGAGTGGAGTGAGACATCTCATTCTTATATCATCTATAACTTATTTTTCCAATGGAATGGAATGGAATGTTTTAGTGTTATTTGAAAAATCATTTTATTAAGTATGACTTGGAACATGTGTTTTCATATCTCATTATGTTTACCATACTACACTATCATCCATAGCATTCATTTAAAAAATGGAAAAATATCAAACATTCCTAACTATCCAAAGTGTACAAATGAAGTATAGCGTAAAGAAACAAATGTACAAAGGAGTGTTGAGCCAAAAAGATATGCATACATACATATCCACCATAGTTTTAGTACAATGCCATCACACCAAAGGATAAGCGTGGTCAAAACGCTCAATCATGAGTAAAAAATTAAAAAAAAATCAATATATACACAAAATGAGACTAAGAAATAAAGGAACTCTGCACATGACCCCCTAACAATCGATTGGGATATAAATTTCCTATAAATTACCCTAGAGCTCATTTCAAGAGAAAAATTAAATCTAGGGAAAAAACATAAAAAATGATTTTAAATAACTTGTTCCTGAGCCTGAGCTGCTACAGATGGATCTATTGCCATTATATCATAATCCATGATGTTGTGACTATACTCGTGCACAAAATGGTGACCAGAAATCCAAAGCCCCAAAGATAACAACTTAGACGTATATGACAAATGATTTCTAAAAAATAGTAAAATGTGATATATAGAGTATTTTATTTTTCTAATGCCATTTTGGGAAATATTGTGCAATGTTGGATACAATGAAGAAAGTAGTTTTTTGACCCCCGCAAAAATGGTGAGTAATTTTGTCCTTTTATTTCAACTATTTTTCCAAATTTTGTTTGCTACTACAATTGATTCTCGTTTCTATTTTGCAGGTGGCAGGAAGTCTTGGCTGGCTTTGTGCCGACATACATGGAATATTTTAAGGAACCCTCCTGAAACAAACTTATAGAAATCATGGCCAATATGGTCGGAACCAGATTCCTTGGGTTGGAAAATTATCTAAAATCCACGTTTGTGGAATTGGTGAAATATAATATTTTTTTGAAGGAAATTATAGACGGAGTGGAAAATTAAGGATAATTCATTGGCATGAAGGATATTTCTTGCAAAAAACACATTTTAAGTCCAAATGGAGGTTTGTCACATATTCCTCTGACTGTCACTCTAGCTTTCCTAATCGCAGACCTGTAACTTTATTGAATTGGTTTATTTCATGGGCTTGAGTCCATAGATTGCCTTTTCCTTGAGGATGCCTGGAATCCCACCACATGTACGCCCGATATCCAATTCTGAGCATTGAGGATCCTTTTGCATACCTTTACACTCAGGTTCCAAAAATGGGTGACACTTGGCATCTCCTCATGTGTCGAGGCTTACCCAAAGTTTTAGTGGCTTCCTAGGAAGTTAGCAGAGTATTTTTAATTTAGTGGGTCTTCTAGAGGTATAACACCTTCCAATATAGATATATTTGTGTTTGTGTGTGTGTGTATATATGGAAAATTTAATCAAATTTTAAAATAATCCTAGACATGTCGGTGAATGATACCAAATGAATAGGAAGGTTCCATAGATTTTTTTGCGATCCAAGAATGTTTTAAAACCCCAACCCATCTATCACGTGACAATTCAATAAAAAATATATGTTTAGATTAGATATCCATTGGCTATTCACATGGGAAAAATTATTGTTTTTGGAATTTTTGGGCAAAATGTGGTCACTTCCATGGTCGTAAAAATAGCCAGATTCATATTCAAGAATTCCTACTTTAGCCAAATTACGAATACTAGCCACTAAAATTTTCTCTGCTGACACATAGTCGGATAAGGTGATATTCTAACTCTCCCATCTTGGGAAGCACCATTCTTTAAAATCACGTTTTATCTCATTTATGTCTAAAATACTTTTGCAACGGGGCAATATGTACGCACCCAAAAAAACATGGTGCAACATTGAAACACGACACATCTCTAATGATGAGAAAAACTCCTTCTAAGACGACAATGAGATCTAGATTCCTCCTCCTCTCCTTTTCACCCCTCTTTTGACTTAACCCAACCCCTCCATTTTATTCTCAGACTTCAATTTTTTCCCACAACACCACCTTTTACCCTTTGACATTATTTTTTAGCGGTAGTTGTGCAACCTCCATGACGGTTGTGCAACCACCCCTTGTTGAAAGATTAGACGTTTTTGCAACCATTCCTCTAGCAATAGGGGTAGTTTTATCACCATGTAAACTAAGATTAAAACACACATTTTTGAACACGTGTTTTGATTTTGAGTTGATTTTATCTCGCATTTCTTAGTCAAATTGGTAAAAAATGAGATTTTTGGACAGGTATTGAGTTTCTCTTCCCTTATTGCTAAATATAGTATGTTGAATTTTTCTCCTCAAGTTGAGTCACCATTTCTTGATCGACATGTGCTCTTGACATCTCCTCTAGCAGCTTATAAAAATGACACTTTATTCATACCATGGGTTGGGAAATTTGGATATTTGTGAAGTGTTATGTTGCCAGATTTTGGAGAGGGTCTTAAACAAATAGCCATTTTTCTACTTTGTTTCCCTTTTTCTTACATTGTAGCCACATTCCCTGTATCAATCCAGTTACTCACTTTATTGATTCCTTGCTAGTTTCTACTGCCTTACTCTTCTAGATCAATTGGAGTTCATAGTTTGGAAGGATCCAGAAGTTGAGGAAACATTGGATGCACCATCAACATCACTAGGACAAGCTACCTCAGTACTATAGTGACCAAGTTGGGGTGTATTTCAATTATTTGAAGCTTTAAACATAGGCATAGTTTATTAGAATTCAAAGAACTATTTTTTTTTGTTAAAAGCGTAAGATTTCATCACTTCCCGTACAAATTTTAATTCCAGTATTCCTTTCAAAATATCCCTCTTATAAAACTTCTTCCCTCGATAACTTCTTCTTGGCTTATCCCTACTTATTTTCTCAGGAAATTGGTTAGAGGAAGAAGTGGTGAATTTTTTTATTTTCTTTCATTGCCTATTTCTTCTAATTAATTTAGAAGTAATTTTGTCAGGGAAGGTTTATTTGATAAAGAGGAAATTGCTTATGAGAAGCTTCCCCTTTTCAGAAAACTTGAGGCAGAAGATTTTTAAGGGAAATTTTTATTTCATTGGATTAATAACATTTGAGTACTTCCTCATTAGAGTAGTATTAAAAAATAACCATGCAATTGAGGAATAACTACATCTGGTTATTCCCTATTAAGTTTTATTTTAATTAGAAGTTGCAAATTTAATTTAGATCATTTCTTTGTGTATGTAGAAGTAGTTTTTCTTCTTTTTTTTAATAAATCCAAAAAATAAAAATAAATATTTATGTAATTAGTTTCTTTTAATTTCATTTCTTTTAAAATCTTGTTAAAATACAAATAGATAGAATACATATTTATATTTATTTTATTCAATTAAATGAGAAAGAATTTAGTAAATTAAAGGATTTAATATACTTTTCTTTTATTTATATTAGATTTCTTTTTGTTATTTTCTTTGTATCAATATTTAAAGTAGTTTAAAGATTCAAACCAAAATAATGAACTTAGTCATTAGGAGTTCATGTTATCAGTCCTTAGCCTCTAATCATCCTTTTACCAACTTAGTTATTAGCAATTCACACTACCATTTCATAACATGTGATTATCCTTTGACTACTTTTCCATACCCATATCATCTTCCACATTTTGGTTGTCTCGACATGACCTCATGAAGTTGAGTACACTAGAAATCCCGTGTCATTTTTCCTATGTACAGTAACATAGCCAGAGAAGGTTGAGTTAGATAAAGTGGAAGAGGACCTAAAAAAACCAATTAACATAACATGTGATATCATTAAAGACCTAGATGGCACATGGAGACAAAAAATGGCGAACTTGGTAGTTAAGTCCCGTGTAAAATAGGTAAAAAGAGAAAACAAAAGAGAGGATACAGAGAAATATAGTTCTAGTATGGATAGAGAAATCACTCAATTACAATAAGATTTGACAACGGCTAAACAAAAATATATAGGGATTAAAGGTACTCAAGCCCCAGTCAATCTCATCCCACTCATTCAGAAGAACACCAAACTACAACTACGACATGAATCCATACAAGAGAACTTATACACATGGAAGAATTTTAAAGGACAAATCACTATAAAATATGTTAAGTATGCCACTCCCTCCCCCACATAGCCTCACCATAATCCACATGTATCATAGTGCAAATTTTTGTACAAAATAATTCATGGAAAACACCGCATCATCTAAATCCATTTGAGCAAGTTGAGAAAAGGAGAATTTTACTACGTCAGATGTCTGAGTTTTGGTAGGTCAATGCCATCAAGTTCCCATAATAAATTAAGGAAGCTAGTGTATAGTAGCCAAAAATTTGAGGAATATTAGTATTTCCACAATGGTATGGAAATAGGAAATGGTAAGAAGCATAAAGATAACATAGTTTTTGCAAGGCTCTTCATCATTTTGGTTTTTTTGAGGACAAGATAATGTTTTGAAGTCTAGGGATGATGTTGACAAGGTTCTTCATCGTATTTTTGTACGCTAAGACACATATAGAGTAGAAGCCACAAGGAACTACATACCATGGAAAAGCAAAAAATTGCGAACCTTTAAAAGTCTGCTAACCGTTAGGATAAGCCATGAAAAAAGGGAGAACCAAAAGATATTGAAGAAAGCCATAGATCATTGGAAATCCGCCAAACACTACAAAATATATTGAAGACTGAAGAAAACCATGAAACAAAGGAAAATCCACACAATGAGAATGGAGACCAGGATCAAAGATCTAGATTCACTATAAAAAAGGGTGATTATTGGGTATTGTATGTCTTACTCTATTTAGCATATGTTCTAATTGATGTATCTTATAAATTTTTGTAATGTATACTTTGATCTAAATGTTAATTTTTAAATATAATTTGAATATATATCATATTTCTAACCCTAATCTAGAGTTTAAATAAGTAATAAGGAACCCCTCTTTCAATCCACCTTCTAATCCCATATTTTTTTATTTTATGGGTTAAATCAATTGCTAAGGTGATGTCACATACAAGTGTAATCATAAAAGTTTCAGCAAGAGGTTGAACTTGAACTAGGTTCCGTCTATACAATCCTCGTTGAAAATATGTTTTTAAGGTAGAGTTTTTGAAGCTCATGGAAAACACCATTCACTCAACATACATTATAGTATCTTACCACATTTGTGATGACCCCCATCACCCCATATCTCTCATGGTGGTTGATGGTATATACTATTAGATTCTATGGTTAGGGGGCTACATAGTACTAGAAGTTCTCTCTACATGCTTTATCAATTTCCTCACCCAATAATTATCCAAATGACAAGCCCAAAAAATAAAAACAATGATGGGTGGGAGCCTATACCTAACTCTATGGATCTACGTGGTGGTGGTGGTTAGGGATAGGGTGAAAAGTTGGATTGTCCTTCATCTATTCCTATTGCACCGATTTCTACCACGACCCAAAAATTTGTTCCTTGGGGTCTTTTTGCACACTATAATTTATGTTGAATTTTTTATCCACGCTAGGGAGCGTAATGCCATGTATAAGGGACAATCCTACACTAGAGAGACCTGCTAGGATTATAAGTGTGTGCGTCAATTATTATAAGGAAATAACCAAATGCAAAATGATGTAGCAGAATTCTTATTTGTAGGAAATTCAAATTCTATTTATTAATGGTTAATAGGGAATAAGTAGAGAGGTGTACATAGTCGTAATAAGGATAAGAGAGCAAGATCTTGTGATCTACAGGGGAATGCTTCTAAATAATTTTCTAAGGCTGAAATGAATATTAAAAATAGGATGAGAATTACAAGGTATGTTGAGCATGCAAGTATTCATACAATCTAGTCTGACTTTGAAGTATAACCAACAAGTGATCAACCCATAAGAAAATGTATATGTTACATATTTGTGCAAACATCTTAGAAGGAATGTAACAAAAATGTGTGATCATGAAGAGAAAAAATTACAATTCAATAAATATTTCATGCATAATGGATCCAACCTTCCTCTGGATGTGCATGGAGGTTGTGATGTTGGCTCTAATGGTTAAGTAATGTGATAATCTGGTGCTTCACAAAGTTGAGAGTGCTCCACTTGGTAAAGTGCAGAAAAATTGGGAATCTCCGTATTCATGTTGAAATATTTTGTTACATGAAATGCAAGGATTTGCATTAAAGTGTGCAATAAAAGTTCCCCAAGGCTATAAGGTGAGGAAAACTTTGGGCAAGAGCATAAATATTTTGATGGGTGTTGTGATGCTCCAAAGTCTTTGCACAGGGTGTGAAGCCTATATTATATTTCGAGAAAACAAGATAGAGTTGTAATACTTGTGCTCGTGAAAGTTCTATGTGAGATTGCGAGAAAACATAATTTAATCGAGAGATTTGTGCACCATGAGGTGCTTAAAAAGGTGAAATCTATGTGAATGGTTATGGGAAAGTGCAAGACTAGTGCAAGAGAGAACGTTGAAGTGCACAAACTACGCAAGGGTGCAAAGGAAACACATGTGTGTTTGTGTAGCTATTCACGGATCAATTTTCATAAATCTTGTTTAATTAAATTTTAGTAATATAACTTTAAGTTGAATTTGACGATATGTCCCAACACTTGAGATTCGTTTAATATATACAAATTTATGTTCTTTGGAATATAATGCCATCCAATTTGTTTAATTTTTTTTCTTATGTGAGTACAATTCTCCACGTATTATTAATATAAGTGAGATTTTCAATCAATGCATAAGTAATTATAATAATATGGGGTTTGGGGAAGATGCATTATCATGGAGTATTTATATTTTTCAATCACATACTTAATTCATGATTTTTTTTTACTATTTTTCAATAAACTAAATAAAAACTACTTTACAATTTTAAATATATAAATTTTGAATCAACAAATTTGACCTTCATATATTTAAATTATATGAATGATGATTTTTAGAATATTTAGATTTTAATTTTGAATATGCTAAAAAACTATGACTCTTTAAAATAAAATAAAATTATTTTTTAATAATTAAAAAGGTAAATTTAAAATATTTTTAAATATTCTATTTATATGAACATATTATATTGATTTTAGTAATTATAATTTCAATAAAAAAGAAATAACTAAATTCATATATATGGAAAATGTCTTCATATATCTCATAATTTTTCTATAAAAAAATATAAACACTTGATTTTGTAATAACTCCAAAATCATTTCTATAAATTTCTCTCAAACATATTTAACTATTGTCAATTCTTTCAGAGCATATTCCAAACTATTGGCATATTTATGCTTTAAATACACTACACATAAGACAAATAACATGCTATCAAAGTGTTATTTGAACGCCTAATTTTAAATACTCTATTCATAATTTTAAAAAATTAAATATTGAACAATAGAACAGAATGAAACTCTTTCTTTTTCTAAAATTAAGATTATTATATTCATCTTTTAAAAAATAAACATGCATATATGACTTGAATGAAATAAATAATCTAAATGTCTTTTTCTTTTATTTAATTCAATACAAGAGACAATTTG
The DNA here is from genome assembly GCA_019776745.2 of Taxus chinensis. Taxonomy (NCBI): domain Eukaryota; kingdom Viridiplantae; phylum Streptophyta; class Pinopsida; order Cupressales; family Taxaceae; genus Taxus; species Taxus chinensis. The sequence goes on from CM034150.1 coordinate 127,555,747, forward strand.
GAGGGTTCACTCTCTCACTTCCTAGATGAATAAGTTAATTACTAAAATGTAAATCAATTGTCGTTTTTACTAACTATTTCATATACATCATATTATATATTAGTTTGGAGAAGATTTATTCTTTTATCATTATTTTTTTTTGAGTGTCATACCATCAATTTGAATTACAATACTTAGTAATAATTACAAATTTAATATAAACATAAAAAAATTAAAGAAATTTTGTCAACATTACATTATATAATATGCATGGGCCCTTAAATAAAAATTAAACTTACTTGTTACCTTTCAAAATTGATAACTAATTTAAAATAAAAATTAAAAAATAAACAAACTATGTCTTTCAAATGTTGATCCCTGATTCCTATCAAGTTTTATATGAATATCATATATCTAGAAAGTATGATCTTTCAATTTATTTCCATTATAAGTCTAACATTGATTTATTGGTTTGATTGTTTTTATCCCTTCATTGATCTTGGGGTCCATCAACCGCCTCTAATCATTTTTAAAAAAAATTATAACAATAAAAGACTTACTTGACAGTCCCATATAATAACCTTACTTATATATTTAAATCCTAATGGAAGCACCCGTATGATGGAAAGTTCAAACGGATTGATTCTATCTTAATCAAATATTATTCCAATGTTCCACTCAGGGTCTAAAATATGGCATTCTTTACTTTTGAACAAAGCTGAAACGTTGCTCTTTCAGAAATCATTACTCAAATAATATTCATGCACTCAGAAATAAACATAAAAAGACAGTTTTCAACTTATAACGAAGAAGGCTGGACACCCACTTGATTTTACTTACTTAACAAACTCATTTGCTTAATAAAAACAAAACAAAACCCTGTCAAAACAAAAAAAATCATGCTGTTGAAGGAGACATTTGTTGAGAGTCACAAGATCTAACTTTCTACAGAAAGCAACAACATGAGTTGTTTAATGGGAAAAGTATGTGAAAGGGAAGGAGCATAGCCATAATTACAGCATTTATTCCTTATCACTTAGAAGTGGATGAAATTGGGTACTTTGGTAGGTTTGATAGAAAGTATATGCGCTTTATACAAATGTGACCCTCACTATGTACAAGGTACATACCAGTATGTCATTGCAAATGGTCCCCTGATAGTAATTATTCCCGCTGATATCACAGATGGCCTGTCTAGATTACATTGGTGGGACATTATTGAAGCTTTTTACAGATGGCTTGTCTACATTACAACAGTTGGATTGTGTTGAAGCTTTTTACAGATGTTGATGAAGCATTAATAGAGGCCCAATGTTGTACTTAGAGAATGTTGCCATCTTTTTAAGAGGTGTCCACATTTTTTCCTTTTGACGTTCCAAAGCAATTTATCCCAGCTTTCTGTCATTTTCCAGTCAGTTCATGGAGAAAAATATCTTTCTCCAAAGTCTAGTATGTTCACAGTATGGTCATAGTTATATTCAGAGTATGGTCACATCAAATTTTTGGTAGAAAGTGGCCACTTTAGAGGTAAATTAGTATGAAGAAGATGTAGATAAATTGGGGCCCATGACTTATTGGTTTTAGCAGTATTTTTTAGGACCCAAATGCCCGTTATTTTGAAATGGGCACATATCATGTTGATCCTAAGGATCTGTACTGTGAGAAGGAACCGTGCTCAACAACCTTCACCACCCAGCTAAAGAAGATTTACACTTACTCTCCATACCCAAACCTTCTCCTCTTCAAATCATGTTTAGTCCTTAGGATAGTGGTGTATATGATTTTCCATTGTCCACAACTTGCATAGTTTGAGGGACCTCAAATTTTCTTCAAGAATGTAATTGATACGTAGATTAGTTTTCTTTCAAGAATTTGTCTCTAGTTTGTTGTTCATGCTAAGAACTATAGCTTCTAGTTGTTCATGTAAGAATTTTATATTTGTTTTGTATTTTCTTGGTACTAAAATACTCATGTGTTGTAAAATGGTTTAATCAAAGAAATCTATTTCAAGTGCATGAATTAAATACATAAATTAGAATTAAAGTTGATTGGTAATTAGATCTAGTGAATTGTTATAATGTTAATATATTTATTGATTAGTGGTTTAAGTTAGGTTTTTGTTGGTGCGTATTTTTGTGTTTGATTTTTTGACAAGTTGTTCATGTTTTGTGTAACTTTTGACACTCTCAATTTATATCGTTCATTGTGACTTTGTCTTCCTCTTGGTATCTTCTTGTCAACTCCACGTCCGTTACTTGTTCCCTATTTCATCAATGTCTACTTCTCTCTTATCATGTTTCGCTCTCTTCTCCTAATTTTTCCTCTTTATGGGATTGTTGTTCCCACTATTTTTGTACTATTATAGTATACCATAACCATATTATTATGGTTCAATCTCCTTTTGTAGCCCCTTTTGACCCTTGTTTGTAGTTTCCCCAAGGTTTTGTGTTCCTTTCATCTACCTTTCTCAACCATTGTGTATTTCAATTTACATTTCAATATGGTCTTAATTTGAATTCAAGAAATCTAGAAATATATGAGTGTATTAATGAATTTAAGACAGTGGGAAAATCAAGAAATATTCACCCAAGAGTGGTATTGAAGTTGTAAGAGAAAAATTATTTGTTTCAAAAGCATCCCCATGACAAAAACATAAGTCAAGCATTTAAAAAGCATCTTGCATTTATTACTTGTTGCATCCATCGAAAAGATGGGGGCTAGGATACTTGCATACACTAGATTGTCTACTAGCTCAAGCATTGAGTGTTGATTTCAAGACCTTCTCTTCAAATGGGGTTTGATTAATATAGGCCCCTGAATCCAAATGTGATTTTTCACCATTTTCCAAAGTGTTGAGGTGGGATTGGGACTTGGAGAAAGTAGAAAAATGTCCTAGTGGCATGTAATGAATTCTATAAAAATGAGAGAGGATTATGAAGCCATAAGTAGAAGACTTGATTCATCGAATTCATTTAGAAATTGTACAAGGAAAAAATCACCTATGGTTTTTGGTTTTTTCAAAAATCGTACTTGTACAGTTGCAGTTGAGAGGTCTAAATTATTTTGCATTATTCCTATCTGTTTCACCATGTTGTTTGGACCTATCTTCCATTTCCTATTCTTGACACTTGTTTCCGTATTAGTGAAAAACTAAGAATTGTCTTGGAAACCTTAATTTTTTACTCTTTTCAAGCATTCTATTGTTTCAATTATTTCAAGATATTCCTATATTTCATTATATTCTCCTATTAAATGCATTTATTTCTATAATAAGGTCTAATTTATCATGTAATATTTAGCCAAGATAAATTACGAACTAAATTTTGGTTAGTATAAGTCAAAGTACTAAAGGGAAATAGTTTGATTTAGATTATGAATCTAGGATTCAATGTTTAGTCATTATATGTCACTCTAGCTTGCAAAATTTTGGCACAACTTGTAATGACCTACACGCAGTAAAAAATCCTATACACCTGTAATTCAATTCATCAAAGGATTAGATAAAAAATGAGAAATCTGCAAGGTAAGGTTGAGATACCCTTGGCGGTCAACCCCTGCCAAACTAATCTAATTGTTGTATTGCATCCCCTCAAGCGGAATCAAGCCTCATATAGTTCTCCTTGTGCTTTGTGCAAGTTTGAATGCAATATAAGCTTACCCTCTATGTGTTCCATCATGTCTCTTTACACAAAGATAACAAGATAATTATAGAGTAGAGAATGTACCCAATGTAGTAGTAGTGTGAAGTGATGTGTTTCAGATACTATGCCAAACCCTTTTGTCTCTTTAACACATTTGAAAATTATTGGAGTAATTTTTCCCTTGCTAATACATAGCTCTAAGAACTTTGAGATCTTGAAAATGGAGTAAGGTAGACTCTTTGCCCTACTTTAGTGCTTTAAACCTATATTAGTGATTTCTTTAAATGACGTGTAACTACTTTTGAGTGATTGTGGAGAGTCTTGAATATCTTAGTGTTTATATTTGCAATAGAAGCTCATGAAGAGTTCCAAGTGAGTTATGAAGTGATAGTGATCTTCTTATATATAGGATTTCGTAGGTGAAATGTCATGTTAAGACTGGCCCTATGAATATAAAACGACACATATATAAGTTATTGAAATTGTAAAAAGAGTTGTTAGATAAGACTATCCAAGACCGAGCACATAATCCAGGACCATAGTCCACTATGGACCCAATCTGTACAATTTTAGAAAGGAAAACAATAATGCAAAATCAAAAGTTTGGGAGTGATATATAGAGATAAATGACTAGTTTAATTAACTAATATTTCTTGGATGAACAACAGAGGAGGGTGTAGAGATGAGCAAGTCAAGAGAGATATACAAATATGTGTTGATTAGATTTAGAATGTGAGCATTTTCCTTAGCAAGGGAATAGATCCGAATGTGTCATTTCCAAAGGATAAGTTACCAAATTTGAGTGTCTACAGTGTGGTCATGGTGCTTCCAAGAAGAGGGAGACTCATCACATTGTGTTCTATGAAATTTAAAATTCCAAATGATGTGTCTTCCAATGTACTATTCATATGATCTCTTATCAAAGCATATCCACATCAAACATAGGGAATCATTTAATTGATAATTGTTTAAGTATCAATGTGTATAAATAGAGAATTATCAACAACCTTAAATATTTCAAGAGAGATTGAGCGTATCCTAGGCACTACTATGGTTATTATGGTATACATGACAGAGTTACTTAGAAACCTGTTGACTGTATATGTTTACTGGTCACAATAGTTCCTAAGACTACCTTAGTTTAGTTTCATGTAATTCCTAACAATAGCTATTACAACGTGTTTCTTGGATGAGCATAGTTAATTAAATGGAATAAATAATATTTACATTACATTTGTGATTGAAATTTGCACACGAGGATCAAGACATTACCATACATATCAAGATATGTTGACCATACCACAACAAGTTCAAGATAAGGTCACACTTAAAAGCGATAGAAAAGAAACCATCAATTATTAGACATCATGAAATACATTGTTAATAGATTCCAAAAGTTAATACTAAACCTCTAAGGTTATGCTCACAACAACCTTTCAATGTAAAGTCACATAAAACCTATAAAATATCTTGTGTTACAAGCTAATATTAAGATAAAGTATCATACTATTTTGCATAGAGATATAATAGAACACTATGATGCATCAAATTTAAAGATGCATATGATTTATATTTTCTATACTTGTGGAGACCTTCTCATTTTGATCTTGCACTAGATGATAATTTATTTCAAAGTATTTACGTCTCATGATGAGAAATTCCCTAAGTAAGACATTATGATATCAGTTAATTCTTTAACTAGTGTAACGAACCGTTACACCAAAACCTCGAGGCATTAGTGAAATCTGCACATGAGGATCCTAAAAACTAGCCACTTGCGTATGACACTAATGTTCCTCTATTGATTTTACATAGTTCCTTATTGTATATAGTTTCTTTTATGCTCATTTATTATGTACAGTTTACATTTTTAAATATTTAATATGATTGTCTATGTTCCAAGTTTTCCTTTATTTTTGGTACCTCTTAAGTTCTTGATATCTTTCATGCATTTTTCTAGTATCAATTTATTGACATTTATTTTGAATTTATTTATGATAGCATCTTATTCTATTAAAGTGTTCCATGTCTGACATTTTATTTTCCTCCATGCTTTAAGGATTCTTATCATTTTCCTTTCACTATTTCTTGACTTATTTTCCTTTTTTTATCAATTATTTCAAGCCTTACCTTGATTGTTATTTCCTTATCTCACCCCCAAATCCTATTCTCCCTTTCACATGATGAAAACACAATTATGGGGGCACTATGCATCTAAGAGAACTTACTTTTCATGGAAGTAGTAGAAAATCAGGGGATCCTCTTTATTTATCTTGTATTCTCATTGACGTGTGTGTGTGTGTGTGTGTGTGTGTGTGTGTGTGTGTGTGTGTGTGTGTGTGTGTGTGTGTGTGTGTGTGTGTGTAGGAAGAAGAACAATTTTCCAATGCGCATGCGTGCACACACACACATGCACATTCTTTGACTCATTTGTTCAATTTCATTGATTGGTCTATGTCTTCTAAAATTCATTTTCCTTTGTATAAATTCTAGATTATAAACTATTCCACTATGCTTAGCCTTCTTATGTCTTTGTTAGGCCTCATAGTGTCATGATACATATGATTCCCATATTGTTACATGTCATTGCTACATTTTCCGTTATCTATATCATTCATTTATTAGGGGCAAGGACCCTTACGTGTACTCCTTCTTATTCTAGCTTTCCTAGTTGGGGCACCATAACTTTTATGCTTACACTAATTTTATATTTCCTATAAGGGGTGAAAATAATTACATATTTCCCACAAAGGGGAGATTTGTTCCTATGACATCATCACTTACATTTTCCTACTTGGGGCATGCTACCTTTAAGCCTTAATGATTACAACCACCCACTTGGGGTATTATAATTCCATGCAAAATAGGATTACATCTCAACCCCATGTGGGTCATATTACATTTGTGCTTACAAATATTACTTCCACCCACTTTGGATGTATGACTCTACTATTGTACAAGTTACATTTCTTATACTCATGTCCACATAGGTACAATTCACTTATTAAATGTGTATACGTGCATGATGATATCTTAATATGTTTACTTCAGAGCTTTATTTTCCTATTATATGCATGGTGCCAGCAATCCATTTGTTTTGAGTATGTGACATGCAAGCTCATCTCACACCTCAAAATTGAGGCATGTATTCTATTTATTTTATCTTCGGACTCTAGGCATCCATTCTTTTGCTCCCTCATATGCAAGAAATCATCTGGTGTTACATAACATTGTATACTTGGTCTCATAGTGATGCACAACCACTATATTAGTCTAGGATATAACGTGATTTTAGAGATATATATTACACTAGGGGCATCTCCATATTCTTCAGCATGACTAATTGTATCCATTCTTCAACAGTTCCTTGATTACACACACACACACACACACACACACACACACACACACACACACACACACAGTGTGTGTGTGTGTGTGTGTGTGTGTGTGTACATACATACATACATACATACATACATATACATCTATGTATATGTATATGTATATATGTATGTATGTATGTGTGTGTGTGTTGTGTGTGTGTTATATATATATATGTAATGATGTATGTATACACATACCACACACACACACACACACACGCACGCACGCACACGTGTGTGTGTGTATACATACATAGACATATATATATATATATATATATATATATTATATATATATATATATATGTATATATATATATGTATATATATATATGTATATATATATATGTATATGTATATATATATATATATATATATATATGTATATATATATACTATACACATATGTATATTATATATAGATACATATATATATACATATATATACACATATATATACATATGTGTATATATGTATATGGATATATATATATATATATATATATATATATATATATATATATATATATATATACCTAACATACATACATCCATACATACATACATATATATATATAATATATATATATATATATATCTATATATATATATATATATATATATACATACATATACATATACATGTGTGTGTGTGTGTGTGTGTGTGTGTGTGTGTGTGTGTAGATTCACTTCTATATGTATGCAAGTGATTGTTTATTTTAGTTTCATCTTTGTGCACACACTTATTAAAGTGGGACATTATGTAGACATTAATTTTTTGTATGGGTCTACTTGATTGCTATAGTGCTAGTGTATTTACATGTTTATTGATTATTGGTTCAAGTTGGGATCTTGTTGGTGCATGTTCCTTGTGTTGTTCGACTTTTGACAAGTTCTCATTTTGTGTTATACAACTTTTAACACTCTTGATGGTCTATCATATTTTGTCATTGAATACTTACTCTCTCCTCTTGTTTCTCTCTCTTTCCCTAGTGTTCTCTCTCTCTTTCCCTAAATCTCTCAATATTCAAAATATGTTTCCATAATTGTGCACTAGATTATTGGCCCTTTTTGTGTTCCTTCTTTCAGCCTTTACCACCTATAGTGTGCTCGCTTGTACACCAATAGGTTCGTAATTTGAATTTAACAAGTCTATGAATACATGAATGCACTAGTGTATTTAGGACAATGGAAAAATGAAGAAACATTTGCATAAGAGTGGTATTGAAGTTGTTAGACAAGAATTTATTTGTTTCGGAAGCATTCTCATGCCAAAAGTAGAATTTGAAAGCATTTAATATTTGTTCTATCAAGAATGGGGACACTTGACACACACAATGGATTGCCTTATGATTTGCATCAAGTGCTGATTTCAAGGGGTTTTCCTCCAAAGGGATTTGAGTTCAAGAAAGGTTTCCACACCCAAACTCCTCATTTTACCATTTTGCAAGGTGTTGAGGATAGATAATGCTTGTAGGAAGAAGAACAATTTTCACACAATAAATTTTAGAAATGAAAGAGCTCAAAAGAAAAACACATGATTCATCAAAACCATTTAGCATTCATAGAAGGGATTTAGCCATTCTTATTGACAAGATTAACAAAAAGACTTTGTAATGGTATCTTGGAAAACTAATTCTCTAATCCTTTCAAATATTTCTTGATATTCCTATAGTATCTATACTCTTAGATCACACATTCATTTATAAGTCTAATTATTATACTTATGAGATATTTCTCAGTGCAACCCACTTTCCACATCTACATTATAGTCTTATTCCACATCTACAATATATTCTTATAATATTCTAATTCCGAGCTACGATATCCTCTCTAGATATAGTATACCTAAATATGTTTGTACAAATTTCTTAACTTCCAAGCAACTATTAATGTTCAAGCCTTTCTTCTATAGTACTAAACAACAATCTGTACCATGCCTTGTTTTTTGGGTCATAGTGGCAACACCAGCATCTATGTGCGTTCTTTCAATTGTACTGTGAATCTTTTTATTAAATATTTAGGGAGTGGGCCAAAGTGGATTTGATGGGGAATTACTGGAGCACGTTCTTCTCCATTTTAGAAATGTTCATGGTCATGGCAGCTAACATGAACGCCACCTTGAAAACCTTTGATGTGACCAGGTCTGAGCCAGTCCATGAACTTGATTACTTTACACAGACTAAGTGTTGACATTGTTGCCAAAGTCACTAGTTAAATCAATCTTATAACTAAATGACAGGCAATTAGTCCTGCACATAATTCATTAAAACTATAAAAAGCTAGCGTACATCTGTAAATGGCAGTTTTAGTTTTCTTTTTTAAGTATCACTGTTAGAAGACATGACTATAAACTTCCTTATATATAAAGAGTTATAACTGTTTTTCAAAGCAAAAGAAAATGGAATATTATAGCTTCAATACCTACTATATAAAGAGAAAAAACAATTCTTATTCGTACATCAATAGTTACTATATACTCACTTTTTACAAGTTTGCAAAATTGAAGATCATAAAAATGTTTAAAATACTCCTATGGTGAAGATATAATATTTCCATATTTTCTCTCGTTTTTAATATGCTTATTATTTTAAGTTAGAGAATATATTGATATAATAGTTCCATATTTTCTGTCGTTTTTAATATGCTTATTATTTTAAGTTAGAGAATATATTTGTATTTTGAAATTGTTTTTGTGATATTAAAATTATTTATTCATTTATAATAACAATTTTATATTATTTAGTTAATTTAGTCTATAATATTATATAATAAATAAATATAATTGTTAGTTAATTTAATATATAATAATATATAAATCCTCATATACTAATATAATAATATAATATTAAAATAATAATTTACCATTATGAAAATTAGAACTAAATATTTCAATTGCTATACATACAAATTTTACCACCCAAAATATTATCATAAAATAAAATATAATATGAGAGAGTTAGAAGAGTAGGGGTGACCATAATACTTCAAAGGACCAACAAAGAATACCATGAAGGCGAAACTGAGAATTACATAAAATCAGAGAACATTAAGCACATGCCGCCGGGAGGAGGAGTTGGATGGGAGGAGGGAGGACTGTCATAATTTTTTAAAAGAATAACTGTTTTAAATTATTTTAACTTATAATGATTGGTTCTAATAATTAAGTGCAATATAATAGGAATCTTGTAACATTTTAGTTTTTAATTTATGTAATATTATAAAATTTACATTCTCAAATATATTTAACTTTTAAATTTGGATTTCTATTCAAAAACTATTCAATAATAATTGAGTAGTGTAATTGAATTTGAAGCTTGTATGGGTTAGGTGTACATAATTCTTAAGTTTAGTTGTTAAGGATTGCAACACACCTTTTATATCATCATACTTATCTTTAGATTGCAATTTATTTGATTGGGCATATGGTAGATCGGGACATAGAATAGAAAGTTGGAGTGGGTTTCGTATTTCCTATTTTTCTTCATTTTATATACAATTTATCATGTCTTAATAAACATAATATTTAATATTGAATGGGTTATAACTTTTAATAACCATTTGTTATATACAAGTTTGTTAAGACTCTTCATTGACACTTTAAAAATCCTCATTCACACTTTAATATATTTAGGATTTTTAGAATTTGATAAATTTGTACATAATGAATGGTAATGATATTGAAAACTATAACCCATTCAATAATAAAGTTAACTTCAAATTCATTAAAACAAGATTTTCAGATGATGAATTATTATTAAAAGTGGATTTTAAAAACAAAAAAATTGATTAATTTTTAGAAAAATTATATAATAAGCTAGTCAAGTATTATTGAGTGGTTTTTGAAGAAGAGACCCATTTTTGAAATTAAATATCCTCATTCAACTAGTTGTAATGTGCTTACTCTTTCAGTTTATGTGGCCAGACTCAATCCAAGAGCCACATGGACCTACAACTGTGACTCAGACAAGTGCTAACTGCTAAGGCACTTAGAAATGCATCTGCACACGGACCTGCATTTCCCTGAACAGGCACAGCCAGCCCCCAATCATGTGACTCTAATCTTACATCGTGACTTCTTTTCATGCACAAAACTTTTCTACCACCAGCCACTAGAAGCCTGGCGAATTCCCAACACGTGGCCCCATGAAACTTTGAAAGGCAAATAAGATGTCTTGTTCCAAATCCAACATTGGGTATTCTCAAAGTTATACAGTTAAGTCTAGATAGATATTGTCCTTGCAACTAGATTTTTTACTGTGTTCTTTAAGTTTATTTTTCTTTTGTTTTAATGGAAGTTAAATTAATCAAATTATACAAGTTCCTTCTCCTCTCTTCCTTTAAAGCGAAGTTGTCCAAGGCTTTCCACCATGGTCTCGACTGATTTCTCGAACTGTATCAAATTCCTTTACTTTGTGATGTTCATTACATGATTTGAGTATATATGTATGCTGTCTGTCCTGTCTGCTCCTAAGTATTCTCCTCTCTTCATTTATAGACAGAACAGCCAAAAAAAAAAATATAGTACCTGTTGGAGTGGAGGAAGCTTTGTAGACTGCAAGCTTTTTCAGCCATGATGCCTCCGGAGGATCCTTTTCATCAGGATAACAACATGATTGGGTCAAAATTGGCTTCCCCTGTGAAGCCAAGGGTTGGGGGATCGGAGAATGTTTTAGTTCATCATGACCCAGATGGAGATATTGGCTATAATAATATTGAAAATTGTCATGAAGATCATCGTTGCCATATACCAGCTGAGATGGAAGCTCCTGTCCAGCAGCCTCACAACCTAAGGGCCTCCAACTCCAGTTCAAAATCCATCTTGGGGCAGCCATTGCAGCCTGTGACTCTCAAGGTTGAACACCAAGGATCTCCCCTCCAGTGTTTTGCTACTAACAAACTTCTCAAGTGCTAAGTGTTTTTAAGCTTTCACTACAATCCATTAGAGATATTGCATAAATGTTTCGGTTTGATGATGTTGGTGATGTTTATAGACTACATTGTTGTGTACAAAAGTACTTGGGTTTTGACAAGAAGTTTACTGACATGATAATCTTTACTTTTATTGTGTGACATTTATACATACATGGTTGGGTAGCTACAGAAACCCTTTTCATGGCTCATTTTGCTATTATTGTTTGTTTTTTTGTTTTTTTTTCAATAATGGAATTGGGTGTATGGAGAACCAAAAGACATTTTATGGATACAACTCTTAGCTGCAAAGTATTTTGGGGAGCAGTTTGGGAGATCATAATTGAATTGAGCACCATATGTAGTAGTTTTTACATGCTTTCTGCATCAGGTTCTTCTATTACTTTCTTATTACTTGCTGGACTACTTTTTTCTGCATCTGTTTGTACATCATAAAAAGCTGTAGATGAAGACAGAAGGTGGAAGGGATACTAATTTCAAGGTTTAATTGACCAGTATTTAGTATTTGATTATCCTGTTTTATTACTATGGTTATTTGGGTTTTCACATTAATAAGAGGGGGTGAAACTCCAATTGAAGTTGACATCTCTTTGTTGGATGGTGTCTTGCAGTTTGACGACATATTTTTCAGGTTAAAATTAAAGCCAAAACCACAATGGTACGACATTTGCACGGCATCAGAGTATCAAGTAGTTGAGAAGACCATACTGAATGGCATAACTGGAATTGTGTGCCCAGGAGAAATCCTGGCCATGTTAGGACCCTCTGGAAGTGGTAAAACCACTCTTCTCAGTGCACTGGGTGGAAGGCTCAACGGAAAAATATCTGGTAAAATCCTTTTTAATGGAGAACAATTGAGTAAATCCATGAAAAGGAAAATTGGGTTTGTTAGCCAAGATGACGTCTTGTATCCCCATTTAACCGTCAAAGAGACACTAACTTATGCAGCTCTCCTCAGATTGCCTAAAACTCTATCTAAAATGGACAAGATAGAGCAAACAGAGTCAGTAATAGTAGAACTTGGGCTAACCAGGTGCAGAAACACCATAATTGGAGGACCTCTGATTAGAGGAGTCTCTGGGGGTGAAAGAAAAAGAGTTAGTATTGGTCAGGAGATGCTCATAAATCCTAGTCTTTTGTTCCTAGATGAACCCACATCTGGTTTGGATTCAACCACTGCCCAAAGGATTATATCAACATTGCTGGGACTTGCTAGGGGAGGCAGAACAGTGATTACCACAATACATCAGCCCTCCAGTAGACTATATCATATGTTTCACAAGGTCATTTTGCTGTCAGAGGGCCACCCTATTTACCATGGCGAAGCTTCTAGAGTTATGAATTATTTTTCTTCCATTGGCTTTTCACCATCCTTTCCCATGAATCCAGCTGACTTCATGCTTGATCTTGCCAATGGTGAGTTCTTAATTTTCTTTTGATTCGAACCACATAACTAACATTATTTCTTGGAGTTTTTAGTTTCCACAATATAATAATAGGAAAATGCTTCTGGAAATCCTGCAATACAAATAGATCACATAGTGTGATCTAAAACATGCATGTATTCTATATCTATCACAAATTTTCCAGGAACCATTTTTCTAACAAACATTATCTATGGACTCTGTATAAGGTCGGTGTAAATATTTATGACCTTGCAGGAATTGCTCCTGATACAAGGCCTGCATGCAACTCTTCCATAGAGCTGGCAGATTCACATGCTCACATAGAGCCTGATCTCCAGAAGTCAGTAAAGCAATCTCTAATCACAGCATACAGTAAGAATCTTGCTCCAAAGCTGAAGGCTGAGGTCAATATTGATCAGAACTCAGGCAGCCGAAAGCACAAAAGTAAGTTTTGATTGTGCCATCTTCATATGCTTCATACTTTCATTGTTGGGGTGTTTTTTATTTTTATTTTTCCCCGGAATTTACCACCCCTCCTTTTCTTCTTTTACAGTGATACCCTCTATTTTTAGTTGTTAATTAAAAAAATCCCTATAATTTGCATGTTTATCAGGCTGGAAGCAGAACGTCTAATGAGTGTGACCTCCATTGCAGGGTCCCTGGATAAAAGTGAATGGACAACAAGCTGGTTTCATCAGTTTTATGTGCTGCTTCAAAGAGGTTTGAAGGAGAGGAGACACGAATCATTTGGGGGATTAAGAATTTTCCAGGTGGTGACTGTGTCGATTTTCTCAGGCCTGCTTTGGTGGCATTCTTCAACTTCTCGTATTCAAGATCAGGTAATATTTAGATAAGTTGTAAAGCTGACTGGTCAACCAACCAATGATAAATCTCTATGATATTATGATGTATACACTTAATGGAGTTAGTCCATATATATGCCTTGGCTGACATTAACATCTAGAAAAGGATATTACATACTTTAACTGGTCCAACAAAAACAAAAATAAATTGGTATATGTAATTTTAAGGACAAATAGGCTTATGTGAAATTGTTTTACATTAAAGAAATACTGATATAATTGGATGGCTTGATATTGTGGTTATCAAAACCAGGTGGGGTTGCTGTTTTTCTTCTCAATATTCTGGGGCTTCTTTCCACTATTCAATGCCATATTCACATTCCCACAAGAACGTTCAATGCTGATAAAGGAAAGGTCCTCAGGGATGTACAGGCTCTCCTCATATTTCATGGCTAGAGCAGTGGGGGACCTGCCAATGGAGCTAGTGCTCCCCACCATCTTTGTCATAATCACCTACTGGATGGGAGGCCTAAAGCCAGATGCCCAATCATTCATACTAACCCTTCTAGTCATACTATACAATGTCCTCATTTCCCAAGGCCTAGGCCTGGCACTGGGAGCAGCACTCATGAATGTGAAGCAGGCCACAACCTTGGCCTCAGTTACAATGCTCATATTCTTATTGGCAGGTGGGTATTACATACAGAAGATCCCTCCCTTCATTGCATGGCTCAAGTATGTGTCCTTCAGCTATTACTGCTACAAGATGCTGTTGGGTGTACAGTACAGCAAAGATGAAATGTATGTGTGTGGCAATGGTGTGATGTGCAGGGTTGCTGAGTTTCCTGCCATTAAAGAAGTTGGGTTGGATCATTTACTGGTTGATGTGGCTGCCTTGGGCATGATGCTTCTTGGTTACAGATTGCTGGCTTACTGGTCATTGACAAGAGTTAAAATTAAGTCTTCTCTTTAACAGCCACCTCCATTATGCTTTACGTTTTCACCTCTCACCTTATTCCTTCAGACAAGAGAGGAAGGCAAAACAAAAAGCAAATTCCCTATGACTGTAATTACTACAGAGCACAAGCTAGGTAATGGGCTCCCTTTCATATAAATAAAATTATTATGCTATATAATAAATTATTATGTCATGATCTATTCAGCAAATTTCAGAGTGCTCTTTTCAGTATAACTCTTGCTCATGGCATGATCTATTTCCGCAATTTTCAGACTGCTCTTTTCAATATAACTTTTGCTCAACCCTGACTTGAACTTGTCACTACACAAATGAAAATGAATAGCAAAACTGTCATTTTGTCTATAAATTTAAGTCCACAATAAGGACAGATGGCATTGTTAAACCCCTCTTCAAGGGAGATTTACGTAGAGTAGAAGGTTTCGTAAGTCATTTTAATTAGATCATTAATTTTTGTGAGATTTTTTTTGTTTTTAATAAAAATTGAAATGGTAGTGGATATAATTTATGACTTCGAATTTTTTCTTTTTCAATATAAACTTATTTTAATCTTATTATTGATATATTACAATGATTTTTATTTTAGAAAGTTCATGAAAATCATTTATATTTCTTAATTAATATAAATATCATTTATTAAAAAATTATGATTTTGGGTGCAAGTTTAGTAAGGGTCTCTAATGGTCTAGATAATAACTTAAATGAATCTAAAATTTCATTTCAATCTTAAACTTTATCAATTTGAAATCAATTGTATAGTATAAGTTCAACAAATGTCTTTTTTGATGTGTATTGATATTTATAATTAATTCTATGATTGATGTAGATCTACAATATAAATCCAACAAATATCATTTTTTAATGTATAGGGATGTTTATTTAGAGTATAAGTCAAGCAAATGTATATAATGTAAGTCTAATAAATGTCTTCATTTAAATAATGTAGTAATTATGTAATATGTATTGTATGTTAACTTTCTATTTCACCAAATCAACCAAGTCCCTTTTTAAATCTTTATTTAAAAAAATAAATAAATGAATGAATTAATAAAAAGTGAGAGTATATATAGATTAATGGAAGGGCGCTTGATCTAGGGGATCATGTCTTGTCGAGTGCAAGCCATGTAGATACTCACACACTCGAAATAGTTGAGGCCAAGATTGTGTCTGGGGTAACTTTGATGAAATGGATGCCCCTTACTCGTAGTTGCTTACGCTGAAGGTGGTCACTAGTTTAGATGTATACTTACTTGTAATTGTAAAGGGGTCACTTGAGTACACTTCTCAATAAATTAACATTTGTTAAAGAGATGTTTATTTAAACATAACATGCATTTATTAAATATTATATTTTTTATTAATATAATTATTATTTTTACTTATTAATATAATTATTATTTTTACTTATTAATCTTAAAAAATGATGTCACAATCCAATATATATACATAAAAGATTGTTTAAAATATTGCAACATTGTAAATAGTTCTATAAAATATTATAATTAATATTAAAGAATAAGTATGGTCAAGTAATGTAATAATTCTGAATGTTATCACCAATAATATTTGAATATAGAATTATTCCAAATATAAGTCAAAATAAGCTTAGATCACATCACACTACAAATATTGACAGCACTTAAATGAAAATTACAGTATCCAAAATAATCAATATAAAATAAAATTATGTGGATATAAATATTCTTGTGAATTCACTCCACATAAAACATTGAATTAGATACATTTGATTTATATTTCTAAAATCATGGATTAATACAAGTGTTGACACCATCAATGACATATTATTGATATTATTAACTATAATGAATTAAAAGGTGCGGGTCCTTTCAAAGTCCTCCATTACTTAAATTATAATAAATTAAAGATAAAGCTGAAATAACTATAATATATTAAAGATGGAGGAAATACCATTTTCAATTAGATACTTTTTAAGTGCTCACTACTTTAAAACCATGCATATTTTTTAAATTTATTTTCCAATTAAATAATTGGAAGTTTATAAAGTGGGAATAATATAAACGGAATAATCTATGCATGTTCTGAGTTTTATATTTATTGTGGGTAAATTTAATAAATAAATTATTTATTTAAATAAGGAAATTGAATAATTCAATCAGCACTAGAAACAAAACAATATGATGGGCATATTTTTATTTTTATTTTTATTTTTATAACGTGGCAAAACATCCACAACTTAGAAAATGACTTTAATGTCACATTAAAAAATAAAAAAGGAAGGGCATATTCCATGGGGCTCCTTTTAATGCCTTTTATAGTAAAAGATTCACATTCATAAGAATAATCTGCACTTCATTAGTTTGAACAAAGTGGAAAGTGTTGGCGTCCTCAAAAGAAATTTGGGGAGCAACAATGAAATTGAGCAAGGTGGAAAGTGGAACAGTGTTGGGTGAACTCATCATCACAATATAATGAACTTTCAAATTAATAAAGCCTTCATGAGTGAGTGCGATGGTTGCTAATCTTTTGACTAAGGTTTCTGTTTAATTGGGTTGATCAAAAGAATCATTATTTTTTTTAATCGAAAAGCTTTCTTTTGACTAATTTTTTTTATTTAAATAGGTTTATCAAAGGAGTTACTATTTTTTGATTGAAATTCTATTAATAGAAAATGTAAAGTACGGTGTATAAAAAAATAGGTGGCATAGGTGGTGTTAATCGTTACATCGAATTACCTCTGAGATACATTAACGTGTGGACTAAGTCAATTACGGAACGATAAACTAGACAACATTCGTCCACCTCCTCCACTAACCACCATATTTATTGTTACTACATTATTTCTATGTACTCTTTATTTATTGCTCCTCCATTCACTAATTTGTAAATATCTTAAACTTTGAGGTTTATTCTCTTCATTTTAAAGTTTCCATCATTATGTTCAGTATATGTACATTAAAGAATTTTGAGATTCGTCACTTACGAAGGCTTTTGAGAGTTTGAATTTTGCAGACGACTTTTTTTAAATATAAGTAAATTTTGAAAACTTTTCTACCAGATTAATTATGTGAAGATGTGAGCGTAATAGTGTGAGATGTCAATAGAAGTAGTGTACCTTAAATTTGATGTCCATTTAACCATTATGGGATTTTTCTTCTTTCTTGGAGAACTAATCGAAAAATCATAACAAGCTAGGCCTGTGGGAGTTTGGAGCCCATTTTCCATAGAAAGTTTTTCTTAAACCCAACACAATGGTGTGACTAGATTGATGTCATCCATCACCGTGAGTAAGAAATTTTGTGGATAAGGCGATGGAGTTGTTAATCAACGTGGAATCATTTAATGGGTGAAACTATATGACAAATCCAATATAAACACCTTGAAATCGATGCATGTCAATGTTTTCCATATAGATATATTTAAGATATTTATATGAGTTATGTTGATAGGCATGACCTACAATGGCATCCAATGAGTGTGGTGGAGTATAATAGTGTGAAATGCCAATAAAAATGGGTGACCTTAAATTTGACATCGATTTGATTGTAATAGAAAAGTAAGGCAATCAAAAAATAGTTATATCTTGGGCATATGGTGGAGCTCATGACATCAAATCAGGATTATCATCAAGCCCACCAATTCACAGATGGGGAACTTCATGCTCAACTACCCACATTAACATAGTGACTCATGTATGTTGCATTACTATGGAACATCCAAACATGGGGGTTACAATTTAGAAAGGGAAAGATTTGAATCTTGGTCTCCTTAAACCATTTGAAAATGTTTTATGATGTAGCAATGTCAAGGTTGGTGGCTCAATTTAACAAGTTCCCAACCAAGAAGTTATACACAATATGTAGTAGAATAAGACAATGGGTGCATACGAGAAATAAAATCATAGATCTACACACTCTAACACTAAATTCTATTAAGTTGAAAAGTTGCACAACATCTACAAATCATATTCAAATGCAATGACTCTCTTACTCACATGAACTCTCTAATTATTACATTGTCTTGTCTCATAATGTACCCTCTACCTCTTGGTGCTCAGTTCTTCCCAATATTCATACTTATCTTTGTGTGTCCTTGGTTTTTGGATAGTTTTTATTATTTTCATGCTCTATAAGTCAATATAGAAGGCTCCATATATTTTCCTCACACAAGCATGGCTCAAGGAACTACAAACAATTGTTCCCTCTGATTTCATTTGAGCTCCATGGGTCCCATTTCATTTGGTTCCCATTCGATCACTAAGAAAGAGTTTTAAATTAATTACATGGGCTTTGGACACTTAGGGACCCAAATACTTGTTTAATGGTTTTGAGTTCACTTCCATTGGACATCTCTTTAAGAAAGCTTTCTAATGACCCCAAATTTGATCTATTTCATCCCCCCTCATAAAAAATGTGTACCATTGAATTATTTTCCTTTGCCACCCTGCCTTTAGTGTGTTCCATTAGAATTGGGCTCACATGGGATTGAGATATGGGTCAAAGCCACGGAGTCACTCTTTAATAGGCTCCAACTAACCCGTAACTTTATACTATGTGGTCTAATAGAGATCCATGTCTTTGTTTCTCTAGGATTAATAATAATAATAATAATAATAATAATAATAATAATAATAATAATAATAATAATAATTGTATTTAATAAATAAAAACATTTCATACTTTTATTTATTAATTATAAACTAAAGTTTATAACTATGTATTTAATATATAATTAAATATATAGATTTAATAAGAACAATATAAGGGGTTAAACCCACTTAATGTTATTGTTCTAACATTTCCCTTAATATTAAGTGAGTTTTATATGCTAACATTACCTAATTATACAACAGGATTTACAATCCTTAAACAACAGTGAAGGTTTTAGGCTAGCATATCAATTTTGAAGGCTTTATACACCTTCATCATGCTAAACTTACCTTTTTTACAAAAGGATTTGAAATCCATAAATCAAAAGTAATGATTTAGGCTAAGCATGAATTTTGAGACTACATCTCATGATTTCTCATGGAAAATCTATATATGCACATTAGGAGCCTTTTATAAAGTAAGGACCTCCTTTACAAAAATGATGTTTTGTTAATGGACCACACAATAAACTTAGAGTGATAACTTTACTTAGATCATAAAAATATATTTTACAATGCCTTTATGGAGCAGAAGTATAGAGGTGAAGAAGAAAATACACAGACGTCCATTAGGAGGTGGCATTGTCATGCAAACTCCCCCTCAATGGCAACTTTGAAACTTACAGAACTTCACATCACACAATGGGATTTGTAAATACGTCTGCAACTTGATCTTCAGTAGGACATAACTGGAGATCTATATCACCGCAAAGAACCTTCTCTCGAATGAAATCCATATTAATATCTATATGCTTTATTCTATGATGTTGAACTAGATTATTAGTGAGAGCACTACAAATCTGACTATCACACAAAAGAAGAGTAATTCCTTTAACTTCCATGTAAATTTCTTTCAACAACCACTTTAGCCACATCGATTGTTTTGTTGATTTCATTGCACTTCTATATTCTGACTTGGTAGAAGAGATAGAGATTGTTAGTTGCTTCTTGCTACTCCAAGTAATAGTACTTGTACCAAACTTGAACACATATCTAGTTGTAGATTTTTTATCTATCACACCACCAACATAGTGAGAATCAAAATATCCATATAAACATGCATTCTCAAATTAAGTAATAATGTAAACCAAATATTAATTGTTCCTTTAATATATTTTAATATTCTTTTTGCTAAATTCCAATGATCCTGATATGGTTCTTGCATGAATGTGGATGTAATACCTACTGCATATGCAATGCCAAGTCTAGTGATTGTAAGATAAATTAAACTTACCTACAAAGTTTCCTATAAAGAGTAGGATTTGTTTTTTCACATGCAGGTTAAGGATCAAGTTTACAACCAACTTTAATATGAATAACAACTGGTTTACAATCTACCATATTGAACTTTTTAATAAAATTAGCAACATATTGTGATTGTGATACAACAATAGAATGTTTATATTGAAAAAAATTCCATCCCTAAAAATGATGTAATAATCATAAATCAATATTTTTTTAGTATTGTTTAAATTTAAATTTAATTTAAAAAAGTAAACTATTTAAATTTATAGTAATAAGAAAATCATTAACATATAATACAATAATAATTTGATTATTTTTAATAAATAAAGATGAAATCATGTGAAAATAATCATCAATAAAAGTAACAACATACAAAGAAACGATTAGGGGAGGAACTTCTAATGGCCCTCTAACATCATTGTAGACAAGCTCAAGAGGTTCAGAGGAGTTTGCTTCGTGATGACTATAGAAGAGATTTTTTAATTGCTTACCACGTAAGCACCCTTCACAAATTTCATGAACATGAGATATAGGTGGTAAACCAATAACAAGGTTAAGACGAGACATGTCATACATGCTCCTAAAGTTAACATGACCTAATCTTTCACGCCACAATTGTAAATCATTCTTATTTTGAGTAGAGAGATATGAAGCAAATGCAAAACCTTTAAATATATATAGTACATTCTTTTGAATGCCTTCTACAAAGGTAGTATCTAACTCATTTTTAATATATACCATTTATCTTTTAGTAAAATTATGTTATAGTTGTTTTGAGTTAGTTGAGAGCATGATAGAAAATTTATCTTCATTTTAAGAACATACAAAACATCATTTATATAACCATTAAAAAAATTAGCTCTACCTTGATTTTTAACATTAATAATGGAATGCTTGCCTAGAAAATTTGATCATTACATTATTTGATATTAAACAAAATATCTAACTTATAGGTCATGTGCCTAGATGCACCATTGTCTAATATCCATTTGTTTTCTTTGGTAGTAACTTGTTAGAGTAGGTATTTACCTTAGTTCATGTTCATCTAGGTACTTTATTTACCTTTATTGTATTTATCCTCACCCACTTATGTGTGTGGATATTTCTTTTATCTTATTTAGATATTAGGAAGATATTATCTAGTTGTTAGGTATAGTTCTTTCCTTGATCTATGGTATTGACTAGATCTTTGATGACTAGTTCTTTCCTAAATCTATGGTCTTGACTAGTTTTTGATGACTAGTTCTTTCCTTGATTTATGGTTTGATCTATGACCTTGACTGGTTCTTAGATTGATATTCCTTGTCTATATAAGCAAGACCCATTCTCATTGTATTTCATTGAGTTCCATAATAATATATGATATTGTTGCTCATTTGTTTGCAAAGGTTTTATTAAAGTTATTCTGGCGAATTACTTTCATCTTATTGAGCGTGGTGTTTGATTAGCATTTGAGTTCTTTGTGGCTTGGTACGATCTGGTTATTGTTCATTTTATTGTATCAGAGCTGAGATTGTTTTTGACATTCGTTTGTAAGTTTTATTTTGCAAATAAGGTTTCTTTGTATATTCATATATTTGGGATGTGTTCGTATTTTGTTGTTGAGTGCATTTTGATGCATCGAACATTTTATTTTGTTTTAGTGACAACTAAAATAAATAGTAGAGCATAAAATTGAAAAGCTTGTATCTTTTGATCGGTAACTTGAATTTGAGTGTTATTTTTTGCAAAAGTGCTTGTTTTTTGTTCTCGTTCCATTGGAACTATTTATTTTGAGAAACACACTATAATTATAAAATTTCATATTGTAACATGCACTCAATTATAAAGTGGCTGAATCTGGGGGTCTTGTTGCATTGCTTGGTTCTTGCATTTTTTTGGTGATTTTTGAGAATGGTATCTTTATCTACTTCTGCATTAGATCAAATTGAGCCATTAACAACACATAATTACCACACATGGAAACCAATAATGAAAATAATCATTAAATGTAAATGATTATGGGATTTAACTTCTACAGAAAAACCAATGTTCAGAAGAGAATATGAGAAATTTTAGTACCAATGAAAATTTGACGAGTGTATGGGTTTGATATGAACTTATGTAAGTGATAGTCTTTTGTTTCATTTGGAAAAATGTGACTCTCCTTTCAAAATATGGGATAAATTGGAGGGTTTATTTGGTAAGGTGGATCACATGAGAGCCATGCAACTTGAAATTGAGATCACCTCTCTTAATCCTTAAAGATTTTCCATCAATTATAGACTATCTTACCAAGTTCAAGCATTTTTTGACACAATTGAAGGGGAGTGGAAGAGATAAGAAAGATGAAGAGTGTGTTTACTTAATTCTATCCAAGTTGAGAGGACCATTCCAAATATTTTCTTCTACCTTTTTCTCTAGCATGGATGTCTTAGGTGACACATTCCAAACTGCCTAACTTAGAAACATTTTGTGAAAGACTTACTAGGGAAGAATCCAAATTGTCTAACCTTGAGTCTTCCACCTCTCAAAAGGCATTAGTAGCATTTAATCCTAAGGGCAAGGGAAAACCAAAAGGTAAAACCAAATCCACCCCTTCTCCATCTCAAAGTGCTCCTAAAACCAAAGAAAACAACCATAAACCCAAGGAGTCTTCTAAATCCAAGAATAAGTCTAGCCTTTCTATGCTCTTTTTTGGGGGTAGTGGTCATGAAGAACATATGTGTTATAAGAGGAATGCAATCTTTAGAGGATGCAATCAAGAAATAAAAAATCTCCATCTCTGGTCCACCTCGTTCTAATCAGCATGACAAAACACTTAATGTTGTTGGGAGATCTCAGTCACCACTTGCAAATAGTTGGGTTATAGGTTCTTGTGCTTCTCATCACATGACTTCTTCCAAGGAGTATTTTGTATCTCTATGTTTGATTTCTACTTCAAAAATTGAGGTTAGAGATTCTTCCTTTCTTTTTGTTAAGGGAAAAGGTGACATACACCTTGATGCTGACAGTATCCAAGATGCATTGTATGCTCCTAACATCACCACAAATTTTCTTTTTGTATATAAAATTTGTCATTTTGGTCAAGGAAAAATAGTGACTTTTACACCACATGGGGTAGAAGTACGAAATTTGTTAGAGCCTCATTCACTTGTTGCTCAAGGTATTGTTGATCATAGTTCTAGACTATATCACTTTGAGGGTTTTGATGACACTTCCTCTATAGGGACATGATTGGTTTCTCATGCAAATTCAGAGAGTAAGCTTTGGCATGAGAGATTTGGACATCTCAATTACAAATATTTGAAGGAGTTGAGCACTCATGGTATGGTTGATGGTCTTCCTAGAGTTTCTTGTCTTGAGGGAGTTTGTCATGGCTGTGCATTAGGGAAACAACACCAAGATCCATTTCCTAAGAATTTTTCTAAGAGATCTTCTTCACCACTTGAGCTTGTGCATAGTGACTTGATGGTTTTTCCTACCCCCTCTTTCAATGGAGTCTAAGTATGCACTTACCTTTATTGATAATTTCTTGAGGCATACTTGGGTTTATTTTCTCAAGTACAAAAGTGATGTTTTTTCACACTTCAAAGTCTTCAAGGCTTTGGTCGAGAAACAATCTTCTAGTTGCATAAAGAACCTTCGCACTGATAATGGGGGGAGTACTTCAACAATGAATTTTTTGAATTTTTGGCAACTCATGAAATTATTAACTAGCATTTTGTTCCTCA
This sequence comes from Taxus chinensis, assembly GCA_019776745.2. Taxonomy (NCBI): domain Eukaryota; kingdom Viridiplantae; phylum Streptophyta; class Pinopsida; order Cupressales; family Taxaceae; genus Taxus; species Taxus chinensis. The sequence goes on from CM034150.1 coordinate 127,580,455, forward strand.
TACTCCACAACAAAATGACTTAGCAGAACGAAAGAATCAAACTTTGAAGGAAATAGCTAATCACATGATGCATTCTAGAGATTTACCTCCTATATACTGGGAAGAAGTAGTTAATTGTGCTAACTACATTCAAAATCACACACCACACATAACACTTGAGCATTTGACTCCAGAGGAAGCTTGGTCCAAAACTAAGCCCGATGTCTCATTTTTTTTAGTCTTTGGGAGCCATACTTGGGCCTTTGTGCCAAAGAAGAAAAGGAAAGCCTTGGATAAGAAGATAAAACCCTTGATCTTTGTAGGGTATTGTGAGGACATGAGAGCTTATCGAATTTTAGATCCTAATACTCATGAGGTTCTTTTTCAAACACATGTTCAATTTGATGAGTGTTTCACACCTTATGATTCTTCATCTTCTTCCATGCTTACTTCTTTATCTCATCTTGAGGATCATTTCTTTGAGGAGGTTGATGAGGAGGTTATAGATGCAGACGAGGATATTATTCCCATTGATGTTGTCAATATGCCTAAGTGGGCTCGTACTATAATTTCTGAGGCATCACCTTTCATTTAGGATCTTCCACCCACTAGGCATCATCACACACATTCTATAGGTTCAGGAATTTTGTGTCAGGTAATTTCTGAGGATCCACAATCTTTTTCACAGGTTCATGGGATACAAGAGTGGGATGATGCGATGACAACTGAGTATTATTCTTTGATGAAGAATCATACTTGGGATTTGGTATCTCTTCCTAAAGGAAGAAAGATGGTTAGGTGTAAGTGGGTATACCGAACCAAATACGTAGTTGATGGGTCCATTGACAAGTATAAGGCTCGTCTTATTGTAAAGGGTTTTTCACAAGACGAAGGTATTGATTACTCTGAGACTTTTACACCCATTGCCAAGATGGATTTTGTACACCTTGTACTTTTTATTGTTGCATCATAGGGGTGGCTTGTATACCAGATAGACGTGAAGAGTGCCTTCTTAAATGGAGATTTACAAGAGGAAATATACATGGAGTATCCTGCTGGATTTGTTCAGGATTCTTCTCTTGTTTGTAGACTCTGAAGGTCTCTCTACGGTCTCAAACAAGCCCCTCGAGCTTGGTATGAAAAGATGGATTCTTTTCTTCTATCTATTGGTTTTTTTCATTTCCACTCTGATCATACAGTATATCTCCAACATGTTGGCAAGAATATTGTGATACTTGTCTTGTATGTTGATGATTTGTTACTTACTGGAAGCTCTTCTTCCCACATTCAGAGTATTCAGAGGGCTCTTTCTATGCATTTTGACATGACAAATATTTGGTTATTGCATTATTTCCTTGGATTGTAGATTCATTAGACATATTACGGGATTCATTTCAGTCAACAAAATTACACCCATGATCTTCTTTGGGACTTTGATATGGCTGATTACAAGCCAATTCCATCTCCTTTTCAGTCTAGGGTTACTCTTACTTCCACATATACCACTCCACTTTGTGATCCTACATTGTATGGGCAGTTGGTTGGAAGTCTCATGTACTTGACCCATACTCGCCCTAATATTTCATTTGCAGTAGGGCTTGTATCTTGGTTTGCACATTCTCCTCATAATAGTCACTGGTAGGCTGCTAAAAGGATTTTACACTATTTGCAAGGCACTTCCCACTTTGGACTCCACTACACTAGGGGTTCTACTCAGTTGGTTGGATATATAGATTCAGATTGGGCAGGGTCTATTGATGACATGCCTTCCACTTCTTGCTATCTTTTGTCTTGGTTCTTCTCCAGTTGCTTGGGTGTGCAAAAAGCAACAGGTTATTGCACTTTCATCTTCAAAGGTAGAGTACAGGGCAATAGTTACAACGAGTCAACAGATTCTTTGGCTTCGACAATCATCAATAGAGTTTGGATTATGACAGGATTCACCGAATGTACTTTGGTGTGACAACCAAAGTGCAATTCACATTTCTCGCAACCCTGTTGAGCACCTGCGCACCAAACATATTGAGATACACATACACTTCATTCGTCATCACATTCAGGATGAAGTTATTTACTTGGAGTACATTCTGACTCAGCAACAGGTTGCATAAATCTTTAGGAAGCATTTTGCATCACCTCGCCACCTTAAGTTGTGTGGCATGCTTGGGGTTTCAAAAGTTGTTCTTGGGGGGTGTTCATGAGAACATCTTCCTTCTTATTCTTCTTTCTCTTTCCTTCTAGCAGGATTCTTTCCTTCTTTTGGTTTGATATTTATTCATGGATATATTGTACATGAGTACTTGATCAGGCCCATTCGTCAGGAATCATACTGTGGATATGACACTTTTATTTTGGGCCCCTAGCTTCACTTGAGGGGGGGTGTTAGAGTAGGTATTTACCTTAGCTCATGTTCACCTAGGTAGTTTATTTACCTTTATTGTATTTATTCTCAGCCACTTATGTGTGTGGATATTTCTTTTATCTTATTTAGATATTAGGAAGATATTATCTAGTTGTTAGGTATAGTTCTTTCCTTGATCTATGGTATTGACCAGATCTTTGATGACTAGTTCTTTCTTAAATCTATGGTCTTGACTAGTTCTTTCTTTTATTTATGGCTTAATCTACGACCTTGACTGGTTCTTAGATTGATATTCCTTACCTATATAAGCAAGGCTCATTCTCATTGTATTTCATTGAGTTCCATAATAATATATGATATTGTTGCTCATTTGTTTGCAAAGGTTTTATTAAAATTATTTTGGCCAATTGATTTCATCTTATTGAACAAGGTGTTTGATTAACATCTGAGTTCTTTGTGGCTTGGTACGATCTGGTTACTGTTCCTTTTATAACTAATGCAACATATATGACAACTACATTTGGTTTTTTATTTTTCTTTTGATTTTTATTTTAATTTTGATTTGGTTTGTTTCCTTTTTGATTTTTGAAATTTGGTTTATTTTTTATTACCCTATACTCTTCCCTTTTATGACCAAATTTCCTGCAACTATGACATTTTCCATCATAAATGACTTTTAGGTGATTATTCATTAGTTTCTTATCTTTACTAATGGGTTTGAAATTTGATTTGAACTTGTGATTCTTGCTAAACCTAGAAAATTTATTCTTGGGATTTTGTGTGAGAAGTGTCTGAGTGGACTTATCCTTCGAATCAAAGTTTGACATGACTTTCTCTTCTTGAAATAGGAGAGCACTAAGAGTAGATAAGTCTAGAATATCTTGTTTAGTTTGATATTTTAAGTTTAAAATGGAAATGAAGTTCCTAAACCTTTCGTGGATGTTCATTTGAATAAAGACGTGTCTAGCATTTTGTCTTGAAACAAATTACAGTTACATCCATCTAATTGAGATTTAATATTTTAAATTCTAGCTAGAAAATTAACAATTTTTTTGTCTCCCTTCATGGGAGTTATTCATTAACTCAAGAGTCAATTTTATAATTTTAGAAAGTCACATACCTTCGCGCATTGATTCTAGAAATTTTTAGGCATCGTTAAGATTTTTCTCGTTTCCAATATGCAATAGAAAGTCATTTTGCATGCTTCACTAGTATAATTGACATCGCTTCTTGCAATTTCTGTTGAAATGCATAAATGTTGTCCATTGTTGCTTGTCTACCTATCAACACCTTTTCTGTACCGTTCACAACAATCCATAGCTTTCGTGCCATGAATTCAACTTTTAGTCGAATTTTCTAGATGTTGTAGTTAGAGCCGTTCAACATTTGTGACTTGTCCATACTAAAATGACTGGAACCCATTTTGAACGAAACTGTTAAAAACTTGAAATTTACAAGAAAAACTAGATTTTTACGAAAAATATATATTCAAATCTTATCTTATACTTTCGATAAAAAAATAGGTTTAATATGAATTTTAAAGAATTAATTTAAAATGCAAGAATGTTTAAATGTTGAGTAAATTCTCCCTGTCATCTCTATGCAACAATCCAACAATTACATATAGGATATACAAGAAAAATGTAATTTTTGTCCTTCCCATGTAATACTATGCCACTTATTTCTTAAGACAAGAAAATAACTTGTCAATTTTATTAACAATTTCATAACTTCATTATCAAACGATAAATCTGTCTATCTTTAGATAGTAATTTTTTTAGATAACTTAAAAAACAATAACAAAAAATTCCATGAATAATCTTCAGTGGAAGAAGATTCTAAAATAAGATAGAATGGCTAAATTTAATTGACCAACTTTATTTATTAGAAATCCACCGATTTAATTGTTCGAACTCAAACTTTTGCAATCTATAATTATCCCTATTAGAATTGATGAATCTAAAAAAGAATGCTCTCCTATTAAGTCTCTTGAAAAATCAGCAGAATCCTAGAGACTTTTAAGCATAGAAGGTATTTAGGAAATTATACCCCACTTTAAAGGGCTATAACATATGAAATATTTAAAATACATGTCAAAATGTTTCCTTTCCAAAAAACTAAACAACTAAATATAGACATAATAAGAACAATATAAGGGATGAAACCCACTTAATGTTATTGTTCTAACATATCACTCTGTCATATGCTTCCTTATTTTTCTAAACATATTTTCAAAATTGTAGTAGAAAGATTCTCGTATGCCAAAATTAAACTAATGTTGTTGTGGCCACTCTTTTGTGAGCCATTTTTTGGATTCTTTAAGGTTTGTGGCCCTTGTTTATTGTATTATTTTTGTCTATAATTTGTTGACATGTACACTGATATGTTCTCAAAATTTATTCAATAAGTCTATAAATACATATATGCATTAGTGCATTTAGGAAAATGAATGAATAGTTGCAACATAATTTCTATTAAAACTCTTAAGTAAAGAATTTATTTATATCTGAAGCATCCCTATGCCAAAAGCATAATTCACGCATTCAAAGAAGAGCATCTAATAGTAGAGTTCTTGCATCCATTTCAATAGAATAAGAGTTGGTGCACTTGCAAATTGTAATGCACGTATTATTGAAATAAATTATACTTGGTGTGTTGTTTTCCATACTGTTCAAACTCTTAGGGGCCTCATAATAATGGAGGGATTACACAAACTCCCATTAACTATAATGTGTTGCAAAGTTATCAGGGTTTCAAGGAAGAAGATTTGTTTTCCATAATGTATAGTGAGTTATGGAAAAGTGGGTGAGCTTTTCAAAGTGCAGAAGTAGATAAACATGTTCGTCAATTCAGTTTTGCGGTTTCCAATAGTTTCCAAGCCTATACTACCATAGTTATGGTTGTGACGATAAATCGCAAGTCTATAATTTCGATTAAAGGTTCTTCATTTGCATTGATTTTCTAGGTTTACTTCACCTCATTATCTGGACTTTTTCTACTAAACAATTATTATTGGAATTATGATTAAATGTACATCACTCTAAAACCATAATTATTTATAACATTTCAATTATTCCAATTTTTATTTATTTTAAAATATTTTATTTAAATTCCTAAAACAATCAATTATTACAACCAGATCTCTATACTTGATTACAATGTGTTATATATCTACAATATTTAAAGTTAAATTTTGTTAATATATTACATGGTTTCTACTACATTTCAAATTATCTACTAAGATTACAATCCTCCTTTTCTCATAATAAATTGATGTAGTGAAATTCTAACTAGTGCTCCACCAATGTTGCTTTTACTTATCGTTGACTTCATGTGGGTGATATGTATTGAAATCCTCCTTAGATGGTCAATTCATTTGATGCAACTGGGGTTTTTAGTTGGGTTGGTCAGTGATATGATATGAAATGAAATGAAATGGGTGGAGTCACCTCAAAAGGCAATGAACAATGAGTATGCTCATATTTTATGATCTAAGAAGGCCTTGTTGTCAGTGTTAGGGCCATGCCAAAACGGATCTTGTCATTTCTTGAACTTAATCTTATTTGTTTCTCCATTGGTTGAGAGTGAGTGTGCAAATCACTAATGTAGAAACAAGACCATATAAATATAAATCTTGTAGCCTTGTGGGGTTTACAGTTTCTACTTCAATGACAATTGTCACTAATTTGTCACTATCCCAAGTACTTTTCGATAAGGCATGGTGTAATCCTAGTCCATGTGGAGACGTGCCCTAAAATGGTTCCATAAACTTTGTGCTTAGTGGTGTGGTGTTAGGCTTGGGCTTTTTCCATTTATATACACGTCAAATGTGGTACTTGATTTCGACCATCTGTTTTACATGTGTCGGAGGTGGGATTCTACTTCCTTTTGTCATTAGATTCTATGGAACGTTTGCTTCGTAAATGGTATTATATGCATTATTCACTATATTTTCCCAACATCGGCGTGGGTTCCGCATAACTTTTTGTTTGTCTTGTGGGGACTATATTAAAGGATGGTGTGGTTGAAAATAATGCACTATCTTCACTAGGGAGGGGCCCAATTCCTCAATGGGTACGAGTGCTTCTCATATGATATGGGATTAGAATTATTAAGCCATGGGATTTAAAATAAATGCAACTTAATCACACAAAACAACTTATTATAGTCTACAGCCTCATTATTTGATTATTATTTTATTAGTGTTTCGGTCATTGCTAATCATTGGTATATTTGAGTTGGTTTCATGGTGAAAAATTTGTGTTTTTGAATAAAAGACCACAAGTTCGAATCTTGCAATAGATAAGGTATATATGCTTTGTATGGGAAGCATAATTAATTCTTCCTATGTACTACAAGTATGAGGTAGCCTCATGTGATATAAGCCACATACAGACCCAAAAAATAAAAAGACATTTCCTTTCCTTTCCTTTCCTTACTCCCTGTCACATCTCCCTTACCGTTATGCAAGCCTCCAAACTCTACACAAAATGGTGTCTTAGAAAAACATTGTGAGTCCAGATAATGATTTGCCTATTTTTAAAAACAAGTAATTAAAAATTGTTCATTTAAAAACAAATCATTAAAAATTGCTCCACCTCTCCTCACATGTGCCCATGGAAAAGTAAACACATTAAGCTTGGGAAAACGTGGTATAAAAGCTTCTACAGGGAATATCTCGGATAATAGTTTGTATATCAAAAAATAATACACACAAAGGTTGTTAATATAAAACAAGAGCAACGATGCTGTAAAGTATTGCCAGAACAAAAAAAAGTTAGTATTTATACAATAAACGAGACTAGCGACATACAAATTTGTAATTCACAGCTACATGAAAAAATTAGCCATGTGATCCCAACTCATCCAGTGCAATGTGATCCATGAATGAAGTGGTACAAGGCTAAAAAATTGAATATGGTCAAGTTCAAGAGAAAAGTATACTGGTGTTTGGCTTAACATCAGAGGTGCTAAAGTTATTGGTCGAGGCCTTCAACGTGAAAAATTATATGGAGGTGAAAGAATTATTATATAAGTTGTGCGACTAAACCAAATAACAAAGAAAGTGGAAGAATGTTATAAGGACATGAGCATTGGGAATGAAGAGGCAATATATACACAGGACAATAGTGCAACTCAACCTGACACAAGACATTTCTAGATGGAAAATTCAAAGCCAACTCAACTATAACATTAGAACTGACCCTGCAAAAGAATGAGTATGAAATATTTTAATCCAGTGCTTGGATTTCAAGCCACAACATCGAAATAGTAATACAGAACTCAAAAGAAAATTATATGGATGTTATTTAACATAAAAGAAGCAAGGTAAAATTGAATGTCTTCTATCTTTTCTATTGCAGACCCAAAAGTTCCCTTAAATTTGGTGGATTCCGGAGGTCTACGTATGTCGGACCCCCAAATGCCTTCAACTTACCAGAATGTTGACACGTAGCACCTTCCGTAGTTGTTGAGATATCGCCACATGTCTTTGTCCTTTCGATCCTAATCTTCGCCACGTATCCTTGTGCTTTGACCCCACTGACACGTATGGACCCGAAAGTTATATTAACTATGGCTTATTCTGCAGCTTTAAGTCCGCTTAAGCCCATCTCATTGAACTTTGCCAGAATGCCGACACATGCACGACGAGGATACAATCTAATGTGACTTTGGTCACGGATAACTATAGGCTGTTTTTTAAAGCCTAGAAATTGACAAGCCGTAAGTTGTTTTTTTATTCCAAGCCTGGAAATTGACAGGCTGTAGACTATTTTTTATTTGTAACCGTATAAACCACGGGAAAGAGATAAGTCATCAAAGCATTTTAATTTGACAAACACTTGAAATTCCTGATTTCATTCATAGTCATAGAAAATTGTGATTAATGCAAACCTTTAACAAAAATCAAACTGCAAGAATAGGAACTTGACTACAAAATGGGCGAAACTGGGTTGTCCTCATCAACACTCATGTTTCTTGCTCGGCTCAAACTTCGCATGGACGATTTCATCAACTCTACGTTGGGTCTGATTCAGACGTGTTTTTCATTGTTGCAGATCTTTTTACACAATTTGTTTGAATGCGGCTAAACTGGCTAATCTCCTTACAACCATGTGTCACCATTCCAGCTGACTAAAGCCTTTCTCCCCTCTGTTTGCCAAAAGCCACAAAATGCTGACAAGTGGCACTCAGCTGGGCATTATTAGGAATTAATATTTTAAGCACTTTTTTCTATATCCGAATGTTGGAAAGGACGATAATGTGGCAAGTCCTCTATGATGCAACTTTAAACTTAAATGCTATCATAAATGTTAATGAAATCATGTTTTTCTCAAAATTGCTAAATGTTGTAATAACATGTTAATTTTTAGGCCAATCAAATTGAAGATAAATGCATTTTTACTATTTTTTTTGTTAAAAAATGTGTAGGCTTATTGATATTTATTAATGTGAAAAGTGTATATTTTGTTGATGAAAATAATAATAAATTTTGGAAAGCCACGGAATGCTGACAAGTGGTGCTCAACTGTGCATCGTTGTGAATTAATATTTTAAGCATTTTTTTCTATATTTGAATGTTGGAAAGGATGATGTGGTGAGTCCTCTATGATGCAACTTTAAACTTAAATGCTATCATAAATGTTTTGACATCATAAATGTTAATGACATCATGTTTTTCTGAAATGGTTGAAGGTTGTAATAACATGCTAATTTTTAGGCCAATCATATTGAAGATAAATGCATTTTTACTATTTTTTGTTAAAAAATGTGCAGGTGTACTGATATTTATTAATGTGAAAAGTGTATATTTTGTTAATGAAAATAATAATAATGTTTGATTGGTTGAAAAGTACAAGCAATAACAACTTGTTAAACAAAGTTGAAACCCATAGAGTATACTGCCTCTGATAGTACTAAAAACGATACCCATTTCACATGACTAGTTTTTACATATTTGTAAAGGATATGTTTTTCATGAAATTTTGTTTTTGATTTTTTTTAAAAGGTTGTTTTCAATAGAGTTGTGGATTATGAAATTGTGCAATGGAATTTTATTTCCTTTGATAGAACTAGCGTGAACGCACATTCTTATTTTCCTCTAAACCACCGAAGTTCCATTTTTTCACTATATTATTTGTATTAAATAGAAATTTATTGTATTTTGCTTGTCCCATATGGCCATGAAAAAGGAAACACATAAAGTGAAAATGCTAGCTAGTTTGCATTTAACAACATGTACTGAAACTATGTTTTTGCAATATTTAGGATTAAATGTGCACCTCATACATTTTAGGGTTAGATATGCACATGATTCAATTTATAGGGTAAAAATGTTTCCTTCTATCAAATGAAATTCAAATATATCATGTTGGTTGTGATAATGATGATTTATAGGTTGTAATCATCTATTTTGTTAGATTTTTTATCATATGATTTGTTGTGCAAGTGTAATGCCATTGATTCCACTGAGTATTTCGTAACGAATCTATGCTTATTTTTTTGTTTTCCTTTTGTTTACGGTGAAATTGAGAATTATGAGAGGTTATGTTTAGGTCCATTGTGTGGTTATTTGTTTAATTAGTGGATTATAAGGGAAGTTACACAAAACATGATAATTTTGTTTCAAAAGTTTTATTGTAGAGTATATGGTAATATTCAGATCGCTTCCATTCAAGTAAATTGAGAGGTGTAAGCTACAGTGGAAAAAAAGAGTGGAAGGCTATAATTCATACCCATGAATGGAAAAATATTAGCCAACAAAAAATGCATTAGTTCTATGTAAGTAACATACACAAAGTTTTACCTTATATATATATGATTTCTAAGTAAATGAAGAAGGGTTAACACAACAAGATAGGAAGCGATTGTAGATGCTTATGAAGAACGTCATGTTGGCACAAAAATCGGTTTCATTTCAAATTTTTGTACTGAAAGGAATGATAACCAAATCGTACCAAGCCAAGAACACATATGCTAATTGAACACCATGATCAATAAGATGAAAGCAATTCTCTAGAATAGCTTTACATAAACCTTTGCAAATAAATGAACAACAATATCATATATTATTACGGAATTCAATGCAATACATTTAGAATGGGCCTTGCTTAAATAGGCAAGGAATAACAATCTAAGAACCAGTCAAGGTCGTAGATCAAGTCATAAATCAAGGAAATAACTAGTCATCAAAGAACTAGTTAAGACCATAGATTTAGGAGAGAACTAGACATCAAGGATCTAGTCAATACCATAGATCAAGGAAAGAACTAGTCAATACCATAGATCAAGGAAAGAACTAGTTAATACCATAGATCAAGGAAAGAACTATACCTAACAACTAGATAATATCTCCTAATATATAACTAAGATAAAAGAAATATCCACACACATAAGTGGGTGAGGATAAATACAATAAAGGTAAATAAAGTACCTAAGTGAACATGAGCTAAGGAAAATACCTACTCTAACATGTACCTTATGACTAAAAATTGGAGTTTTAAAGCCTTCTATGGCGATCAATAAGTAAATTCCCTTAGGGTTTGAAACTCATTAAAACACTTAACTCTACTTGGTATACATGTGTACAAGCTAGCTCTAGTTTCACATAGGTGAAAAATGGGAACACTTTATCAAAATCACGTGTTTTGGGCTCAACGGGCTCGTGATGTTCAAACTATTCATCTCCTTAAATAATGGGTCGTCAAATTTAATTAGGTCACCGTAGGGGACACATGATGGTATCTTATTGATTTCTTACTAAAGGATTAGTCCCATATTCATGGTGGGAAGGATCTCAGTCAAGTTTTTAGTCAAAGCAGCCACCTTCGTTGAGTGGAGAAAAGGCTCCATGACTCAACCCTTTTTCCCAAGTTCGAAGGAAAAATAATTCAAAAAACTAAGGTTGAGGGTTGATTTGAATTGGGCATAGCCTGAGTTGGCCACAAACTCAAGGCACAAGTTGTATGGTCACCGATATCTGAATACAACCCAAGAAGAGTTTGTGGAACCCGTAAACATGATGTCATGTCATTGGTCCATGTGTACCATTGACGACCACCCCTGAAACTTGGATCATGATGAAGTTTGGTAAAAGGGGTGACTTACGTTCTCAGATTATCGAGAAACCAAGAGGCCAAAGGTGAGTGATTTAGGGAAGCTATGTGTAGTGGCTAAGTCTTGAGATCATGCAATGTTGTGATTGGTCCACATGGATTAGTCCCAGGGATTCAAAATGTTGAGCAAAAATGATAATCCAAGTCATCTCAAGTGCTCAGAGAAACTAATGTGATCCCAAAAGAGACCAAAGAATCAAGAGCCTGAATGATATATGTGATTAGTCCATGTGGACCAATCATCGGTCACCCAAGCTCCTAGGAAGTTAAGACCCAACAGGGTAGAGGATGAGCTGCAATCCCATGGCTTAATACCTCAATAAAAAATAGGATGTGGACACATGGATTCAACTTGGGAAGGGATCATTCAATATGATCACCAATAAGGACAAGACACATGGCATAATCAACTATGAGGTTAAATTTGATGGCTCATGGCTGTCAATTATGCTAAATGGCTTGGATATCTTCAAATTGCCACAAATTTTGACTGGGAGCTCCAAATCAAGAAAAACTAGTTCTATTGGAATGTTTGTTAAAAGTGCTACATGTTGGGTAAAAATTGATGATATATTTGTCATGTATTTTTGACATAAGTTATAATAGCATTTCTTAGCCTTTGTCTCCATCAGGTTAGTTGATTTCTTTAGTTTTCTTGATCTAACACATGTGTGGGGTATTTCTTATGCTTTTCAGATGATATTTACCTCTCAAAGAATGTAATTGGGGCCCTTGGATCTTTTATGAGTTTATAACCGGTATCAATTGTCATTTAATCCATTGTGGAGTCATTGAAGTGATTTATGCATGCTTATTCCTCTTCTCTAATTGGTTTTCCAAATTCTATAGTTCCCTCCATTTCCACTTCTATAATGTTCTATCATTGTATAGATTGATGAAGTAATTACTTCATCAAATCATATTTTAGCCTGCCATTCTTGGCTAGATCCATGATATCTTTTGGAAGTTTAGTTTGTAGGCATCCATTTTCAACTCTTTTCTAGGTCTTAGAGTTAAGATTAATAGTAATCAATTCAAAGACATTGTAATAAAGGTCTGAGAGAGTAGTTATGTTCATTTTCTTGTGATGTTAGTAAGATAGTAATTTAGATGGAAGCTATCATTTGAGTAAAAAGTGTATTCACTAAGATTATTATAATTTTCATTTGGTAATTAGGTGTAGAAGTCATATGTGTAATCATCAAAAAACTTAATTCTAAAATCCTTGTGAAATCCTAGTTTCATTCAGGGATATTTTTAGCGGCGAATATTCGTAATATGGCGAAAATTTCATTTTAGGAAAATTTGAAAAGGCGAATTATTCGAAGTGGGTCGGTGTCCTGTTCGCCTAAAATATATAGTATATTTTTTTTGGGGGGTCGGCTTCGCCTTCATTTGAAAACATCTCCTTTAAAAACCTAGCTGATTCGCCAGGTAGTATACCTCAAGTAGCTTAACAAATTACCAATACTGTGAAATTTGAACTCGCATACCCTTAAGCACCAGAGATTCAGATTACTGTTAGCCTGTGATTGTTGATGCACGACAAATGTAGTGTTGACGCGTGACAAGGGTATTGTTGAAGCGCAACAACAGTTGTACTGACGCGCGACAGAGGAAGTGTTGACGCGCAACTTGGGCAAAGAAGTTGACGCATGACAAGGGCAGTGTTGACGTGCGACAGTATATTTAGACAGTGGATGCGCGAAAGGAAATAGGTTGTTGACGCGCGACAAGTACAGAGTTGACACGTGACAAAGACCTCAGACAGGGGATGCGCGACAAGACCTCAGACACTAGACAGAGTTGCTACTTGGTTCTTTTGCTGATGCAGGACTCTTTTCAGAATAATGGAAGGTGCCAGCTCAAAGAATACGAATAACCTAAAAGTAAGTAAGAAATCTTAGAAATCACTCTTCAAGTATTTTGGAAAATCTGCGGATATAGATATTGTAAATACCAATAATATAGATGCCACCACAAAGAATCAAAATATTGACTATGTGGAAGGTATTATTGAGGTGGACATGCATTCTGCACAGTATCAAAGTCAAACAAATGAAACCTACGATAATATGCCAGATCTTGAAGATATTGTTCCTGTTGGGGTGCAACCAGAAGTGTAGCTAGATATCACAGATACAAACACTCAGCAAAATGGAAGACAGAAATCAAAATCAAACTCCGGTCCAAGAAAGAGGAAACCAGGTGATTGTGATATTGCTCAAAATTCTACTCAAAAAAGTAAAGCATTGAAAACGAACAAGAATATGTGGACCATTGGCAAGACATACAAGTTTGATTGGGAAGCTAAATTTCCGTTTATTGAACCTGTACAATCATCGAATTCTGAAGAAATCCCATCTGAATGTACATGTACAATATGTACGTGGAAATTGGGAAAGCAACAAAAAATGCAACTGAAGCTGGACACTATAGAAAAACATTGTGGAAAATAATATTTAACTATAACGGGGGCGGATGGCCAAAAAATCAAAACACATAGGTGGAAAACTGAAAAAGAATGCATGCATGTTAGATACGCAACGGAATATGAGGCAGAGTAGAAAAAACACAGACATCTATTGGAAAAGGGAGGAATGATCACATCGCATATTGGTAAGATGAAAGAAACAAATCTACATGCAAAATTCATACAATTCTCTACTCTTTTTCAAATACTAAAAAAAGGAAGAGCGATTTCAGATTTCCTCGATTTCAAAGTTTTGTATCAATTTAAGGGAATGTTGAATGTACCTCAGTCTTATTGGTCTGAAAGTAGTGGATGGGAAATGGAAAAATGCCTCTCGATGATAGAGAAGGAAGATTTGAAAGAGAATGTAAAAAAAGTAAACTTTATCTCTCTTTCAATTGATGAAGTGACAGCAGTCGACAACACTGCATGGGTATGTATCCACATCTATACTTTAGAAAATCATATAAGGACACCTCATCTATTGGGTGTTATGAAAATGATTGAAAACTGCAATGCTGAAAACCTATATAAAATAGTTGTTTCTCATTTGAAAGATGTTGCTGGAATGACTGATTATGAAATTTCTATGAAGTTGGTATGCGTTGGAGTAGATGGTGCATCTGTCATGCAGGGTCACCGAACAGGGCTCTGTGTTAGATTACAAACAACAGTGGCCCCATATATGCTACCAATTCACTGTATGGCTCACAGAATGAATTTAGCGTATAAAATGGTAAGCAACCACGAAAATGTTGCTAAATTAGAAGACCTTATAAGAGAACTTCATGCCTATATGTCAAGCATCCCAAAGCGTTTTCTCGAGTTCCAAAAATTTGCAATTGGAATTACAGATGGCAAAAAACTTCTGAAGGATGTGGAGACTAGATGGATCTCTTTGTATGAACCTGCATGCAGAGTTCGTGAGGAGTATCCTTCATTGGTTAGTTTCATGCACAAATACCGTCATGAAGTTGATAGGGAAAGGGACTTGTTGTTCCGTTTAACTGATTTGGAGACATTGCTTACATTGGTTGGTATTCTTCCAATGTTAAAGGAGATCAATACATTGATGAATCATGCACAGGGCAGATTAATCTATATTGTAGATTTTATACGGATGAGAAAAATGGTATGTTAAAGTCTTGATATATTGTACTGTTCCCAGGATAGTTTTGATGCACCTGTTTTTGAAAATTGGAAAGATTTATTAGATCTTAAAAATCCTAACACCTTTTTGAGATTTAATATCCACGTTCACCTCTGCATCACTGTTAATGGGAGGGAAATACCAATGCACATTTTGCAAAAACGTCAAGATATTACAAGATCAAAACGAGAAGATGTTCCTGTGACACGTAATTTGTTTGAGTCTGTTATAATTGAAACAAGAATAAAGCTTAAAAAAATTTCAGAAACCTTGTCATCAGAAATTAGGGAACGTTTCTGTAAAGATAAAATTCTGGAAGCCATGGGTGTGATGAATCCTAATTTTTGGAATACTGAAGGTGGCCGTGCAAACTTTTTTAGAAAGCATTTCCATAAATCAATGGGTACAATAATGGAACAATTTACAAAGACGTCAGAGCTCAAGGGTATGGAAATCAAAGGTATACTGAATGTCGATTTATTAAAGTTTCAGTCAACAAATTTTGCAACAACAATGAGGAACCAATATAAGAATTTAGATCAACCTTCTGAAAGTGGTGCTATTACAAGGTTGTGGCGAGGAATCTATCAAAGTTCTATCTTACAAGAAGATATCAATGAATATTTCAGATTATATGAGTTATGCCAAACAATGATTTTGGGATCTGTGGAGGATGAAAGGGTTTTCAGTGCATTGTCATTTATAAAATCAAAACTAAGAAACAGGTTGGATAAAAATCTAGAAAGTTGCATGAGGTGTTATGTTTCTCGATACTCCATCGAAACCTTTCCGTTCGACAGAGAAATTACGCACTGGAATTCTCTTTGCGAAAGAAGAGGTGTGAATAATATAGCTACAAGTACAAATATTCCCAACCTTGAGAGTGTAATTCGCTCTTTGTCACATTCTACAGAAGACAACATCGAGTTTGATGAAGCTATTGATAATGGATTGTTTCAACTTTAAATAGGTAACTTCTTCATAACTATATTTTATCTTTATCATTAAAGATGTTACAGGTCTATATACTAAAAATTTCAAGCAATTCACCCATCTATCTACTAATCCATTTCTCGTGTTGGGTTTTTTTAAAACACAGATCTATCTCATTACCAGTGGCAGTGATGATTTCAACTTTAAGGAGGTATCTTTTTCCCCTTAATCTTATTGTTTGTTACTATTCATTTTTTTCAGATCTGGTTATCATTAAAGATGTTACAGGTCTATGTATTTACATTTAGTTAAATAAAATATTTTTATTTTTGAAAACGTGGGTTGACATCCATCCGAGGAAGCTGTTACTTCTCAGGACTGACAATGTCAGGCAACTCACCCATCTATCTACTAATCCATTTTTTGTGTTGAATTTTTTTAAGACAAAGATCTAGCACATTACCGGTGATGATTTCAATTTTAAATAGGTATCTTCTTCAAAATAATCTTATTGTTTGTTACTTTACATTTTTTCAGCTCTTGTTATCATTAAAGATGTTACAGGTCTAATTATATATATTTACATTTATTTAAAGATATTGTTGGTCTATATATTTAAAGATGTTGCTGGCACTTCTCAGGACTGACAATGTCAGGCAACTCACCCCTCTATCTACAATGTCAAGTAAAACAAATATCTAGCACGTTACCCTTGATGATTTCACAGCAATCTAATACGCAAGAGGTAAGCTAAACCCTTTGATATATTTTTTATATGTGCAAAATCCTTTGATATATTTTTTTAACTGTGGGATAAAAAATACATTATACAATTTTAAATATAAGTCCACATAAAATTCCTCATCATCCATATATATCATATCATCACCATATCATTATCATATCCTGAGTCCTGATACTACAATTATTATTAACACAATTATTTATCTAATTTAAATTTATTAAAACAATTCCATTTTTTAAAAATAATTCATAATCATATCATTACAATTCTATTCATTCTAATGTCATCTATATCTATTATAATCATTAATGCCATCTATATCCATTATAACACATTCCATTTATTTATCATCTATATCCATTCTAATGACATTATGATCATATCGTGACAAGTATAAAGAAGAATTATCTTAAAACAAGTTCAAAAGTCTAGAGAAGAAGAATTACTGTGCTTGATGATAAATCTACATCCACATTAAATTGATCATCGTCCATATATATCATATCATTATCGTCATTCATCGTCTTTCATCATCATCTATCATTAATTATCAATTATCATCATTCATCATCTACGTCCACATACAACTCATGACAATGCAAGTAAACAAGAAACATACATATAATTCATGATAATCACCATCTAATGCAATTAAAATTAAAGACTGTATATAAATCCATATAATTAAATTCAAATACCATAGTACATACTCAATAGTAGAAGTTTTAAAATTCAATATTTAAAGTTTCCTCAATAATAAAAGTTTCTAGTTTTCAAAACCCTCTTTTTCTTTATCCAATTCTACTCCTCTGCTCTCTTCCCCAATGGCTTCTTCCACTGTGGTTGTACCTCTTTCCCCAACACCAAAAATAACCCCTGAACTTATAAGATCTTCCACAGCACTGTCCAGATTTTTTAAAATTCTTTCTTCTTGATTTGTCGCATCTCCATGCGACAACAAATTTGGATCAGCTACTTCTTTAGCTTTGAATAATATGTCAGGGTCAAAACCATGCTCTTTAATTATCTGCTTTAGTGTATTGTTTTGTTTGTTAACCAAAACAATATTTTGCTTCAATTTTTTTGCTGCGGATAAACTGTTCTTTGCTGTTTCCAAGTGAACTTGCAAAACCTTCGCCTGACTCTTCAAATTTTCATATTTCAATTGCACAAAAAGAGTAATGTCAATTCAAAATATTACTAAAAAATGAAAATTTCAAATTAACAAGAATGATTGTTTGAAAGTAATAGTACTTACAACCGCTCTATCTCTTTCGGCATTTGTGATTGCTACCAAATCCTTGTCCTTGGACCATTTGTTAAAATATGCCTGGGCCTCGGCACTAATATTTTCTAATTTGTTTAGTGACTTATCTAAAATGTCATATTTATAGTTGTTGTTATACGTGAAAGTCCCACTTCTTACTTGGGTAAGTAAGGAATCCATCTTCGCAGGTTGATTCTGGACTGCAGCGTATAAACTATCCCGTTGCCAATAATTTTCATAACGACTAATAATCTCATTGATAAGAAATTTAGCCTTTCTCTCCCATTCTATAAGTTGATTGATATGAGGAAGAATAAACTCACTGACATGGGATTGACAATCATAACCAATTAAGTTCTCCAAAGGAAAAGGTAACAACTGTCCACTATCTGAATCTGATGAAGACGATCTTGCTGGAGAAGTATGGGGGCTTTCAGCAAGATCAACTACTACTTGTTTCTGCCTTTGGGTGGGCTGATCCTGTTTGTGAAAAAATTAATCAAGATTTAGATAAATAAATTTAAATCGAAATGTAATTCAAAATTGTAAAGCATATTTAAATTGAAATTTGAAGTATACCTGCTGGCCTTGAATCATCTCGTGGGTATTGAAAAAACCAGTTGGGTCATTGCTATCAATGCCCAAATAATCTTCATCTAAATTTATATTGTTCAAAACAGATATGCCCGTTGCACTGGGCAAGCCATCAAGTGAGAGAGTTGGAATTCAAAATGAGGAGGCAATGTTTAGTGTCCCACTAGGGGCCGGAGCAAAAGGCATGCATTTACCAATGTTCTTTTTCACTGTTCCTCTGGTTGGCATTTTAAAAATTATTGGTTGAGTGGGTTTCAGTGCCGCAGTTTGATCAGGATTGACATGTGCTGAAAATTACAAGAAAAAAATGAAAAATAGGAAAACAATTCATAAAGTCAAATTTTTTGAAATTAAACGTACTATCGAAAAGTTGTACCTTGTTGTCGAGGGGTTGTTTTTCTCGGTGCTACGGGTGGCCTTGTAGGAGTTGTACTCAGTGTCTGTTCAGAAGATATGAATGCATGCGATTGTATGGAGTGAGTTGGGGAAGAAGGTTGAGTTTGTGAAACAGGTGTATGTTCCAAAGTCCCTGTAATTCATCAATATTAAATGTTGTCAATTCATTTCGTTAAAATTTAAATTGAAAAATAAATATGCAACTTTGGACTTTGTAAATAATATATGAGAAGGTATTATTTCTCTGGCGTTTAACGAGTTCAAACTGTTGAGGGTTTGGAGAGGAGTGAGCTTCCATTTCAGATTGGGAGTCCCCCGAAGCCTCAGCGTGTTGTTGGCTTCTTCCTCTCGATAACGCCTTTTTTCGGGGAAGGGCTTTAATAAATCTTCTTTGCAAAACATTAAAATTTAAGTTTTAATAACCGTGCACTGTAATGTCGAAAATTGAAATACAATTACAAACTAAATAGTTTATACCTGTTGTTCTTCAAATGGAATTGACAACTTCAGCAACTCCTCATCAGTGCAAGTAGGAATTTTTTTATCTTTTAAATTTAAAAGTGCCTCATAATAAAGGCCGAGGAGATAGTTTGTTGAATAAATGAAAGGTTTTTTTGAAAGTTTTGAATTTGTTAGGTCAGTTCTTATTTTTTTGGATAGATATGTGCACCAATCGAATTTTTGTTTTGAGATAGTGGCAACAATGTATGCAATGGCCCAATTTGGTATATCTGTTTGGCGACCCTACAAAACAATTTTGGATTGAAAAAATGAAATAAGTGCAGCAAGAAAGTGGTGTGCAATTGATTGTGTATCCACACCACACTTGGATTTATTAACATGGGCTGCAAACGTGAAATAGTGAAAATTACTATAAATTTACAACAGCAAATTGTATCAGAATAAAAAACAAAATAAAAAATATGAATTAAAACGAATTATACTTACAATCAACATGGAAACTAAATGTTGATTCGAGAAATTTCTTGTCTTCTTCCAGGAGTGTTGCCTTGGTTGTAACAGTTGGTAAATTTTTGAACGGAAGGCCCGTAAACCGATGGATGTCATTTGCTTCGATACTGAATTGGAACATTCGGCCATCGTTTAGAGTCACATAAAAAATGCCGTCCTCTGAATTGTAGGATGACAGAAGGTAATTCAAAATATCCGGATTTGTTTCGAAATGGGGCATATTAACGAGCCCTGTAAATTCACACGCATCCATCAAATCTTTATATTCTGAAGACATCTTTAAAACAGTATGGATGTGAGGGCATAAGGGATTCCTGTAGTTGATCTTGGAAATCGATTGAATTGGATTCTCTTGATTTTTTTGCTAAACTTGTAGTTGGGAAGCATGTGAAGTCGACATTATAGTTGTACTTACATCTTTGACAATGATTGAGACCTGCAAAAATTCAAGAGCGAGAAAGTGAAAATGAGAAAATGATCAGTTGAAGGGTATTTATAGGATAAATCAGGCATCAATGGCTTCAATTGACGCGCGTCAATGGTCTTAGCTGACACACGTCAATAGGAACCAGAGACATGCGTCAATAGGAGCCAGTGACATGCGTCAATGGGAGCTAGTGACATGCGTCAATAGGATCGAATGATGCGCGTCAATAGGATCCAGTGACACGCGTCAATAGGATCCAGTGACGTGCATCAATAGGATCCAGTGACGCGTGTCAATAGGAGCCAGTGACGCGCGTCAATAAGAGCCAGTGACGCGCGTCAATTGGAGCCAGTGATGTGCGTCAATTGGAGCCAGTGACGCGCGTCAATAGGAGCCAGTGACGCGCGACAGTCAAGACCATTGATGTTCCATTGACGCACGTCAGGAGTGATTATTGACGTCTTGTTGTCGCACGTCAATGATGGAGCCATGAAAAACAAGGCAAAATTTTTGTTTTGGAATACTGTCAAATTCGCCTTTCGCTGAAACTGGTTCCGGGGATATTCGCCAAGTATTTTCCACCTACAATTGTATAGAGGTGTCTTAAAATAAACCCTGGTTTCATTTTCTCTTAATTTTTTTTTCTGCTACTATATTTTGGATTACAAGTTGCAATTGTCTAATAACTAGGTAGATCTCGATGTACACAGTTTCTTAGTTATCTTTATTGTGAGGAATTGAAGCAGTTGTGTAGATTGAAGCAATTTTTGTGCTATTTTTGACTCCTTCATCTTAGCTTGTAGGATTTACCTAATAGAAAAGGCACATTTAAAGTTAAAATGATCAAAATCCCCCTATTTTATTAAATCTTGTTGCATGAACCCCTTATGAGACCTCTGTTTAAATCATGCATAATTTTAGAGGGCTCTTTGCTATAAATTTGGATACATTTTTTTTTATAATGATATGCTTGTTTACAACCCTTTTAGTCTTAAGTAGTCTTATGATTCTTCTTGATAGTGATAGCTAATTGGGTGGGAAATCATAGTGGTTAGGCTACTTGGGTGGGTTTAATGTGATGTAGTTGCATTATCCATGTCATTTGAAATCATTTGGGTTGATTTAGGATCTCTCTCCAAGGTTTCACAGAGTGCAAAGAGTATGAGGTTAACCACCCTCTAGTTTTTTTTCTTGAATCTTTCCCTAATTGGAGAAGATAACACTTGTACATTGACATATATTTCTCTCTTCTTTCATCTTATAGGTAGAATAGATTCAGGAGAGACACCTAAGATTTGAGAAAAAATTAGGGAAGGAATGGGAAGTGAAGAGAGGAAATCTTAAGGACAAGAGGATTGAATATCTGGATTTGGATTCTAGTTTGAGTTTAAAAGCTTGTATGGAAAATGACACATGTGTGAATGACGATGTGTGGCCGTGGCTGTCCTCTTTGTTGTCTCAGGGGAAGAACACTAAGGATTCATTTTTGGAAGTTGAATAAAATGGGATATCAAACACTAAAAGGGAGTGCGTTTTTAATTTAGAGGAAGACCTGAATTCATGTCATACAAAACATACAAAAATGGACCACACTTGTATGAATGTAAAGCCCAAGGTAAAGGATGTGTTAGGGGTAGAGGAAGATGTTTTCTCTAAAGAAATTTTATGTCATGCCCACAATTTTGACACAGGAATACAAAAACAAAAAATACCACAATATTTTTTTTTGACTTGTACATTGTTTGATACACGAAACCACATGGGATCACTTAGGATAACTCAACATCACATAATAAATTTACACAAACATGAACCCACATATATAACATGAAAATACACGATGCACATCAAGCCACTTTTTTCACAAATGAAAAAGTACAAAATAACAATTTAACTACAGTATAGACTCATGTATTGGAATTTTCCACGACACGAAACTTTCATGGTTTACATATTTATTAAAGTCTTATTTCATTATTAACCTTAATTATTTGAAAAGCAGTTAACATGCAAACCTTCATTCTAATTTAAACTAGATTGCATTTTCTTTATTTCGTTTAACATTTTACTTATAATGGTTCCATTTAATTTTACTTATTTCTCTTGTTGCATTTAATTTGTATAGCCTGATTGTTAATGGGAGCATTTAACACATGAGGCTATTAGTACTTGTTCTAAGGATTCATTACTAAGGAGCTTTTTTACTTGGCTTTTTAATTTACCTTCATTGTAACAAGCAAGATTCACATGAAATAAAAGGAAGTCTAATAGGTCAAGAGTGGACAGATTCCATGTTCTTTTCATAATAACATTTAAACACTAAGGTTACACTCTTTTTCATTTTTTAAGTTATTACAACTAGCTATGTATTCTAACTACTTAACCTATATACTTAGTTTACATCATTCATGATATGTAGAAGAGGGTTTGCATCGAGTCAAAAGGGACAAGTCTTAAATTCCCCCTTATATAATTCTAATCATTTAACATTATTGTTTAAACCATGATGATGGGTATGGTGAATATGTTTATCCATTAATATTGCAAGTTTCCCATTTAATAGGTTGAATGATCACTAATGAGGCGCTATTTTATATTTTATTTGTTACAACAATCATCTTAGTCATTTGTGTCATGTTGGTATCATTCAAGGATGTATGCAAAATTTAACAACCATTCTAAAATGTCCTCTCATTTACTCATGTTCTTATAACATTTATGTCATTACATTGAATTCATATTGACTTCATTTTAGAACAACTAAGGTTCATATAACACTTTTTCTTCACTTATACATCAATACTAAGGGATATGATCTCACATCTAATAATAAATTCTAATATTCCTAGGCAATTTAAGTATTAGATACACGTTACAAAGAGACATTCGATTACAATTTTATACATCCTATTACCTTATAAGTCACTACTCATCTCATTGGAAAACTACATTAACATGTAATTTACCCTAATTCTCATGAGAGGTCTATGTTTGACTAATTTCCATTAACACCCAAAAGGGGTCTACACCATACCAATAGGAAAAACTAGAGAAAACAAATATACTTATCTCAAAACTTTCACACAACTAAAGGTACTTCTTTCCAAGGTAACACTTCTATTTGTGAAGAGAAAGGGGATTCAAACTCAATATTTTCATACATAGATATATTACGATGTAGGTTCCACTCGAGTCATTTGAATATCCTTAATGAGATCATTTAAAGGTAAATATACCCCAAAAATATTCATAAGGCTTTGGTTACCCTTTCGAGCACCAAGGACAAATCAAACATGAAGGATAGCTTGTTCGAGAGGACACTAGAATTATGATACATAGGGAAAATGATCATACTCACACCCAAGGTGATAGGGTACATATAGTACAACCCTTTCCTCACATGAACATACCTAAGTTATGGGCATAGTCTTGTAAGGCTTGTCCCAAATATAAAAAGGAAACAACTGGTAAAAGTCTTAAGTCTTTTCTTAGTACGATAAGGGTTTTCTAGGTCCAATAAATCACAAAAAAGTAGATGAAATACACCATTATCAGTTATTTGCTATCCACATGCACAAATGTAGTTCCTAAGAGGAAACCTGCATACTCAAGATAATGTTTAACCATTACCGTTCGTACGGGGGGTTTGCAACAATGTAGATATGCATACATGTTATTATGGTAACCTGACTTTGGACTCTTATTTCACTTAAGCTAGGAGGTGCCATTGAGTATAAGGAACTAGGCTCATCCTAACTCAGTTTTTTACATCATGAAGGTGATCACACAAGAAGGGTAAATCATACAAAATTTTACTCTAAGTTTGGCCTCTTGTTTAGGTTTCTTTGTTACAATTCTAAGGTAATTAATACAACACACACAAGAGGTTCATTTATTAATTTTCACTCCAAAGAACACCATAAGGATCAATTCATTTCCAGCTAGCATATACATCTACCCCTTTAACAATACATAATCCAAAATTAAGTTAACACCCATGACCACATGTTAATTTTCCAAACACCACATAATGATAACAATTTGATGCTCATCACAAAATTCAATAATTAAATTTCTATATATAATAGTGTTTTTGATATATCTTATACAATTACATTGTTTCAAATAAGATGTTATTATGAAATCACCAGTAATACTTCACTTTCTCCTTTTCTCGGTACCTAAAACCAACACATGGTCAACACAAAATGCTGGCATGGTGTATGCAGGGTACATGCTTGTACTCACAACCAATGTGACATGGTACACATAATACAACCCTTTACTCACATGAACGTGCCTAAGTTATGGGCATGGTATTGCAAGGCTTGTCCCAAGTATAAACAAGGGAAAAACTGGTGAAAGTCTTAAGTCTTTTCTTAGCACAATAAGGATTTTCTAGGGGGTAAGTGCACCAAGTTGGGGTGCCAAAAGAGGGTCTTAAGTGGACGCATTTTTCTGAAAAATAAAAAAAATCAACTTGTACGAAGTTTTTTGAAATAGTTACACTCAAAATTGGAAGATGTTGTAGAAATATGAATCATAGCATTTTGAGTCTAGTTTCTAAGTTACTAAATTTTATTGAAAACAAATAAGTTTAAGTGGGTCAAACAACTAAAATACCAACAGGTGCTCCTATTTTTGTTAAAAAACATAATAGAGTGACTTTTGTGCCCCCCACCATTTTTTGAGCACCATTGAGTATTTTTGAAAACCCTTTGGTAGAAAGATAGCTAGGAGCATCTAGTTTGTGTTAGATATTTTTTTAGATTTTTTTAACAAGTATTTTTTTATTTATGATTTTTCTAGTACATAAATTTTATGTTTTGAAAAATAATAGAGCTCCGACCGTGCCCCCCCTAACTACCTCAAAAAATATCAAAAATTAGATTTTTTTTTTAATATGTATAGAATTATGCCTAGTTTGTGCTAGTATATTTTTTTTTCAATTTCGATGACCCAAACAAAAGATACATGATGAAAGATAGACATATTTAAACTTCAAAAAATAGCTATAAAAAGGCATAGTTAGAAAATAAATAATATGGAAACCTTATATTAGTCAGAAAATTTGAAAAATTATATTTTTAGAAAGAAGAAACTCTGCTCTACATCATGGTATAATTTTTTTTAAATGGATCGATTGTTTTATTTTGATTTATCATAGAGGAAGTGGCATTTTTTACATTTTCCTACAAAAACACATTGTTTGTTGTGTTTGTGCAGGTCCATGCCTCAGGGTTGGGGATCCAAATAGGATCCCAAGCCTTGAGGCATGTGCTGGAAAAGGTAAAAAAAGCATAACATGTACGCATTATAATGCGTATGTTATGCTTTGTTTATATATTGTGGCCCCCCAACGTCCCTTTCATCTCTTTCATGGGAATTCTACATACATTCTGTTTGGTCTGCAATTTTCTCTACATTCTTGCACGATTTTTTAGTAGTTCATTTTGTCCCCTACCCCACTAGTTGATTTTTTCTAATCATGGGTGATAAAATTCGAGCTAAGGACAAGAGGAAAGTCAAGAACAAGACACTAGAGCAATTGGAAGAGATGAGAATAAATAAATTGAAGAGAATGCTTTGTGCAGGGCAAGGTACATCTGCTATATCAAATGTAGCTAATGTATTAGAAAATGGGGATGAAATACATAATGAAAATGTAGAGAATAATGATTTTGCAATGAATAATGATATTGAATTGAATGATAATGTTGGTATGGATGAAGAAATTGATATGAATCCAATTGTTGAACCCTTACCTGAGAATCCAAATGTTAACCCCAAAATTTGTATGAAAACACTGAATGAAGAAAGTAACCTTGTAAATGAATCTTCACCTCTAAGAACACCTCCTTCCATTTTGCGAAGAAAACCAATTCACTTAATTGAAATTGATGAAAACATTATAAAACCAATGCCTAACAAAATGTCTGAAAGAAATGCGAGAAGAAAAGCTAGTGGAATTTGGGATAATTACTTTGAGAATTTAAATGACACACAAAGATGTCAATTATTTGTTACATTGATGAAATTAATTAAGATGAGACCTATAATGAAGACCCTGGGGTTAAGAACATCTAATGTTGTTGATCAAAATGCGTCAATTGTTGAAAACATACATAAATCATACCAAACTGTAGGTGGAAAAAGATGCACCAAAGATAGTAATGCTACACAGCGTGCACTTACTAATTGTATAGTAAGTGATAAAATAGTTAATAAACGCTTGATTAGAAAAACAAGCAGTGCTTTGAAGCTAAACAGAAAAACACTAATGAAAGCAATAGAGAGACATAAACGTCTTGAGTCAGTCAATAACACTGACTATTGGGATTTCTCTAGCAGACTTCCATGAAAAGACAAGAATACATCTGATATTCTAAAAGAATTAATTGTAAAATTTTGGAATGAGAACACAAGGGTGTCACTGAATAGAAGAGATACAGTAAAAAGAAGAATAGGTTCTCGTAATCATGAATCGTGTGCAAAACATTTCTTAGATATGACTCAAACACAATTGTTCTCTAAGTTTAAGAATGAAAATACATAAATTAACATTAGCCAAAGATTATTTGAAATGAGCAAACCCTTTTATGTGAAAATCAATCACTCACGTACCACTTGTTGTTGCAGGCATCATGTTGAATTTTCAATGCATTATGATGTTTTTTGTCGTGTTTTGCATACTGACATCATGTTGCAGGAGTGGATTAAATGTCCCACCAAAATCTTCAAGGGAATTTATTCCGACAATATTTTGTGAAAAATCAACTAGACAATTTTTTTATAACAAAGCATGTTTGGATGGAACGTGCAATGTATGTGGTGGCTTGCCAAATCTGAAAAGTTGTATCCATGAGGAGAGTACAGATTCAATAGGAAAATAATTGGTTGATTTCACCAAATATAAATTAGTGGCATATCAATTAAAAGATGGAAAATAATATAAGAGGTGTGAGCTTGTTACAAAACAATTACCTGTATCAGAATATATGGTCAAATTAAGAGAGAAATTTTTTATGAGTATGCAAGGCACACACATAGAGCTCGATGGTTGGATGAACAATTCAAGTTAAGAAAGGACACATTCCCACTTGGTACTATTGTTTTAGTAGTTGACTTCACAGAGAATTACACATTACAGCCACAAATGGAGGTTCAGTCTCAATATTATAACTCAGTGCAAGTTGTTATTTTCGTGCATATAGCATTCATGCACTCTCCAGAAAGCACTGAGCAAGATCGAAAAATATTAAGAGAGTATCATTTCTACATCAGTGATGATCAGACACATTCTACAAAATATGTACAAGGGTGTTTCCAGGTGTTTTATGTGAACTTGAATGAGAGGAACATTAGTTTCGATCAACATTACATTTGGTCGGACAACTGCACATCACAATTCAAGAATGCACAGATGTTTTATTGGCTAAGCAGGATGCACAAAGAAACAAATGTACAACATATCTAGATTTTTACTGAGGTAGGGCATGGAAAAGGAGAGCATGATGGTGCAGGAGCATGTGTGAAAAGAGCACTTGCAAGAGAAGAGTTAAAGTTCAAGGATGGTGCTAAATTTACAGATGCAAAAAACATTGTTGATTGGTGTGTCAAGAATATGGGCCATGAATCTCAAGAGAGATCAACGGTTCATAGATATTTTTGGTTGATAGAGGAACAACATCTGGCAAACTTTGAAGATTGTATGACAGTTGTAGGATCAAGTGATATGCACTCATTCCGTAGTTCAGATGCAAATGCTTGGACTATTTATACTAGGTGCATGGCATGTTTTTGTATATCATGCATTGATTTTGCATGGAATGAATGTGAGTCACAATAGTGGGTGGATGAATGGACTTGTAGACCTCAAATTCCACTCGACACACATCAAGTTCCATGAGCATTACAACTTGCAGGGTCTTCAGATCAAATGACAACATCACCTGACTTTGACCAAGTCTCTGATTTAGTGCAACAAGGTGTATACATATATGTACATGCCATGTTTTAGATTTATAAATTATTAAATGGTCAACTCTTAATGTATTTTAAATTTGACTTACAGTTTTACTTTGTGATGTAGGGCACGTTTTTGCAGTTATTGCGATGGAATTTAACGAAGAGGGAACAAACTACTTCTTGTCTCGTTGTGTAGAGGGGAATTTTTTTTTGACTTCCACAGTCATTGATGGTGAAGACCTTGAGTATCCCACTGGGTCAGTGGTAGTCACTGGAACTTGGCTTCTTGACGATATCCTATCAAAAAATCAAACATTTGGTTGTTTGAAGACTATGAAGTACATTGAAAGATACTTCACTATTCACATTTGGTCCTTGCAACAAATATTAAATTGATCAAATATCGAGGTCGGCCATTAAACAAGAATCTGTGGAAGGTTCGTGAATCAGATCATGAAGCAATTCTTGCTACTGTCAAGAGTAGAGTTGATCCTTGTGGTTCATTGGATTGAATTTGCAAAGGTATGTTCTTCATGAATTTAATTTGAATATTTACTTAAATGATTTTGTTTACGTTATGTATGATTTAAAATTCTATTTAATTTGCTTACTAACATGTTTATGTAGGTTAGTGGTGCCAAAAAAGCTTCCACCTTCACGTGGTTGGCACTGTCAGTAGAGAATTTATTATTCTCGAAGCCAAGTGAAGCTAAGAGAAATTAAATATTAGAAAGGAACAACAAACAAAAATTCTCATTTCACCACCTATATTGTAAAAATATCTTATTAAAATTCTCATTTCACCACCTATATTGTATGAACCACCTATATTATTCAGGTGATTGCAATGGACAACCTTACACTGACTCAAACTACACTATTCAGGTGGGGTGGGAGAAAAAGGAGAGCCTGCAAACTTTGCTGATTCTTTTGTCATCTTCTGCAATCTTGTTATCCTCAATGATTTTGCCACAGGATGCAACTATGTAGACTATGAACTTAGTTTTGTTGGGGAGACCACCAATGTTCCAACTGTTCATTTTGAAAGAATGAATATCTTCAATCAAATAGAGAATGAAGAGCCTAATTTTTTTGGATATTACAAAAGGTTGTTTGTGCCCAAAAAGAAGCCGAAGGCCATATAAATTTTTAGTCTTCAACTTTAGATGACAATGAACATCGTGAAGAAAAACAATTAGGTGAAGATGTCACTATGATTCAAGAAGAAATGCCTCCTGAAAGTCATAAAGAGTCAATTCTGATTACCCAAAAACATCTGGAAGAACTTAAAGAGAAGATAAGAGAAGAAGAAAAGGAAAAATGGGAAGCGTGGAAGGATCACAACTTAACTGGAATGGAAGATCTATGTGATGTTGTCGATAGAATCATGGATAATCTTAAGGACAACATGCCAAGTTGATTATTTTTATTAATCTCAGCTGCTTTAACTTCACAAATCAAACAAGGTAGTTCCAAAAGCAGCAAACTGGCAAGAAAAACTGCAATGAAGTATTGATAATTGAGCCTGAAACTCGTTTAGAATTGTACTTTATTTTTTGATTGAGCATTCACCCATAGTTTCTTTTTTGAAGGAAGAAATTCATTTGATATGTGAGAAATAGAATGCTGATTTAGTCTATTACTCTAACCGGCAGTAAATACAGTAGTCACTGCCATTGTGATATCCAATGAGTGGTCTCCTAAATAGATGATGTTAGTTCCACTTGTTTTATATGCAGTGGTTAAGGAATTGTAAGGCAGTAAACATGCCATCTCTAGAGAGGTGCTTTTGGTTTATCCATTTTGTAAGTTAAATATCTATCAGTTTTTTGAAGAGAGGGCTAGTGTTTTTGAACACAATGTAGATGACAACATCAAAATGTCATTAGCTGAAAGTTTTTGCAGAGAAGCCTAATGTTTTTGCATACCATGTATATGGCCAAGTCAAAAATCCTGCCAAGTTTTGCATTGGATCTTTATCAGAGGAATGAGTTACTTTTGGTACAGGCAGGGAAAATGGCATCAACTGATAGTGGTAACTTTTACATGCAGTGTTTGCATCACAGATATGCATATCAAACTCCACAAGATTCATGCTGCCATAGGGCCAACACCTGTTAATCAATCTACTCTAACTATTTAGGTTAGATTTTGTAGTCGTTCAATGAAAGTTGTTGCAAATATGAACAACATGAGCAGTTGAGACTGTATAAATTATAGATTTATCTTGATATCTGTCATAGAAATGGGAGATGAAAGGAAATACTCCTTTATCCTTAAAAAAATGCATAAACACACATCAAGGATCACAAACTGTGATGGTAGCTTGGAGTAGTAACCTGGACGAATGCAAAAAACATGATGTGTGTGATTCAACTATGAGCCTCACCAGTTCAATTTAAAAAAAGGCTTGGATACATGTTGCTTGGAATCATACTTGTGACTATGGTATGTATGTACTACTAGGTATATTTATGTATTTGATAGTTGTAGAAGTAGAAAAGTAGAGGGAGGATGAATTGTTGGTTGTTGTGGTCATGACAGGAAATTTATGGCTTGATGTAGGTGGCCACATATGACATCTTTTTATGGGATTTATATTAACTTGGTAACTTTGATTCCTTGCAATGTGACTGAGCATTTTGGTGTGATATGGAGGATTGAAACTTTAATTATTCATATTTTCTCATATAATGAATCATGAGATGATTACATACACAAGAAATGATCTCAAACATCCAATAAGATGCAATAATTATGTGTCCTTGAAAGAAGAGATGAGAATGTTGTAATGCAGGGGTCAAAAGTTTGAAGCTCTTTAGTACTAACATGGAAAAACTGTATTGATTGGCTATAGGTAGTGCAGGTGGAATTGGATTGCATTCCGATTGAAGAAGAGTCAGCCAAGCATTCTCCTGCTATTAATATTAGCATAACATACCACTTCAAAGAAATTTAGAGATTGATGCTCACGTTCTATGCACCTTATATAGACTTATATTCACGAGTTGTTAGTGCTTTATTCTGCATATCTATTTCAACTTCTAAATCATTGAGCATTGTAGTCCAGGTCATTAACATATTAGAAACAATAATGTAACTGTAAAGAAAAGAAACAGACACAACATGAAATAAACCATTTCATGCTCAAAACCTTACACAAAAATGAAGGAGTCTAAAGATAAATTTGGAAAGCACAAGAAGCTAGGGCTTATCATTGATTTTATGGTTGATAAATATGTTTGGCAGTCCATATTTTTTTATTACTATGATCTAATCCCAAACTAATTGCATCTATCCCCTCAGCGTCTTACGATCAACATGATAAAACCTCTTATCTTTGGATGATGAGTTACAATGCAGTTCCACACCAGGTAGCTGCCAGAAACTACATGATGAAAAGGAATTTACATAAAGAGATGACCAAGACTTGAACGCTAGTGGAGGCTTTGTTTTGGTTCCCTACGCTCCCCGTGCTTTCGGGCTACCTCATCTGGACATAGTCCCTTAAGAGCCCTAAGACCAAAACACGCTATATCTTCGATGGGTGATTTCTCGGACTCCGTGGCACCTAGAGATGTCTCGTTAGATCCAAAACCTCCATGTCAGGGCTCTCTACAAAATCCTCTTTGGTTTTATCCATCTCCATTCGGTTCTCTCGTTGTCCTATTGTTTGCAAACGCGTGAAATACTGCAGTCTGAGTCAGTGTAAGGCTGTCAGATGCTATATTTTGCAAACAGTAGCTCATGGGACCAAACCATCTGGGACAACACATTTAGATGGCCTGGTGAATGCTAGTGGAGGCTTTTTTTTGGTTCCCTATGCTCCCCATGCTTTTGGGCTACCTCGTTCAGGCATAGTCTCTTAAGAGCCCTGAGACCAAAACACGTTATATCTTTGACGAGTGATTTCTTAGACTCCATGGCACCTAGAGATGTCTCATCAAATCCAAAACCTCCATGTCAAATCCCTCTATGAAATCCTCTCACAGTTTTATCCATCTTCAGTCGGTTCTCTTGTTGTCCTATTGTTTGCAAACGCAGATACTTTTCGTGAAATAATGTAGTCTGAGTCAGTGTAAGACTACCAGACGCAATAATTTTCAAACAGAAGATCTTGGCACCAAACCAAATACACAACATGTCAGGGTGGCCAAGTAAACACTAGGGGAGGATTTTTGTTTTGGTTCCCTACACTCCCCATGCTTTCAGGCTACCTCATCTAGGCGTAGTCCCTTAAGAGCCCTGAGACCAAAGCACGCTATATATTTGATGGGTGATTTATTGGACTCCATGGCACCTAGAGATGTCTCATTCAGATCTGAAACCTCCATGTCGAAGGCCCTCTATGAAAAAATCCTATCGTGGTTTTATCCATATCCATTCGGTTCTCTCGCTATTCTATTGTTTGCAAACGTGTGAAATAGTGTAGTCTGAGTCAGTGTAAGGCTGTCAGACTCTATATTTTTCAAATGGTAGCTCTGTGGGACCAAACCAACTATGCCAACACATTGGGGAGATGGCTACACTCCCCATGCTTTCAAACCTCGCTAGTCCCTTAAGAGGACCAAAATTTAAATCTTTTGATTTCTCAGTTCCCCAGAGATGTAGGCTCCTCCATGTCAGAGGCCCTTTTGGGCTACTCTCATTCCTATTGTTTGGAAACATAACTCAATATAAGGCTGCGTAGTCATCCAGATTTTCTAGTCTTAAGTGTAGTATCTTAAGAGCCCTGAGACCAAAACATGCTTATATCTTTGACTTCTTCCGAGGTAGTGATTTCTCGATTTCTTGACTCTGTGGCACCTAGAGATGTATCTCGTCATTGTTGATCCTGCAAACCTCAAACATGTTAGAATCCATCTACGAAACGGCCTCTCTCGTTTTTTCCTATCTCCTATTTGGTTCTCTCGTTGTCCTATTGTTTGCAAACGTGATCCAAAATAGTGAAATAGTCTGAGTCAGTAGTTTAAGGTCAGTGTAAGGCTGTCAGATGCAATACTTTGCAAACAGAAGCTCTTGGCGCCAAACCAACTATGCCAACACGTCAGGGTGGCCAGGTAAATGCTAGTGGAGGATTTTTTTTGGTTCCCTACACTCCTCGTGCTTTTTGGCTACCTCGTCCCAACGTAGTCCCTTAAGAGCCCTGAATGACTAGATTGTCTTTTGAATGAATTTGATAGGGGAATGTCTAAGAACACACAGCAATTATCAATCATCTAGTAAATCTTTCTTGTTTAGTTCTGAATGGGACGTCAGCTTGCCTACGGCTTAGTGACCTTCCATTCATTGATAATTTATGCTATGATAAACCCATGGATGCTTTCAAAAGCACCTTCAAAAGGATAGGGGTAGTCATCAAGCCTAGTGAAGGGTGTGATGTGATTTCCAAATAACTTGAAATGCCTATAGATTTAAAGGTAATAACATGAATTGGATAGGATTAGACAATCAAGAATCATTGAGTGTGCAAATCAGAATGTCATTGCATCTGGAGACATTCTCAAGCATTGGAGTAATGTATAGGGAGAGACACTCAAAATATCAAGGATGAAAGGAATTTGTAACTCTCAAGTTTTTTAACAGGGGAGAATACTAAGAAGCATAGAAGAATGTAGTAAGTGCATGATAAGATAGGAACCAGTACAAAGAGACCATGAGCAAGAAGAAGCACAAGTAAGGTAAATACACATATACACATTGATAAATTGAATGAATAATTACTCAGATTAGGTAACTCTT
Organism: Taxus chinensis; assembly: GCA_019776745.2. NCBI lineage: Eukaryota > Viridiplantae > Streptophyta > Pinopsida > Cupressales > Taxaceae > Taxus > Taxus chinensis. The sequence goes on from CM034150.1 coordinate 127,614,579, forward strand.
TATATACATACATTATATAAATATTGATTTCCAAAGTTTGATGCATATTATACATTGAAAACGCTAGTACATGTACATCACCAATAAATGAAAAAATAATCCATAATGTCTTAAATATTGTCAAGTGCACATCATATTAGTTTCATGCAAAAATAATCTCAAAAATGTAAGGTCTCATACAAAAATATCAAGTTCCAAATAGTATTTTAATGTGCATAATAAATATAAAAATGCCCAAATAGGTCATATACCATCAAGTTCAAATGCCATATAGGTGTACATACAATGCCATGCACATAGGCATACAAAAAAATGTCATGTAAGACATATATATTTCCTAATCATCAAAATCTATCCCTCTCTTGGCCTTGCTCGAAGAAGGCCCTCCCTTAGACGAAGATGGAGATATATGAGATGATTTGGATCATCTGAGCCCATGCTACGAGTCCTCTTCCGCTGAATACTCACCTGTAGATGAGCCTGTAAATGCAAACAATGTTTTTTTGTCAAAACTTAATTTATATATGTTTTCAACATGTATTTAAGACCATGCTAGAATGAAAGTATTTACATAAATACACAAACTTACCGCAAGTTGTCGATCACACCAAATTTACATCTCATGCTCAGATGAGTCATCGGGAGCTCTTGGAGTATGAATGGGGGTACGAAGACGACAAGATGGAGGAGTTTGTGCCCTCGAAGTCAAAATGGAGGGGGTTGAAGTTCCCTACATACACATAAGATCAGAAAATCTAACATCAGAATTAGCGAAAATAGAACTAAGTACATGTATGTACATAATGACAATATTTTAACTAATTTTATCAATATATAACTATTGTTTTTACCCCGCCATGCCTGTGAATCAAATGAACACGGTTGCTACATGTCGCAGGTAACTCCTGTATATACACAATGAAGGACATTATTAACATAATTTAATAATTCTACAATGAAAGACATTACTAACATGTAATTTAACATAATATGAATTACATGAGAAATTTAACAAAATTTATATGTTGTTTGAATACTTGAGTGAGTTGCTATGCAAATGAAATCGCAGCGAAAACACCTTTCTCTACTTATCGCATAGATGGTGGGGTGTCTAGTGAAGTCAACATCTTTATCAAACATGTATCACGTGAGTTAGATGAACATACAAGAACATACATATATTTGACTTCAAAAACTAATGTTATTATGTATGTATATATATATATCTATGTATGTGTACAAAAATGTTTTACACAATTAACATTCTAAATTACCTTTGTGAATGTATGTGTACGCATGGTGCTCGCCACCTATGGTTGGGGATGAAGATGCGCCTCCCATGCACTATAATATCAATGCATGTACATGTACAAATACAATTATTTCAAAAATTTAACATATATAAGTAAATCAAGTACTCCAAAATTTTTGTAACACACATAATAAAACATAACAAATACCTGCGAAGGTGATGCCGATGACTGTAATCCAAATGTCTCACTCAAAAAGGAATCTGACATAGTGACATTATCGTGTGCACCCCTAGCACTAACTCCACCAAAATTAGTACGCATGAAAGTATCATCCTCCTCGGGCCCCAAACATATGCTACCACATGACGAGCAAAGATGTGGCCTCATGCTAGTACTCCCTGAGGGAATACTCTGTGTACCTCCATGAGCATCTGGCTTATAAATCTCCCTCGTATGTCAAACAAGGGTTGCAGATAGCCCCTAAAGTGCATGGAGTGTATCAATATCTACTGTCTCCTTCACTGCTTGAGGGACAGTCTCAGGGTGAGGGGGCTTCTGTGCGGGGAATCTACCCTACTGAATAGGTGCACGTTGTGCACCTGGTTCGATCCTATGCAGATCCTTTTCCTCGGCCTTAGAAATCTCATAAATCAAAATAATTTGGGATCTCGTTGAGGATAAACTCGCAATAGAGTTTCCTCAGAAAGTATAGTGGTACCTCGTTGTTATTGCAAGGTGGAAAATCAAACACCATCCACCATCGGTCCCAAAAATTATTTTTAATCAAATTATTATTGCACCAATGGATAGGAAACTGTTTACATGACAGTGGGACATGAAAATTAGTGTGGGGTCCGTGAATAAGGTGCATATGAGGTCTTTTGTAATTTATTTTTTCTTTACATCCACATATGACAATTTTTTGGAATAATAAACCCTACAACCCTCTCTGTAAGTTGTCCAATGATCAATTTTCCCCGTTGCCACGTCAACTTGAGAAAGTAATGCCTCTAATGTGTTTGCAAGAGAGGCGTGGTGGGGGTTTGTAGATTGTGAATCCCTCATTCTTTTGATTAAATCCTCAATTTCAATTTTGTTTTCAACTATGTGGGCTGCTAAATCTTCTTGAATACCTAGGGGATGTTGAGAAAATGTGGGAGTGTTGGGAGGGATGACAGGAATAGCAGGGTTTGGTTATGGTTGATTCCCTTGACCTCGAACTGTAACAATAAAAAAATGTATTCAATTCAAATTTTAATCTATAATTATCATATTTCAATGCAATTTTGAGAAAATAATTGTGCCTACCTCTTCTCTGTGGCACCATCATCGATTCAGATCTTCCCGGCGATCCAGAAACGATCCTTTGAGCTTGAGATCCAGCTGAATGAAAAAATGCGAGGGCACAGTTAAGCTCTGAAACTCGCGTTTGAGGGAGATAAAATGATAGAGGCTCAGGCCTAATTTTTTATTTATAGCAGACATAATGTGTACAAGTTGTACGCATGGGTTATGCTTTGGTAAATCCCAAACCTAAGAATTTAAAACGTGATCATGTTATAATAGAATGCGTACGCGGTTTTCTTTTTTCAGGTTTTTGTGCACTTTTTGGCCCCCCAACTTCGTGCACTTACCCTAGGTCTAGTACATCATCAATAAGTAGATGAGATACACCATTATCAATTATTTTCTATTCACACGAACATATTTAGTTCTTAAGAGGAAACCCACATACTCAAGATAATGTTTAACCATTACTATTCCTGCGGGGGGTTTGTGACAATGTCAATATGCATACATGTTATTATGGTAACTTGAATTTGGACTCTAATTTCCCTTAAGCTAGGAGGTTTCATTGAGTATAAGGAACTAGGCTTATCCTAACTTAGTTTTTTATGTCATGAAGGTGATCACACAAGAAGGGTAAATCATACAAAATTTTACTCTAAGGTTGGCCTCTTGTTTAGGTTTCTTTCTTAAAATTCCAAAGTAATTAATACAATACACACAAGAGGTTCATTTATTAATTTTAAAACCAAAGCACACTATAAAGATCAATTATCTTCTAGCTAGCCTATACATCTACCCCTTTAACAATACATAATATGAAATTAAGTTAACACCCATGACCAAATGTTAATTTTCTAAACACCACATAACACTTACAATTTGATGTTCATCAAAAAATTAAATAATTAACATTTCTATATATAACAGTGTTTTTGATATATCCTATACAATTACATTGTTTCAAATAACATGTTATCATGAAATCACCATTAATACTTCACTTTATCCTTTTCTCGGTACCTATAACCAAAACATGGTCAACAAAAACTTATGGCATGGTGTATACACCTAAATTTTCACTCTTTCTATTTTCATACCTGTTGCTAACAATCCTCTTTTCCGGTTAGAGGTTACTAATGCATCTATCTCTGGAATGGGTGCCTTAAGGGGCTCATTCTAGGATAGGGATATGGTTTTTCACATAACCATTAGGTTAGGGATGATATATGAAGAGAGAAAACATTTCGGCCCCCTTTGATACATGAAGAGAGAACACATTTCGGCCCCATTTTATGTATTTCTTTTGCTTTTATCCTCTTACTTTGTCTCTCATTATTTCGACATATATCTTTCTCATGACTCCATTTCTTTTACCTTGCATTACCCATAATTTTCATGACACTTTACACACATACCTTTACATTTTCCTTGCTTTCCAATGCCATCACCCGCAGGTGATTACATCGGTGAAAATTCCTTTCCGATGCCTTCGCAAGTGGGTGATGGAGTCAGTATAAATACCCCAACTCTCATTTTCACATTATGAAAATTAGATCAGATCAACAATAACTCACCATTAGCTTTATTATGTTGCACCAACTCGTACCTACTCACTTAGCTTATGGACTTATTACATCTTGACTCTTGGCTTGGACATTATTCTTGCTTAGATTGGGTTGCTTGCACTTTTGGGTCATATGTAGTGAGATAGGATTGGATTGTTTCCAATTCTCCTCCCAAAATATATTCTCTCTTCGTTATGGTCCTTTGGGAGATAGATGCATCAAAAACCACCCCCAACTGGTAAGTTCTCTAACTCACTTTTTCATTTTGTATAGAGTAGTTTCCTACATTTGTCACATAATATACGTTAGCTTAGTATTTTATGGACATGATAGGTTAACATATTGTATTATAGTTCTTCATTTCATGCTACATGGTTTAATTGGTTTTAACATAGGATTTGCATGCTTATCTTATTCATTATTACCCCCATAGTGTCGATACCTCCATAGGGTTCCTTCCTCTTCTTTGACCTAGGGACTTGGAAACCTTAGGTTGTCCTAGTGTAAGGGTTACTTCCCTTGGGGTATATGATAATATCGTTATTTATACCCCTTTAATTCTATTTGTTTGTGTGTCGGTCTTGGTCTGTCCCTTACGTATTTACTTGAATAACCTAGTTGAACAGATGATAAGAGTGCACGGTGCCTAGACACTTTTTTTCCCACCATACATCCTTAGTGAACTTGACATGAATCCTTCTTTTATCCCTTTTGATTGACCATAACTTATTAAAAGAAACCATATTTATTTTTGTCTTGTCTCAATCTTTGGTGGTGCAAATCATCTTGCAACAATTAATATGTTGTTTATTGAGATACAATCATTTAATTATCAAACCAAGGTATGTAAACTTGAAACATTGTCATTGTTATATGCACAGTTACAATAAATTTAGGAGGTTGGAAATGAATAACTGACACAACAATGTTGAAAGTAAACAAATATTAGAACTGGAAATGAACTGGTTTCTACACTCTATTATCACTGAGACGAAATGATATAGATTTAAAATGTAGGTATAAAAGGTAAATCGTTCCTAAGTAAACAAACACGTAATGAAACAAGAAATTAAAATAGTGGATGTGGTTTAGTGGACTACAAGTGGGCCCTGAATTAGGTGTTAAGCTCTCCTATACTTTGAAACTAGAGACTGATGCAACTAGAACTCAGATCTCTTATTAGACTTTATATGAACATTACATAAAGGAACCAAGGAACAAAGAAATCTCCATTTCTAAACTAGACTATCTATGAATGAAATCTATATCTAACTCCACATATTTCATATTCTGTTCTAGATATATATCTAACATTAACCCTTTTCTTTTATAATTTTCATTGATGCATCAAGGCGTGAGAAGAAGAACAGTTCAACTAAGAGTTTCAACAAATCATCGGGAAAGATATCTTTATGAAACAAGTGAAAGATATTAAACAGGATGGAGAGAGATTCAACACATGCTACAAAAATCATAATAAGGTGTTTCAGATAAAAAAACAAACAACTCAAGTAAATTGACTAGTTCCTTAAATCACGTGTTAACTCAAAAAATCAGTAATGTCAATAGGTTGCACACTGAAATGATTAGATCAAATGATTGTGTTATCTCCCAGTTCTACATGTCTCCATTTATAATCTGCTTCTTCATTGGACATGTACAGAATTGATTTCCATTATTCATTCCTTCCAAAAGATCTTTATAATGTGGGATCTTTGTTGTAGGTGGTATCTTTTAGCCACAGATGGGTTGGCTGCAGACATTTATTTTGGCTATAGACGAGTTGCTACAGATGGTTCCATTAGGTGAATATAAAAAATTGCTCACAAATAAGAGTGGAATCACACATATCATCATTCAAAAAAATTATTGGGCTAATAAGAATAAATAAACACAAAATACCATAAAATAAAGATAACCAGGTATAATCTATATTAATCAATAATTATGCCATAAGTTCAAATTATGATTATATTGTTCAACAACGTATAACTAGAAAATACAAGGACTTGAATACAATTTATTGACCAAGAATATAGAAGATAAGTTTTTTTTTAAAGGAAATTAACATAACTCATCACACCTCCATACTTAATCTCTTGAATTTCCTCTTTCAAGGGCTTCATATTTCTTCTTGCTGAAAAATATCATTCGTGCCTAAAATCAATTGGGGTATTTTTCCCTTCTTAATTTTACAAGAAGTAGCCATCCATTCTTCATGAACCTGCTCCAAACATCTATCTTAAATCCTCTTAATGAGCGGTACAGTCACCTGTCCATGGTGGTATCAAAAAGTGTAATATTTGTGGATGATTTGCCTATAAGGAACCAATTTTCTTCACATTCCTTAGCTAACTCAATGTAGGTGTTCACTCTTTTCAAATTTAGACATTATGTTGGGGGTAACAGTGACATCTATTTCCTATATGGAGTTCAGGAGATAAATCATTCCATCTCATTCTACATGCTTGTACTATTTAAATCCCATGTTCCTTGATCATTGGTCTAACTTCTGCGTGTGCATGCGTGTCCTCATTTGCAACAATCTCTTCCTAATAAATTTATTATTGATATACGTGTCACATTGCTCTATAACTTCGTATGATTTTGTGTCCTTAGCTCTAACAAATAATGGTTGGACCTTTTCCAAATATCTATACTCTTCCATCTTCCTTTCTCTTTCCAACTTATTTGAAAAATAAGAGCATATGGACTTAACTTGTACATCCCCAACATATAGAAGTAGAATCTAATCTCTGTCATATTTAAGGTCATAGTTATACATATAAATTTCACATAATAAGAGTCTAGATTTCATGAGTTCTATTTTGATATAAAGTGGAGAAGCTCCTAGCTAAGCTCATATGATATGGCATGTCAGAATTAATAAAGGTAAGATTTGTGTTGTCAACATAGTTTTCTTTCAAAAAGATAGACATAAACATTTGATGGTGACTATGCCTTTTAAATATCTCATGGGTCACCTAGAACTATCTCTTCATGTTTTATGCTTGAGCCTCTTAATCTATTCTATCCTTTTCATTTAATTATTTATTATGCTTAGAGGATAGAGGGCTTATTTTTATCTTTCCCATTTCCCTTTTATCCTGTTAATATAGGTATTCCATTTGCAACATCAAATAGTCAATATATGGTAGCATAGTTCTATGTGGCCATATCCTTACAAGGTGAGTTTTATAGGCTCCCTAATAATAACTTGAATAACAATTTGGGGCTTAACTGGTGTTACATTAAATTATTTCACATTAGCATATAGTTCTTTCTCAACTACTTGTCTTAATGACTTGCTCAACATCTATAGGAATTTGTTCTTATTGTCGTTCATGTGGCTTAATGACTGTGGTCAAATACTATAGGAATCTGCCTTTGTTCAGTTTATTAGTTCATGTCTACTTAATGAATTACCTCAACAACTTCTGGACATTCATTCATGTTAAAATTCTCCTTCAACTTCCTGATTACTTTCATCTCCTCATGACCTTGCATGACATGAAATACCTCCTCACCCTGAGTTGGCTCTTCCTGTTTCTCCATGGGATGCTCATGGTATTCTTTCTCATGAATTGTTGCATCATTATCTCCATGCTCTGTATCTATTGGTTGATGCTCAAAGTATTCCCTCAATATCTTACAAATCATTATCAAGTGAGATAGGTTGTGATTGTGTTGGTTTTGATGTTTTTGGAATTTTTGTTTTAGGCGTATGAGAGGACCTAGGTGGTGTAGGAGTAGAATGATAGGAATTCCATTTTTCCCTTATAAGTGGAGGTTTCATGAGTGGAGAATTCTAATAGGGTTTCAGCTATGAAAATCCTTTCTGGAGAGATAGGTACAGGGTGTTCTTCAGTAGGAGGTAGATCTTAAGAAATTATGGGTTCTTGAGGTTAGGAGGTGGATGTTGTAGGCTCAGTTATATGGGAAGAAGATCTCCTAATGTTACCCCTTTTATTTCTCCTACATCCCAACAATGTCTCAAGGTTGCTTACCCTTACAAAGTCTTCCCATAATATTTGTTGATGATCCCTTTGCAGGGTGTGTTTAACAACTAGGGTTATAAGACAATGATGTGATAATGCTACCCTACCCCTTTGTACTTATTGACTCATTTTATTCAAAATTTCATGCAATAATTTTACAATATTTACTTGATGGTTATTCTTTAGATGATTTAACAACTTGAAGTAGGAGTAGGAGTAGAATGATAAGAATTCCGTTTACCCTTGGAAGTGGAGGTTTTAGGAGTGGAGAACTCCAATAGGGTTTCAACTATGAAAATTCTCTCAAGAGAGATAGGTACAAGGTGTTCTTCAACATGAGGTAGATCTTAAGAAATTATGGGTTCTTGAGGTTAGGAGGTGGATGTTGTAGGCTCAATTATATGGGAAGAAGAGCTCCCAATGTCGCCCCTTCTATTTATCCTGCATCCCAACAATGTCTCAAGGCTGCTTACCCTTACAAATTCTTCCCATAATATTTGTTGATGATCCCTTTACAGGGTGTGTTTAACAACTAGGGTTATAAGAAAATGATGTGATAATGCTACCCTACCCCTTTGTACTTATTGACTCATTTATTCAAAATTTCATGCAATAATTTTGCAATATTTACTTGATGGTTATTCTTTAGATGATTTAACAGCTTGAAATGTACTGTGTTCAATCTAGAATACCTCCCTTCACAAGAAAAATACTGGATAAAAAATATGGCAGCTTGTACCCACAAAGTTTTAAGATAGGTTCTAAATTTACCCTTGCCTATCTGATATGAATTGGTCATAAACATCTAGTGAATTCCATAATTTATTCCTCTGGGTTGGAAATTTTCTGGGAATGGTTCTCCTTGAGCTAGTAAGGTCTAATAATTTCAGCTAAAATTTCACCACCGAGCCATGAATTTTAAGCCCTTCATCCTTACCTCTCCATTGTCTGAGTGCTTCTACAAACTTTCATCACCACTAATTCATCAAAATCCCTAAAACTTATTAATATAATCTATCCATCCATGGTCTTGAACAATAATGAACAATTTGAGGATGCCTTAAACAATGGAAAATGCACAATGGGTTCTCATGTCTTATCAAGTACACCTCCTATTGGTGAATAAAAAATGTTCCTATGAGATCAATATGCAAAAATACATACTTGTGCCTTGAAAGAAATTTTGCGTAATTAGATTTGAATTGATGGTTTTTCATCTTTTTTTGAAACTTTATTACCGAGAGGACAAGTGACACAGTTACAAGAAATCAATCATTGATAGATGTGACAATATGGAGTCTATGAAGTAAAGTGATGTGATACCATTGATTTATGTGGAAGGGGTAAAGTGGACACATCATCACTTGAAATGTGGAAGTGTTTAAATATTTGCACATGAATGATGACTTGGCATAACTACTAATTAAATTTAATTAAACTAATTATACTTTATTGAAATGATAGTTGAGTGTACTCTTCTCATTGTTTATGTGTAATGATGGTTGTGCATGCTTATTAAACTTGAGTCTTGGCTACATGCAAATTTTTGCAGATGCTGTGGATGTGTGTCAACTATTTTTGGTGATCCTTATTGAAAATGAATAATTCTAGGAGAGGGAAATATAATCATTTGGGGGTGTAAACCATGGATTGTTCATCACCCACACGTACAAGCATCCTTGATTTTTGTCATGCAACCAACCATGAGTTTTTCCAAAAACGAAAGAAAAAATAGGGGCTTGTTTCACATGGCTGCAAATAGAACTCTAGTCATCACACTCTCTCCTTATGGTGGATATCATGCCCTCCTGCATTCATTTGACACCAATCCCTACAAAATAAAAAAATTATAAAACAAATATGTTAGTGGAGTGCTCTTGATCACCCATAAAGGATGATCACAACAATTTTATTTGATCTTTGAATATTTAGCAAGCTAAATGTACCAAGGCCACTGAAATATCTCAATCCTCTACAATCTTAGAAGATGATCTAGAAAGCTCAACCTTTGAGGTTATTTTTGATGTCCTTACTTCCATTCTTCTTTGACCTCCTTGAAATAGTTCCACGAATGAATCTCTGTCAACTGAATTCTTATACAATATCAGCCCGTGGCCATTCACCAATAGCTTGAACCTCAAAGTATCTATGGTAGTGAGTTTTACAGCTCCATTATGGAAGATATTTTCAATCTCATAGGGGCCTAGCCACCTTGTCCCAAAATTTCCTATATGATCCTTGTATTTTGAATAAAATAAGAGTGCCAGTCACCTTCTTGAAACTGTTTGGTCTTGATGTACCAACCAAGCCATTTTACTCTTTGTTTCTGCACTACCTCTATATTATGTACTTATTATCTTCTTAATTTATCCAACTCATTGATTTGGAGAATCCTCTGTCTTTGAGCTTTTGATAAATATATGCCCACCTTAAGTGTAGTCCTCAATGTTTTGTGCTCAACTTCAATGGGCAAAACAATAGTTTTACCATATAAGAGTTTAAATGGCGAGAAGCTAGTTGTGGTCTTCCATGTTGTGTTGAATTCATTGACTACTTTTGGATGTTTTTCTTCCCAATATTTCCTATGGAGTGCAATGATATTTGTCAAGATGGCCTTTATCTCTCTATTTGTAACCTCAATTTGTCCATTAGACTGGGAGTGGTATGGTGTATACTTCATATGTTTAATTTAATATTCTTTAACCAAATTAGAAATTACACCCATAGTAAAATGTGTAACTTGATATGTTACAATTTCCCTTGGAACTCCATACCTAGTGAATATGTTCTCATTTATGAACTTTTCTACTTTCTCACTTTTTTGGCTTGGCAATGCCTTCACGTCTTTCCACTTGGTTAGGTAATTTGTGCATACTGAGATATACTCCTTTTGCTGAGATTTATTGTATATATGGCTAGTAAAATATAAGCCCCACTTGTCAAAAAGTTATAATACCAATTGAGGTTGTAATGGCATCTCATCAAATTTGGTGGGCTTTCCCATTATTTGGCATCAATCACATCTCCTGGTGTATATTTTTGCATGCTTATGCAATGTTAGAGAGTAATAACCAGTAGTCAACGCCTTCTGTGTTGTTATTTTTACAACAAAATTCCCTTCACAAGGTTCAATGTGGTAGGCTATGAGGACATCAAATATCTCCTCATCATCTATACACCTTATCATGATTTGATCTTGTCCTGTATGAAATATAAATCCATCTATCCAAGACAAATGTATACTCTTTTCAACTATGTATTTCTTCTCAGAGTATAAGTAATGCAGAGGTGTTTTACCTGAGACCAAGTAGTTAGCTATGTTTGCATACCAAGGTGTTTTTATAGATACAGAAAATAAGTTATAATCTGGGAAGGAGTCATCAACTACTTACTCTTCCCTATTAGTATCCATCCTGGAGAGGAAATTTGATACCACATTATCCCATTCAAGCTTTTCCACTATGGTGACATCAAATTATTACAAAAGGAGAAACCATCTTATGATTATGCTGCTTTCTACTAGTTTGTTTATCAAGTATTTGATTGCAACATGATCAATGTGAATGAACACTGTATAAATTGGGACTCAGTGTCTGGATTTGTTAATAGCATAAACAAATTCCAAGAACTCATTTTCTATTACTATGTAATTTAATTCTGCATGTTGTAATTTCTTGCTAACATAATAAATTGCATAATTTAGAACTCCATATTTTTGTCCTAGGACAAATCTAATAACATTATATGATGCATCTATGTGGATGTGAAAAGGTAGGTTCCAATAAATTCCTCTCAATATAGGAGAAATATTTAACATTTGTTTCAATATTTGAAAATCACCTCCACAGTGCTCAGTCCATAAAAAATCAGCATCCTTTCCTAGTAATGAAAAAAGTGGCATTATAATCTTGCTAAAATATTGTATGAACCTTCTATAATATCCAACATGGCCTAGAAAGATTCTAACATCCTTTTTTTTCCTTGGTGTTTGTAGGTTGATTATAACATATACCTTTTTCGGATCAATTTGAATTCCCTTTGATGAAAGGTAGTGTCCCAGAACTATACCTTCAAATATCATCATACAACACTTCTCATTACTTAAGGAAAAATTGTGCTATTTGCATATTTTCAAAACCTTATCTATATTTTTCAAAAATTATTCAAAATTGCTTCCATTTACTATGAATTCATCCATATATACTTCTATGTAGTCATTTGTTAAATTTGAAAAGATATTTGTTGTCATGCAAATGTGCAACAAGAAAATTCTCAAATTTCAAGCATGACAACCATACCCTACCCGAGAATTTTACTCAAAGGTCATGTTGAGCCCTAATTCCCATCACCCTAATCCCCAAGTTAGTGTGTATATAGGTGAATTATAGATACCCAGTCATTCCAAGTGTTTTCAAGGAAAGATCCATCAACACAAGTTTTTGGCAAGCTTGGGAAAGATTGTTTTCTAATCTTCTCGGAGCTAGTGCACATCCTCTCTAGCGGAACAAAAGGAAAAAACATATCACGGAGGAATATCATGGAGTAAATGATTTTTTTAATTTTTTAAGGTTTTTGGAAGATTCATAAGTTTTGGAACAGGTTCAGCAAAAGCGGGTCTTTGAGGCCTAAGCAGTGCACAGGGCCAAAAAAGCTACTGAGCTTTGGGAAGTGATTCTAGGAGCTCCAGAAAGAGTTAAGAGTTAAACAAGATATCATCAAAAAGGTAATTAACATTTATACAATACTATGGAATCATATTCTTCACAAACCCTTGGTACATTATACCCCCATATAGTTTGTTTTATAGAGCTAGAGTAAAAATACTATTTTTGAGGGATAAAATGGATGAACAAGGAGATGAGACCACCACAATTGGATTAATAAGGACATTTAAAGTATAAATAATTTAATATTTTATCAAAAAATCCCTCCAAAAACTCAAGTTATGGTCCCGACAAGTTGCTCTCCAAGGCACATGTTCAAATAGTTAGCCAATTTTTGGGCTAGAAAACTAACTAATGGGAGAGTGGCACACTTTTTTACACCAAGTGCACAAAATATTTGGTGAAAAAGGTGCAATAAAATTAACCCCTACCCTATTTGGGCACCTGGATCCTCCACATGACCGCACTTCAGCTCTTTGCAAGATAAGCCCCCAGACTTCATTTCCCAGTGCCCGCTCTGACGAATCACGTGTTAGGTTATGGAGCCTATTTTCATGTGTGAAAGAGTTGAAGATTGTACACTAAGAGTACTGTACACTTTCCATAGTTTTCTTTCTGGGGTTCGGGGGCGCAACCTTCGAGGATTTTTTTTGGGCCTTAAAACATGCCCGATATACCAGGAAACATGCTTTTCTCATATGGGTAGGATTTTAACCCATAGGTTTATGGGACGGTTTTTGCCCATGGTTTTGATACCCACGGTTTTGTAAAACTACTTAAGCAGTTGTTTACTTAAATGGTTTTATGGATATGGTAGATATATGTAACATTGAAAATGTGTTTTGAATTTGGGTGTGAATTCTGTAGAGTTTGTTGAGCATAGCTCCAAATAGATCTGGGTATTGTATTGAGAGAGAGGTGGCTTGTAATAAAATTTGAGCAAATGATTCTTGGTGGACGTAGCCCAAATTGGGTGAACCACATTAAATATTGTCTCTTTGTGTTATGTTATTTTATTTTGCACTTTTATTTGAGATCTGTAATGTTTTCTGCATATTAGTTTCTATTGTTATGATTCTGTGAGGAATTATTCCACATATTTTATCCCTTATTTCCTAACATCACACTCCATCACTTATCAAGGTAGGGAGAGAGCACATTTTTTGTCCCATGTGCACCAAATATTTTGGACTGTTGGTACAAAAAACTCCCTAACCCTCTCATTTAATCTCTTGGTCACCTATGTTCCCCCGACAACTACTTAAGGTGTAAATTTCAACCTCCTCTCTCATCCTCAACGAAAAATCATGCTCCACCATGTGGCCCAATGAGGATAGGGAAATTTTTTGTGCACCAAGAATTTGGTGCATAAAAGTGCGACCCATTCCAAAACTCAAAAACATGTAAAAATTCTAATTTTCGTGTTGCTTCCAGCTTCTTCCTTCAAACATGCACAAGTTCCCTCCAACTGTCATCATTTCCTTCAATCCTCCATTTATGATGATGAAATACCTTCTACAGAACCTCCACCATACTTTCATCATCCTTCAACATTTCTACAGTGAAGAAACATAGGATTTTAAAGCAAAACTTAAGAGCTTGAGCTATCAGAAACCCTAGGCTCCAAGATGAAGAATCGATCATATCTCCCAAACTGTGCATCTGATCTCAATGAAACTTGGAGAAAATATTCTTAATCAAAATTCCTTGAAGATGAAAAAAAAACCTTAAAAGAATTTCCTTATTTTTAAAGTTCTATTCCCTAGGGTTTTCTTCCATCATTTGTCGCCAAACCGTGGAGCAGATCGATGTAAGAATCTGAATAGAGACTAAAGAGAAAAAACCCAAAAATAATCCATTGATTTTTCTTCAATCTGACACCATGATTTTTAGATTCTAAAAATAGAAAATTCCACTGGTTTGCACTTTCAATTTTTAGTAAAGTTTCCAAAAATGACAAAAATCTCTAGAAGCAAGAACAATGAAAATCATGAAAATTGAAAACTAAGGCACCTAGTTCGAAAAAGCAAAAAAGTGAAAAAGAAAAAGAAAAAAAAATTTAAAAAATGGAAAATGATTTTAATTTACCCCACGACATCCATAACAAACCTGAAATGTGAAGGAAACACCTTAATGCAAGCAACAAGGTGAAAAGTGACACTACCCAAAATAACAAATCATATATCTCAATGGCTAAAAATGGAAAGCCCCAGTGTTGAATGCAAAAAAAAATTGTAGGTGCAATTTTTAGTGATATCGCTACTTTTTGTCATCCTCCCAAGGTTTCAAGAAGGGTTCATAGCTTTAACAATCCCAGTGAGTTTGGAAAGCTAGAATAACTGGGTATGTCTTCTCAAGATGATCAAGATCCAACCCCACAGAAAGCTTCTGCAAGCACTCTAGTGACTGACATCATAGTAACTCCTAAAGATATATTTCCATGGATTCAAGAATTACTCAAGATTGGGTGAAGAACAACACAACTTTCTTCCATTACCAGTATCATGGAAATCTATGGAATTTTGAAACCCAAGCGAAGGAAGAAGGCCTAGGTAACTTCCCTCTTCTTCAACGGTACCTCAGGTAACCAATATGTTGAATTTTCCACGCCTAAGACTGATAAGCCCATGGGATAAATGACTCCATCTGATAATGAGTTGACTTGCATTTCATTGGGTCAAGCTTCTCATGAAGGTGACATTCACCTATTCGAAGAATCCTCTTCCCATCTCTATGCTCGGATCGAAGAATACAAGTAGACCATTGTGCAAATGAAGGAACATGTAAGATATCTCATTGCATACATTCATCTCTTCTCAGGAGCATAATTAACATGTCCCCTTCCTATCGAATATATTCCCCCAATCAACAATATTAACCCCAATGTGATAAAAAAAAGTGCGTGATTACATGATTTGGGGAAAATCCCATGAAAAATGGATTGAGGAAATCATTGAGCAAGGCAAGGCATTGTGTCCAGACGTCATTTGTCTCATCAAGTATGCTTGTGAAACATTGTCTGAAATAAACAAGATGAAGGAGAAGCTTGCAAAGTAATTTTGTCATTTAGATGAGATACTCCCACTAGTATCCATAATGAGTTATTTCAATTCTCATGCCCTTGTGAGTAAGGGAGTGTTTGTATCAAATTCCTAGGACTTTTCTCAAGTTTGGATCCACATGTTGGATGAACGATATGCAATTCTCAAAAACACTTTATCCAAATTGGACTCCCATGAGTATCAGGTCTATGGAATCTTGAATGAAGTATACCATTGTGTTCAAAGGTTTGAGTTCCCCCAACTCACTGAAGACTCGTCATCAGAGGAACCCATCATCGCATTCCAAGAGATGGTCAAGAAGGAGGCAGGTGATCCTCTTTCCTTCAACAAAAACAATTTAGAGTCCCTAGCCAGTATTTAAAGTTACATTGCATCAATTGCAATGGATCACGAAGAATGGATTCATTAATGTAAAAGAATCAGAGATGTTCCAGGAACATGGATAAAGGTACTTGGCTGTTGCAATAAATTTGTTCAGCAAAGAATTCAAGGAACGGGTGCCTATTCTAGAGGACCCACATCCAAAGGTTTAATTTTCAAAATTCTTCATGGAAGATGCTACTTCATCATAAATATCGTTCCCTTCTCTTCTACTCTCTTTCCCCCCACTCATTTCTCTCTCCTTTCTAATTATTCATTGAGGTTAATCATTGTATTTCATCCTATTCACTTAAGTGACCTATTTTAAATTTGTAAAAGTATTTTCTCAAAATTATAAGAGAAATACGTAATTCATGGAAAAAAAAAGGTCACAAGTAGAATATGGAGCATGAAGAGTAATGTGAGGGAGGTGAAAGGACAATTGAGATTTCTATAAATTGGGATGGCCTCTCCATTCCAAGGGATTGGAGTTTTTTTAATAACTATCAATCTGTAACAATAGGGGATTGTAATATATT
Organism: Taxus chinensis; assembly: GCA_019776745.2. Taxonomy (NCBI): domain Eukaryota; kingdom Viridiplantae; phylum Streptophyta; class Pinopsida; order Cupressales; family Taxaceae; genus Taxus; species Taxus chinensis. Next base: position 127,631,310 of record CM034150.1, read on the forward strand.
TTTGGACTTTGTGTCATCCATATACATGAAATAAAGCTACATTTATGCTACATGCTTTCTTCTTTCCTCTTGCTTGGTAGAACATGTTTAAATGTCAATCAAGGAATAGAGTTTTTTTTTCCAAGATGTATGAATGTGTGCAGATTTATATGCATGGTTTCCTCTCATCGTTGACACAATAAACATAGTTGGTACGAGCATGTTTTGTTTCTTTTACTTATTTCATTTATGTAATTTGTAAGCATAGTGATGTAAGAGTTGTGTATCTTTGGTAGATGATCATGAAAAATTTGTGTTTTGATTCATTGGTCTTGTTAGCTTCATCATGCTCTCTTCTATATTGAATGTGAAACTATTCTGGTTACTGGGTGTGAGATCTACAATCTACTCATGTAATTAATATTCATTTCCTAACTTCTCTCCTTCTCCTCATCACTGTGATTTTCCTCCCTCGTACCCCGTACAAGCACTTTGCCACAAGTTCAATGGAGTATCCCTATGTGATCCCTAACCAATTTGGCCACCCACAACATTTAGATAGGATTAGGATTAGTTTAATTTAAATAATGGGAGCTGTACAATTTAATGGAAAGGTGCATAGCCCCATGAACGTTAGTGGAGACACCTAATTTTTCCACCCCAAAATTTTTCTCACCAACAATACACAAGGCTGCCCTCTAGAATGTAGCAGGTGTATTACAAAAGCCAAATGGAAGAACTAAATAGGAAATTTTTTCCCATGGACATGTGAAGGTAGTTTTTTCTTGGTCCTCTGGTGCATTCTATATTTGATTATAACCGCTATATCCATCAATAAAAGATAATTATTTCTTACCAGCTAGAGTATCAAGTACTTGATCAATGAAGGGAAATGAGAATTGATATTTCTTTGTTAATGCATCCAACTCCCTGTAATCTCCATAGATCCTCCATTTCCCATTATTCTTTGGCATAATTACAAGAGGTGATACCCATTAATTGTCTGATATGAGGTATATAAATCCAAAATATAACAGCTTCTATAGTTTTCCTTTTACAATCTCTCCTACTGCTGGGTTCATCCACCCCTGTGGCTTTCTTATTAGCTTACAATTTTCCTTGATATAGATATTACGAGTACAAATCCTAGGATGAATCCCACGAATATCACCATAATCCCAAGAAAATTTTGTCTTATGATTTTGAAGAATAACAATCAATAATTGCTCTTGTTTTCCATTCAACATCTTGTTTACATTGAGTGGTCTTCCTGGTGTTATTTCTACTTTATTGGAGAGATCCATCATTGAATAAATCTTGTTGTTAACATAATTTAGTATGCAGTCATGGGGAATAAGTTGACAAAGAATATAATTCTTACCTAAAATACATATGGTGCTTTGCTGCGATATAACCTGGTTCAAGGGACCACTTAAGAACCTTATTTTTTCATCCACTTCTTCATTTATTCTATAGTTATTATGAAATATATTGGAGAGAAAAACATCTTATTCGTGGTCTTCAATTGTATAAGAATTCTCCAAAATCATCAACTTTTGTATAGAGCTTTGATCAATTTCTAGTTCTTTAACCCAAATTGTCTGATCTTCATCATTCAAAATTTGGGTAGGAGGATAGAGCATAAACTTCTTGGTACCATTTCCATTCGAAATGATCATGTTTCTAGATCTGCAACCTATGAATGCTTCAAAAGTGGCCAACCATGGTCTTCCCAGTATAATAGGATAACCTCCTAAACTTTCTTTTGGTTGAAGGAAAATGAAATCAATAGGGTATTCCCAAGAGTCTATAACCATAAAAATGTCCTCAAGGACTCCTTTAGGTCTCACTGTTGATCTATCTACCAGTTACAAGACTGTAGCTATTGGTCTTAGTCCTTCCAAATTTAGGTCAACCATAATTTGCTTGGTCATGACGTTAATTTTTGCCCCTAAGTCAATCAGAGTATTATTGATTGTATTTCCATTGATAGTAACGTTAACCAAAGGATTGCTTGGATCTATGTACCTAGGTAAAACTGAATTTCCAAGCATGATATCGGATAACTGTCCAATGACTTTCATAGTGGATGGATATTTCCTTTTTCTTCCCGGATTTTTGATACATAGATCCTTAACTAGCTTCTTGTAGATAGGCACATCCTTAATGGCTTGAATAAGTGGAATCTTAAAACAAATATGCTTCATCTAACTGAAAAATCTAAATTTGAATATGATTTAAGGCCAAGTTTCTTCTTTTACAATCTCTCTGGAAATGGGGGTTCATTGGCTTACAAATTATCCTTGTTATAACTCTATTCACGTTGTTGTGGATCAGATTGCATCATTTTCTGGCTCTTCTATGGATCAATTTTTAGTAAATATGGTTCATTTACAATCTCCACGATGGTGGGTTTATTTGGTAGAAGAAGTAATATTCCTGAGTGAAGATGGATATCATTGACATTAACTGAATAGGTAGAGTATTGGGATGATTCATTGGTGTAGGATAGTTCAACAAATTTATAGTTGGGGTTAGGTGATGGTTGATCTGATAGTTGGGTAGCCCTTGGTTGAGATCCAAATTGAGGATTTGGCATCAAAGCTTGCTGTTGTGGGTAGAGAGGTTGTTGATTGGTTTTTTGGTAGTTAGGAGGTTGATTGGTCCATTAATGATGTCCTCTTCAAGGTTGTTTCCATGAATAAGGGGGTTTCTGCCACAGTTTGCCTATAAAATAAGGTTGACATGGTTGTTGGTATTGGCTATGGTATGGATCCCAACCTTGTTGAGTATTATGTCAAGGTGGGGGTTGCATATATGAACTATAAGCTCAATTTTGAAAATATGGCATTAGATCTTGTGCCTTACCTCCTTGTCTTTCCTTCCACAACTTTATTTTAGAAACGTATAATACTTGTCCATCCTCCATTTCTATCATCTTGAATTCTAGTGAAGTATCCTTCCCTTCTTCAATGTTATCCAATCCCCTGCATCTATAATTAGCTTTCTTTCTTCTGAATGCATGGAAAATTTTTTTATGTGCCACCTCTGTATCTTCTCTCTTCTTCTTATAATGTAAAACATCAAGCTGGGTGTCCATTTCATTGACTATCTCCTGTTTCATGTTTTTGAAAATGTTTACAATCTCTAATTTAGATATATCCCCTATTCCATTGGTAGTTTGTCCACGCTTTGACCTAACACTCCTTATTATCTTCATGGTTTCTCTAGAATAATTCCTGCAGGATTTACAAATATCCTCAAAGGTATATTTTGAGATGTCTTTAACTCCTATTGGTCTAAAGCATCCATGTCCTCCTCGTTGATCCCTTTTAAGAAAAGTAACTTGAGAGACTTAGGAGGTAGCCTTGTGTGTCTAGAATTCTGAACGTAAAATAAGAATATCTCCAGGTAATCTTCCAGTGGCTCATATTAATTTTGTGCCATCCTAAATATTTCATATCCCCCCTGTTACTTTTCCTGTAATAGTATTGGTACTTGGTGAAAGCATTTTCCTTCATCTACTGCTAAGTAGTAACAATATCTCTTCCTAGACCCATGAACCATCTCAAGGCTGCATCCTTGAGTGTAGCAGGGAACAACTTGAACTTGTGTGCATCATTTTTGTAGTCATAACTCTTACATAAAACATCAAAATCAAACAAGAAAGTTTTTGGGTATTTAATTATAGATACATGAAAGTTAGGAAGGGCTGAGGGATTTATGTTCTTTGTTAATAAAAGGCTTATTTCTATTGGAGATTGGGAAATCAAATGTAGTTACACCTTCTTCAACATTTTGATTCACTTCTTATACCATGATTGGTTAATCAAGAATAGCCTTAGAAGTCTCACTTGAAGGGGGGTTTGGAAATAGTAAAAAATTGAACGGAGGAAGATTTGTCCTATTCAAAATTAGAAGAAATTTCGTCTATTTAAGGATTGGGTAAGAATATACCATGGGCATCTCTTGGATGGTGCATGCATCAACTGACTCAACTCAATCAATCATTATTTAGTGGGGGGAAGGTTTGAAGGAAAATTTTCTAAAACCTATCATGTTTCTAAGAAATTTAAAGATGTAAAATCCTCACAAAAACTCCTATAAATTGACAAAATCCCTATCAAGGGAACCAAAAATGGTGGTGCAAATCAACTTTCAGTAATTAACATGATATTTATTGAGATATCTTCATTTAATTATCAAACCAAGGGACATAAAATTGAAACATTGTTAGTGTTGTATGCACAATTACAATAGATTTAGGAGGTTGGAAATGAATAAATGACACAACAATGATGAAAGTAAACAAATATTAGAACTAGAAATGAATGGCTTCTAATTGTTATCACTAAAACAAATATATAGATTCAGAATGCATGTATAAAAAGTAAATCATTCCTAGGTAAATAAAAATGCAATGAAACAAGACAACAAAACAATGGAGTGGTTTAGTAGACCGAAAACAAGCCCTGACTTAGGTGTTAATCCCTCCTAAATTATGAAACTAAATACCAATGCACATAACTCATATCTTTATTGAATTTGCATGAACATTACATCAAGGAACAAAGTAAATCCCTTTCTAAACCAGACTATTTATGAATAAAATCTGTAGCTATCTCCCTTATTTCCTATTCTATTGTAGATATATCTCCATCATTAACCATTTCATTTTATACTTTTCCTTTATAACCAAACATGAGAAGAAGAAGGGATCAACTAAGAGTTTCAACAAACCACGCGAAAGATCTTAATGAAACAAGTGAAAGATATTAAATAGAATAAAGAGAGATTCAAAACATGCTATGAAACTCATGATAGGTGTTCAGATAAAAAACACATAACTCAAGTAATCGACTAGTTCTTTAAATCAAGTGTTAACTCAAATGTTCAATTCTTCAATAGTTTGTAATGAACGACTATATCAAAAATTGATTTATCTCCTATTTTTACATGTTCCAGTTGTAATTGCTTCTTCAGTGGCACATACAAACTTAAGTTTCATTCTTCATGCCTTCCAAAATATCTTCATAATGCAGTATCTTTTCTATAGGTGATCTCCTTTGGCTACGGATGGGTTGTTGCAGATAGATCCTTTGGTTGCAGATGAGTTGCTGTAGATGGCTCCTTTATTGCATACAAAACACTTCTTACAAATAAGAGTGGCATCACACATATCATCATTAAAACAAATTATTGGAATAAAAATAATAAATTCACACAAAATGCCACAAAAATAAATAAATTGGTATAACTATATTAATCAATAATTATGCCATAAGTTCAAGTTGTGATGATAATGTTCAACAATGTAACTGGAAAATACAAGGACATGAATATAATGGCTTGACCAGAATATAGAAGATGAATTTTTTATGAAGGTAATTAACAAAACTCATCAGTCTTTAAAATTAAAAAAAAACCCTAAAAATCAATTTTCCCAGACGCCTTCGACCCCTGTCTCAAATTTTGTGTAGGGATGATCTTGTTTATCCAGGAAAAAATTCCTCATAAACACCTTCGGCCCCTGTGAAACACTTTTTTTAGGGTCGATTGTGTCGGTAGCCTATTTACCTAAGCTTCTTCTAGGTTAGATCAACACTCCATCATGGATTATCTTGGCCTGTGGCTCTACAACTCTGGTGAATAGTCACTTTCAGAAATTGATCTCCTAGAATCCAACTTTCCTTTCTACTCATACTATTTTGCGATAAGAGCTAATAGGAAAAAGTATAGCACTGATCTGTAAACTCTTCAACTTTGGAATTATCCACATAATCACAAATTAATGATGTTGTTCTACTTTCTATTAGAAAATGACAGAGATAGCTAGTGAATGAATTTTTCTTATGTTTAGAATCCACGATTACAGGAAAGGAAATAATAGAAACTCATAAACAACAAGTTTTATCCTGGAAACCTCCAGAGGAGAAAAAACTAGTCGGGAAGGGAAATTGCTCTTTCTTTCCACTTTTATTGGCCAATTTAAAACAATAAGTACATAATTTACAATAAGTATGAAAGAGAAGTAGATAATATCTCACACTTCATCCCAACTACTTGCTTGCTCTGTCTCAACACTCCTTTCTTCTACAAAACACAATTCTAGCACTAAGAACTTCTTTCTCACTTGCTTTCATACTTTTATGATCTTGTTCTCTTCTACAAACATGTATTTATAGCCTTTCTCATGTCCTCTTGTAAATTGGAGAATTAGAAAGGTCATGGAGGAGAAGAGACATGAAGAACCTTTCAAATTCTGGGGATTTTCATTTCATATTTTTGTTTTATGTCTAAAAGAGCCAAGGCAGCCGCCCAATGCAGACTGGCGGTCTTAGGACCGCTGCCTTGGTTGGGCGGTGGTTCTATAACCACCATTCTGCACAGAGTGGCGGTCCTATTACTATAAAGACAGAACCTCCGTGTATTATTTTTCCTTCTTTGTGCTGACTGATTTGATGAAGTAGAGTCATTTTGGATCCCTATGGATCACACCTCCCATTCTTAGGAGGCTTTTGGTCCCACAAAAGCTTAGTTGGGGAGTAGATGAGGAAATAGTTCCCTCACTTCATCCTTTGAGTACCACTGGGCCTGCCTTGGTGTATTTCCTTTTAGTCCAATCTGCCAAGACTCCTGGGGACCTCTCCTAGTCTCTCTGACCTTCTGCTGCAGCCTACATCCTCCTCTAATTCGCCTCGTGAGTCCAAGATACAATCCCGAATGGAAGGTAGCAACTATAGTCCTTCATTTTCATCTAGAATGGATGGCTCATATAGGTGCAAGTTATTACAATTTACTATAGAGTACATCCTCATAAATGATGGAAAATCAAGTCAAAAAGCATTTTCTCCAACCTGCTCCAATATGGTGAAGGGTCCATATCATAGTGGCTTGAGCTTCCGTGCTTGACCTTGTAGTCTCTCCTTGCTCAAGTAAATCCAAACTCTATCTCCAACATGAAGCTTATGTTCCCTCCTATGTTGATCGTGCTTAGCTTGTTACTTGGCTTGAGATTTCTCTAGTTCTTTGAATTTGAGATGGATTTTTTGGATCCTCTCAATGAATTTTTTTACTCTAGTCACCTCAGTGTCTTGTGTCTCATCCTCATCTTGTTACCCAACTGTTATGTCCAGTGGATTTGTAGGTAGATATCCCAAGCATGCTTCAAACGGTGACTTCATAGAGGATGTGTGTATTGCCCGGTTATAGGAATTCTGAATGTAGGCTAAGGACTCATCCCAAGTCCTTGGGTATTTGTTGTTATACCCTCTGATCAACTGTACCAAAGTCTAGTTCACCACCTCTATTTGTCCATATGTTTGTGGATGGAAAGTTGTGCTCCTCTGTAACCTGGTATCCATCTTGTCCCAAAAAGTAGTTTAAAACTTCCCCAAGAACCTAGAATCACTGTCAGAAATAATAGACTTTGGCAAACCAAAATGTACCCATAAATTAGCAAAGAAAAGATTTGACGCCTCATGTGCTTTTACTGTATTTTTACATACCATAAGAATACACATCTTATTGAATCTATCAACAATAACATAGAGATAGTAATGGCCATGTTTAGACATAGGTAGTCCTCCTACAAAATCCATAGAAATTTCCTCCCACGGATGAGTAGGTATGGGAAAAGGCATTTACAAACCCTCCTTCCTAGTCTTAGGCTTGATGGTACAAAAAAGTTTACATCCATGTATAAATTTTGATACTTCTTCTTATATATTAGGCCAATACATGTACCTTTGCAAGTGGGCTAGGGTCTTACCAACATTGAAATGTCCCACCACTTTCGATGTATTTGCTTCTTTCATTAATAGAAGTCTTTCTTCTTTAGGCATGCAAAGCTTCCCCCATTGGTAGAGCATCTCATCCTTGAGAGATAACAATCTTCAATCCCTGTCCTTTCAGTCCCTTGGAACTACAACTGCTGAAATGTCACCCCAAAGTCTCTGTCCTGGGCATATGCCTCTTCATAAGCTTCCTTCATGAAGGGCTTGATTTGAGAGATAATGGCCAAATAGGATAGCTTCTTATGTGTGGGTGGCCTAGACAACATGTCTGCCACCAAATTTGTACTACCCTTTTTGTATTTGATCACCAGGTCGAACTGCTGAAGGAACCCCATCCATTTGTAGTGCCTTTCCTACTACAATTTAGACGGTGCTTGCAAATAATGGAGAGGTTTGTGGTCAGTGTGTACAATAGTTTCTTTACCCAACAAATAATGCTTCCATTTTTTAATTTCCTGAACTAGTGCATACGTTTCCTGATCATATACTAAATATCCTTTAGCTATTGAAGTGAAAGTTTCAAATGATAGCATATGGGTTTACCTCCTTGAAGCAACACTGTGCTCATAGCGTAATCATTGGAATCTATCTCTACTTCAAAAGGCTACTGAAAACTAAGAAGAGCAAGTGCTGGAGTATGACTAATCTTGTATTTTAATAAATCAAAGGATTTTTCTTGTTCCTTACCCTAATCAAAACCCTTACTCTTTGTGGCCACTGTGTGTAGAGGTTCTACAATTTCAGAGAATCTTGGAATGAACTTCCGCATGTATTGTACTGCTCCCAAAAAACTCCTAGTCTATGTGGCTCCTTTTGGTGTTGGAAAATTAGTTATGGCTTCCACCTTCTTTGGATCGAATCATAGCTCTCCTCCTCCAAATACATGCCCAAGATAGACAAGTGACTATTTAGAAAATTCACATTTCTTCATATTACAAAGTAGTTGTTTCTCCCCAAAAACTTACAAGACTTGCTGTAAATAAGTTATATGTTCTTCTCATGTGGCACTATAAATTAAGATATCATCTAGATATACAATAACACATGAATCTATGAAATACCATAATACATCATTCATCAATCTCATAAATGTAGCGGGTGCATTACATAACCCAAAAGGAAGTACTAACCATTCATACAAACCCTATTTTGTCTTGAAGGCAGTCTTCCATATATCCTCCTCCATTATGACTTGGTGATAACTTGACTTGAGATCCAACTTAGTGAAGAATTTGGCATGCTGAAGCTGGTCCAAGAGATCATCTATGCGGGGAAGTGGATATCTGTTCTTTATGGTGATCTTGTTCAAAGTGCGGTAGTCTATGCACATTATCTAAGAACCATCCTTCTTTGGCACCATAATAATAGGTGAACCGCATGGTGAGGTGCTCAAACATATCATCCCTTGGTCTAGTAGTTCCTAGAGTTATTTTCTTACTTTAGTACTCTCAAGCAAGGATTGCCTATACAACCAGATGTTTGGTAGAGGGGACTATGGCAATAGTTAAATCTCATGCTCTACTTCCTGTTTTGGTGGTAACCCACTGCGAGCCTAAAAAACTTCCTGAAAAGAATGAATAATACTATCCAAATCATTCTTTTCTTGGTTAGAAATCTTTGAAACTTCTACCCCATCTTGTTTATCCTTTAACAAAAGTAAACAAAACTGATTATGATTTTCATGAATAAGTCATTTTTCTTGGTTAGCACTTACCATAGTAACCTGTGTTTTACGTTGGTGTGCCTAGATGTTATAGTTGATTCCATCCTTGACTCATCTGTACCAGTTTTCCCTTCTCATAAATATAGCATCCCTAACATTCAAGTAAGGACTCCCGAATACAACGTCAAAAGCATCAAGTGGAATAACGTCAACTTTAAAAACATCAATATATTGGGAATTTATCCCAAACTTGACCTCACAACTTCTTGTTACCTAAATTTCAACACACTTCTTCACCCAACCCAAAGGATAAGGGTGTGGATGCTTGTAAGTCTTAAGACAAATCTTCTTTACAACTGCTTCAGAAATGAAGTTAGACTGAAAACTGATATCAACCAAAGCATTTACCTTAGTTCTCTTGATCTGGATTTTGATCTAGAATATTCTACTCATCTCCTCTTCCTAGCTTTTCCATGTTGGTGGCCGTGCATCCAAGCCTCTCGTCTACATCAGAGTCATCTTTAGATTTCCACCTCCCCTTCTATTTTCACAGCTATCATGGACTTCTTTTAGTCCTTGGTTTGGTTCTTCAGATGTAACTCCGGATGTAACTTCCAACATGTAGCATCAATATGACCATTGATATCATAGTTCATGCAAAAATTCTTTGGATCTTTACAAGTATTCAAAGTCAGTGGCAAGCTCGTTTACCTTTCCCTTTCCACTTACCCTTGTTACTTGTTTGCCCAAACTCTCTCTTCTGCTGATTTGTTGACTGCTTTACCCATGGATTTTATTCTCCTTGCTTCTTTTCATCATCTATATAGTACACCTGTACGCATGCCTTAGTTGAGATCTTTGGGCTTTATTGAGATGAATTTTATTTAAAGGTGAGTGTGAAGTCCTCCCAAGTACTTGGTCAAAATATCCTCATCCTCCAAGTCCATGTTAAGCAACATGGCTCTGCCTCCGAAAACTCCGTAGTATAGTCCTATACACTTTGACCACTAGCCTTGTCTAAAATACTGTCATCTAATCATTTGGTTAGTGTTATGGCCAATAGGATAGAAGTTAGCTCTAAGTAATTCATTTAAATTCTTGCCAAGATTTCACAATAGGACGCTTCTTCTGTTCACAAGTGGCTAGATGGGTTTTCCCACCAAACCAGAGCATGTCCCTCCATCTTGAGATGTGTAAAGGTCATCCTCTGTGCCTATGCATTAGTGACATTATGGATGCTACAGTAGACTTCTAACTATTTTAACCATTTATCAAGCAAATTTGCATCTACTTGTCCTTCAAATCTTGTAATCTCAACTTTTCATTTCAACTTTGAAAGGATTATGATCGGATTTCACCTTTTCTCTCTTGCATGTTAGAACTCTCTTCCTCATGCTCTTCCCCATAACTCTTCCTCATGGTGGCTCCTTCCCTATGCCAAAATTTTCAGCTAAGCCCCAAACCACTGAGCCCATGGAGTCTTGTCTTGATAGAAGCTGTCTTATGTAAATAAGCAAGTCTCTTATTTCCTTCTAAACATCCTATCCATCATGGTCTCCAGCATATTGATTCTATGGACCATGTTCTCTTCCTTCATTTTTCCCCAAATTCTTTGTTTCCACTTCTTTGTAGAAATTTCTGGATCACAAGGTAAAGCCTCTTTGCCTTTAGATCTCATCACTGTCATACAAATCCAAGAACGAATACCACTGTCCTGGATACTTGTTAGCTTTGATACCAAAATGATCTATGAACTATTCAACTTTGGAATTATCCACATAATCACAAATTAACACTGTTGTTCTACTTTCTGTTAGAAAATGATAGAGATAGCTAGTGAATGAATTTTTCTTATGCATAAAATCCATAATTGCAGGAAAGGAAAGAATATAAACTCATAAACACTAACAAGTTTTATCCTGGAAACCTCCAGAGGAGGAAAAAACCATTCGAGAAGGGCAATTGCTCTTTCTTCCCACTTTTATTGGCCAATTCAAAACAATAAGTACATAATTTACAATAAGTATGAAAGATAAGTACATAATTTCTCACACTTCCTCCCAACTACTTGCTTGATCTGTCTTAACACTCCTTTTGATACTAATCATGATACTACTGATTATATTATGAACATGATTATGGACTTTATTATAGTATGATGTTAAATGTTAGATCATGGATTATTGTTGACTTGATTCAGTTATGATGCATGATGATTATTAGAGGCATTTTATATGTTGATGATGATATATTGTTGGACATGGTTATATGATGGATGTTGTTCGGACTTGTGATATTTGGATATTGTGAGTAGACCTAGAAATGGAAAATTATTGGATGATGATATAGTTGTTGATAAAACTATAAATGATATTGTTAGATTGCTTTGATGTTGTTGTGATTCATATATCTAGATGATTTTGGAATTTTAATTATATTTATATTATTTTGGATGTTCTGATATGGCCATGAGGCCGAAGGAGGTATTTGTGTTTTGCAGGTTAAAATATCACAACAAACATCGGGGGATTGGAGACCAACCACATTGGAATTCTAGATGAATTCAACAAGGTCACCATGGCAACTGTATTTGTTGTGTGTGTGTTGTTTGTGTTAGGGATTCCCATGGGGGGGATCACCTTTAAATGTGACCAAGGGATTTTATGTTTTTCTTTTATTTGGTCCCTTTTGTTTAATTTTTGCATGTGTTTTATGTGGTGCACTTACCCTTTCATTATTTATTTAATGTGGTGTTAATATTGTGAGTAATCATATTGTTTAGTTAATTAATTAAAAGATGTCATAAGAATGTAATTAATAGAGTTGTTGGCCATGTTTTAAAGTGTTGTAAGTAATGTGTAAGTAATGTGTAAGTGACCTTGTAAGTGATGTGTAAGTTAACTCTTGAGTGTGAAACACTCCACCTTCTTAGAAATTCAAATTTTTCCTTGGAGGCTGATTTTGGAGGCTTGTGGGACAAGTTAAACTTGTCCCATACCTCTTAAATTTATTTACCAACCATACCTATGGTTGGGGAGTTGAAATTAGACTTTTATTATGCATTTTGGGAAGACTTATTGTAGGTTTTAATTGCACTTTTCTTACATGTTTTAATTTCAGTCCTTTGGGGTGTGGGTTGGATTTGAGTGTGTAAGTAAATTGTCATATTATTCACCCACTTATTTATTATGCATTGGAGAATGAAGTTGAATTTTGGGGGTTGGGGTTGAGGATGTGTGATGTGGCATCCTACATGGATCCACCTCATCCTCTTCTCTTCCCTCTTCTATAAAATTTGAATTGTTTGCCTTGTTTTGGGTTGCTTCACTTTTGGAGACTTCATTTTGGGTGAATTTTTCTTGTTGTTTTGGGAGCTCTTGCTTGGAGAAGTTTTTGGAAGATTGTTGCATGCTTGTGCTTGGCTATTTTGGATTGCTTGCATTGGGATAAAGCTTGTTGTTTTGGAACTTGGAACGACTCCATCATGGAGAGGTAGGAGCTTGGCTCTTGAAATGCTCTTCTTGTATATATGTAAATGTTCTTGTGTGAATGTTTTGGTATATATTGTGGGTTGTTGGGTAGATGGCCTAGGAATGGTGTAGGAGAAGACTATGGGGTTATTTTGTGGGAGGCACAAGTGGTTTTAGGGAGGTATAAGGGTGGAGGGAGTTGGGATTTGGGTTCCACCTTACAAAGAAATAGCTTGCATTTCTTTACTCGTTATGGGGTGCCATAAGAGGTTGGGGAGACATAAGAAAATGTGAGGAATAAGGGGTACTTGGGGGAGGCATAAGGGCATGACAGGGTTTTGAAATGATATATATATATATATATATATATATATATATATATATATTGGTGGGTTGTTCTCAGGTGGTGATACCCATTTTTCCCCTTTGGGAGGCATAAGCAACATCCCCCATAGCTTCTTGCTCCTTTGGCTTGCTTGATGAAGCCTTTGTATTGTTTGTCATGTTTTAATGTAGTTGTAAACTACATTCTGTTTAGGACTGTGTTTCTTTATGAAAATGTTGCTTGTATGTTTTGTGGAAGCCTGTTGTTGCCATGAGTTGGATCACATCTTTTATTGCTTTGTGGTTGGGGCTCGGGGGCCAATGAAGAAGGATGACTTCTCCTCTTCATTGGATGTCTTGGTTGGGTGGAGAGTGTTTCCTTTCCCCTACTCCTATTGTGATCAAATTGGAAGAATGAGGAGTATGCATGTTGTTGTTCTGGAGCTAAGAAAAGATAGTTTGACAGTCCCTTGTGAAATGAAATCTCATTGTAACCTTTCCCACTTGAAGTGGATGAACTTGTAAATGTTTGTAATGGAAAGATGTTGTACTGATTGCAAGTTGTATATTGAAATGTAAAAGAGTTATACTCTGTTTTCTATTTTGGAAAGAATGTGAAAGAATGATACGTGTTTTTGTATGTTGCATTTTGAAACCAAAGGGAAAGGAAGTTGTAAGAGTTCATTTAAATTAATGGAAGTGGTTTTGTCTTGTCCATATGTTGTTATTCCATTGGAAATCTGTGTTTAGCATTCACTATGAAATCCCTGTTTGAAAAGTGGTAAAGTGAAACACGTGAGAAGAAAATGTATTATTTTGTTCTGTATATAATATATGTTTTGGAAGGAATAAAAGAAGAAAGGTTGTAATGTTGTATTTTGGAATCAATAAAGGATTGCATTACCTTTTTCAATCTGTATTGTTGTATTGAAATTGATCATCCATTGTGTTTTGAAATCTCTGTTGAAAAGAAGAATTGCGTGTGAGGAAAAATATAATGCTCTGTTCTTCAAAAAAAATGTTAAGATTGGAAATCAGAATTTGCATTTTAGCCCGTAGATGGGTTGATTGAATCAACTAAATGTATTAGGCTAGGATTAGAATGAATTTCCACACTTGGGAGATGGAAAGTAATTAAATAGATCCTTTAAAAAATTTCCCTCTATTTTATTCTTTCAAACTGGCAATTAGCTAAACAAAAAATGCACAGATCGAACCTGCAACAATAAAATAACAAATTAAATGATTAAATTGAAGTAGTAGGCCCTAAACGAACTCAATTAGACAAAAACACTTAATGGAAATACTTCAAAACTTGGAAAAACTGAGTTCAAAGTTTCCACAGTCATTTTGCTGTCAAATTTGTAAATTTCGAATTGGAATTCAATCAAACAGATCTACCTCACAAAATTATCCTAATTCCTCCTAAGAACAACTCTCCATGTCTATTTGACATGTTGAGAGAGGAAGAAGATCAAATTGAATAAATCTCACAAGTTAAAATTTACCAGTTCGCACTGTAAAATCTTGCAGGCCGTTTTCTTAAAATTGACCCCTTAAACTTTATCAAAATAAAAAATTAATGATCTTTGTGCAAAGAGGACATCAAGATATTTCCAGAAAGTCCTTGTTTTCCCAAAACCAAGCTCTCTATCAAAAGTTATGGCCTTCTGAAGTTTTTCTTCCTTGGCGTCAAAAAAAATTGGGAAAAATTTCCTTGGCGGGCCCGCGGCCCGAATTTTTCCCTTAAGCACTTAGGAAAAATTTTGGGAAAATTTTCCAAATTTTCCGCCGCCCACCCACAACCAATCAGAGGCTGCCACGTGGCACCACAGGGTGTTGGCGGAGGGGCGGACCCCTTTTTAAACTTAGCGCATCCGAAATTTTTTGGGAAAATTTTCCAAGTTTTTCCTGCCGCCCCGCCTGGCCCGTGACCAATCAGGTGATGCCACGTGGTGTCACGAGGCATCGGTGGAGGAGCGGGTCCCTTTTTCCTTTTTGTGTTTCAAAAATTTTGGGAAAATTTTCCATGTTTTCCCTGCCATCCCGCTGACCCGCAACCAATCAGGAGTGGCCACGTGGCATGAGGAGTCGACGGAGGTGTGGGTCAATGTTACCCTCTTAGCCCTTCGGGGCGTTAAACAAAATTTCTCCCCACCACCCACTTTCCCCATGTTGGCTTAGGTGATGCCACATGTCCCTTGTGGCTTGCAGACTTATGGGCACAATGTTGGCTTTTCGCCCCGCGCGGGAAATTTTTCCCAAACGTCTCCTGCCGCCCTGTTCTCCTCGCGTTGGCTTGAGAAGTGCCACGTGTCCCTTATGGACTTTCGGACCCATGGGAGCACAGGTGCAAATGTTATTTTTTTGCCTTGCATGGGAAATGTTCCTAAAAGTCTCCCCGTGGCCCGCCAACCCACCCTTTGGGCAAATTTTCACCCCTGGGCCCGCAGGCCCGCTCTTGGGGAAAATTTTCACCCCAAGGCCCGCCGGCCCATAACTTGAGAAATATGAGGAGTTAGGAGGACTTCTTTATATCAATGGAAAGGTGAGGAAATTTCCTATCCAATGGGAATGATTTAGGGAATTTTTGAATGCATTAAGTGTGAGAAAAATCAAGTTGAAACTTTAAGCCTGTTAGAGAGTGGGTATGGTGAGGAATTTACCCTCTAAACCTTATTGAACCTTCTAACCCTAAACTTTGGACCTTA
The DNA here is from genome assembly GCA_019776745.2 of Taxus chinensis. Classification (NCBI taxonomy): domain Eukaryota; kingdom Viridiplantae; phylum Streptophyta; class Pinopsida; order Cupressales; family Taxaceae; genus Taxus; species Taxus chinensis. The sequence goes on from CM034150.1 coordinate 127,647,253, forward strand.
TGACCTCTAATAATTGTTAATAAAAGAAAAGTATGTTCTAGTGGATTAGAATTGTTCTAGAACTTGTTAGTGACAATTTTTGCCTTGTAACCTGGTTGTAGACTCTTCTTATTCAAAAAAAATTATTCCATAATTTTCCTAACTAATCCTAGGTTGTTCTTGGGTCTCAAGTGGGTTGTTTTTAGTGGGCGTTACACTTGGTATTAGAGCAGTGGTTCAAAATCTTGGACCATTGGGCACACTAGAAAACTTGAGACATGAAACTTAAACCTATCACACTTTTAAATCTAGAAAGTAACTTAGTTAGAAATTACATATTTTAGTAAACATGGAAATTGAATAAAACTTAGAAAAATGAACTCTCGCCTTGGTCTGTGCAGGAGGTGTAGACAGGATGAGGGGTATTTTCACATAGACCTAGACTTACCACCACCAGATCATGTTGTAGCAGCCATCCTACCCTAGATTTTGTAGACTCTTCAGGATGTTAATGCCACTCTACGTGGAGGATCAGTAGGAGGACATGCAGCCAGACATGATAGAGTCCCTTCCATTGAGGGTCATTTATCTCCTCGACCCAGTGAGGAGCATGGAGGAGAGAACTCCCATGTAGAGTCAGCCAGGGTAGAGTCACCATAGAGGGGACAGGGTGATTGAGTTTCAGGACATAGAGAGAGGTCTCGGAGTCCTAGGCTTAGGGATGAGCATGCAGAGAGACCTAGAGGCCGTCAGACCACAGCTGCAGATCACATCAGGGAGATCCTGAAGCTTTGACCATCACATTATTCTGGTGACATAGGTGGATTTCAGGTAGAGGCCTGGTTGGTGAGCTTGAGTGGATGCTTCAAGCTCTGTCCTTGTTCTAGCAACACGAAAGCTCATGTTGCGATCCATCTACTGAGGGATGGAGCTGGTGTCTGGTGGAGGACAGAGGAGCAGAAGCTCCATGTTGATTCTGAGATAGTTACCTGGGAGCTCTTTGAGGAGTGTTTCTAGGAACAGATACTTGTCACAGAGGTTCATACAACAACAGATAGATGAGTTCCATGACCTATGATAGGCATCTCAAAGTGGCCGAGTATGAGAGTAGAATTTTGGATCTACTCCAGTATGTTGGTTACATGTAGGATGAGCAGGTGCAGATCCACAGGTTCATCTCGGGGCCTGAATCTTGACATTGGAGGTGCACAGTGTGGATCCATTGTCCATAGACATTAGCTGAGGCCATCGAGAAGGCCTATATAGCAGAGGAGACTCGGGGAAAGACCCAAGTAGGCTAGAGACTGAGTCGGGAGCCGCATACAATAGATGCAGGACAGCAGATTGAGGGGGTTAGTACCTCCTCCTCGTGGTGGACAGGGTTCAACATGTCATATTTTAGACCATAGCAGTAGTCCCGCCCACCTTATAGACCTCCATAGAGATTTGATGCATAGAGAGGTCGGAGTATGGGGCCTCCTCCTAGGGGTCCCATCAGGACACAGGGTGCCCAGAGAGCTCACTCAGCAAGAGCTCACTAGCAGAGACCTCAGCAGACCATAGCCAGATCATCAGGATCCACACCACAGACCTCCAGAGTACCAACTGAACCTGCTACATAGGGGAGAGGATCAGGTGGTTGTTTTGGTTGTGGTGTTACTAGACATTTTTAGAGAGACTGCCCACAAAACCCTAATAATAAGGGTAAGACACAGATCTCAGAGCCTACTATTGGTGATATGGGGTGCAGTCATAGGATGTATGCAACGGTCGAGAACCACTAGGTAGAACATCAGAGTACAGTTATTGAGACCACAGGTAGCATTGGTGGTATTCCTACCTCCATCTTGTTTGATTCTGGTTCTTCTGATTCTTTCATTGCACCATCTTTAGTAGAGTGATGCAGGCTGGTGGTAGTTAGGCAGGGTCATAGTTGGGATGTTGAGATGGCTTCAGGAGCTAAGATCTCTGTAGACTCCTTAGTGAAGGAGTGTGTGGTGGATTTGGGATCTTTCACCACTACCTTGGATCTCCGTATCCTTCGTTTGGGCTCTTATGGAGTCATCTTGGGTATGGATTGGTTGTCTGCACACAAGGATAGAGTGGATTGTTACCACAAGATTATATCTTGTGTAGATGATTTGGGAGTTGAGTCAGTGATTTCAGGGGTCAGGAGACCCGTTTCTATTCGTACCATCTCTGTTATGCAACTTAAGCGGTGTGTACGATGGGGTTTCTAGATGTATGTTATTACAGTTAGTGACAGATCAGAGGATTGGTCTAGTGGACCATTGCTAGATGATCACCCCATTTTGAGAGAGTTTTCAGATGTCTTTCTGGGAGAGCTATCGGGATTACCACCCCCACGTGAGATTTATTTTCATATAGACCTAGTTCTAGGAGTAGAGCCTATCTCACGAGCACCTTATCGAATGACCACACCCGAGCTCTATGAACTCAAGTTTTAGCTTGAGGGCCTTTTGGAGAAAGGCCTTATCTATCCTAGTGTATCCCCTTGGGGTACACCGGTAATTTTTGTGAAGAATAAGAATGGATCCTTGTAGTTATGTATTGATTACTGCCACCTGAATAAGGTAACGATTAAGAATTGTTATCCTCTTCCACACATTGATGAATTATTTGATCAGATGAAATGAGCCACGGTTTTCTTTAAGACTGATCTTAAGTCAGGCTACCATCAGCTAAGGATTTTGGAGGTAGACATTCATAAGACCACCTTCCTTACGAGATATGGCCACTATGAGTTCACAGTGGTGCCTTTTGGTTTGACGAATGCCCCCGCAGTATTTATGAGTTTGATGAATGGGGTATTTAGGACCTTCTTAGATCGCTTCATGCTCATCTTCCTTGATGACATTTTGATTTACTCACATATGTGTGAGGAGCACAAGGGGCACCTTCGCCAGGTTCTTCAGTGTCTTTGGGAGCAACATCATTTTGGGAACTTGGAGAAGTGTGCATTCTTTTAGATGGAGGTGTAATATTTAGGCCATATCATTTCTGGGGAAGGTATCACCATTGATCCATCCAAGATTAGAGATATTATGGATTGGCTAGCACCCACTACTATGACTGAGGTGTGCAGCTTCATGGGATTAGTAGGTTACTACCAGATATTTTTTCAGGGCTTCTCTCAGATTGCACACCCCATCACTTCCCTACAGAGGAAAGGGAAGAAGTTTGTTTGGTCAGACAGGTGTGAGTAGGCCTTCAGTACACTGAAGGAATGCCTCACTACAACACCTATTCTTGTAGTGCCAGATCCACAGGGTGAGTTTTTCATTTGCACGGATGCTTCTTTAGCAGGGCTTGGAGGTGTGTTGATGCAGAAGGGCAGAGTAGTGGCTTTTGAGTCTCACAAACTCAAATATTATGAGCTTAATTATCTGAATCATGATCTTGAGCTTGTGATAGTTGTTCAGGATTTGGTTCAATGGAGGAATTTTCTACTTGGTCAGAGATTCACACTCAGGACAGATCACCTGAGTCTTCGTCACCTCTTCACGTAACCCAATCTCAATGCTCATCAACGGCGTTGGATGGAGTTGCTTTGTGAGTATGATATGGAGATAGAGCATGTGAAAGGGAAGGAAAATGTGGTGGCAGAAACTCTCAGTAGATGGAGACATGTGGCTATGGCCACCTTAGTGAGCACAGATTTGCAGAGTAGGATTCTTCAACAGCTTTCTCTTGACAACATCTACATTGTAGTTTGAGCAGAGATCGAGTCTCAGAGACCCCTTGAAGGGAATTTTGATGGTTTTTCTTTAGAGGTAGATGGTCTTCTCAGGGATAGAGGCTAGATTTATGTTCCCAGAGAAGGAGGATTGAAGCAAGATATCCTGGCAGAGTCACATCGTGAACCCTATTCAGCCCATCCCGAGGTGAAGAAGATGCACGCCACCTTGAGACAATTATATCATTAGAGAGGAGTTCATAGAGACGTGGCCCAGTTCTTGTCACAATGTTTAGAGTGCCAGAAAGTGAAGGATGAGCATGAACATCCAGATGGCCTTCACTTTCCTCATGCTATACCGGAGTGGAAATGGGACACCATTTCCATGGACTTCATTGTTGGGCTATTGATGTTGAGATATCACCACGACGCCATCATGGTCACAATTGATAAATTGACAAAAGTGGCTCACTTTTCTTTGGTAAAGACCACTTATATAGCTATCGCAGCGGCATGGGTATACTTGGATGATATTTTCAGGTTACACGGGATTCTACAGAATATCATTAGTGACCGCAATCCTTAGTACACTTCCCGTTTTTGCACTACCATGCAACATGCCCTCGGGATGAAGATTAATTTAAGCACAACATATCACCATGAGACAGATGGATAGATTGAGTAGGTGAATCAGATTTTAGAGGACATGCTCAGGATGTATGTGATGGATCAACAGTCTAGATGGGAAGAGTACCTGTACTTAGTGGAGTTTTCCTACAATAATAGTTTTTAGAGTTCTATAGGCATGGTTCCTTTTTAGGATTTGTATGGTAGAGAGTGCAGGACACCTCTTAGTTGGGACAGGATAGAGGAGAAAGTTTCTCTTGGACCAACTTTGTTGCAGGACATGGAGCAGTAGGTGATTTTGATTAGACAAAGACTATAGGAGGCACATGACAGGTAGAAGAAGTACGCATATCAGTATAGGACTGACCGTAGTTTTCATGTGGGCATGTGTTGTTTTTAAACTAATGCTAAATGTGAGTAAAAGAATAACACCTAATAGTCTTAATTAGTAAGAATTAAACAACATATTAAGCACCATCATGATAAGAATTGAACAAGGGTTAGATACTAAACATTCATTAATACAAAACTTTGAACCTAACAATGTTTAAACATCTACAAATCCTCTATTCTCTAACAACATATAAATAAAGGAACCTAGGTAGGCTCCATAGCTATCAAAAATGGTTTTCCTTGATGTTCTAAGAACCTAGGAATGAGAGCTTGTCAAAGTTGGGCTGCAAGACCCTTTTGATACCTCCCATATGACCTAAAAACTTAAGAAAGATGCTTAACTCTTCAAGATGAGGAAGTCTTAAGAAAACAAAAGGCAAGCTCTTAGTCTAGTTTGCTATATGCTTTACATTTACTTTCTAAAGAAGTTTAGGTGTAGGTATAAAGGTAGAAGGAGGGCTCCTTATACAGCCCAATGGATAAAGGCAACACTTCACCCCTTTGCATGTGGGATAAAGGTAAAACATGATTAGGAATGGATAAGGTTGCTTTATAAAAGGTAACCTTACTTTAGAAGGGTTTAATTTATGCTTAGCAAGTCATGGGAGTTGGGGGGTGTTTTAATTAATCAAAGGTGATTAACTAATAGGTAGATGTAAGCTTATAGAAGCTAATTAGAGGAATATTAGTATGATTTAGGCTATTAGAAAGGGATTAAATCAATTAAATATTGATTTATTGGTTAAATGAAGGGGAAATCTAATTAATTAATAATAATTAATTAGTCTAGATAGAAGGGGTGAATAATTAACGGAAGGTCGTTAATTAGAATGTTAGCTGGATAGGTGACTTAATCAATTAGTGTATTGTAATTAATTAATGACAATAAGAGGGAATATGAGCGCTTTTGATGATATGTCGTCGATTTGCTAGAAAGGAGATAATTAGCGCAATTTAAGTATTTAAATTGCTTAGGCGTAATTATGGGTGTCTACATTTTCCCCTCTTTGGGGTGACGTAAGTGATGCAACTTCAAAGATAGTAGATAGAAGAAGTTTTGAAGGGATAGAAGAAAAATTATTAGGAAGGAGAGATGCCCCCTCAAGTGTCCATATGGTGATAGAAGAACTCGATCAACGATTGAAAAAGGTGAGAGATAGATAGAAGAATGGGAAGGGAATGGAGGTCTCGGTAAGACAGAAGATTAGGGGTGAGAGGAAAGTGATGCTGAAGAAATATGGAGGAGGGGAGAGAAGATCTTAGCCTCTAGCCACTATGTATTGGAACAATTTTGATGTCATCATATTACCATAAGAGCTACGTCATCAGTCCTTATGAAAAATATAAGCATACGACAAAGGTGGAATGACATGAAAATCCATACTATGAATAATTGTCCATTACTGAAAACACCAACTCCATGCAACATACAAAATGCAATGCAATACGAGAAAGTGAAAGATGCCTAACTAACATGCAACATACAAAATGTTTTTAATGCAATACCTGAGAAAGTAAACAAGCTAATGGTGCCCCTAACGATACAGAGAAACATGGAATATAATGTTTTTATTATCAAGCTTCAGTTACGACCTGTGTAAATTAACGACAAGGGTTGATGACGGTGCCCCAAGCAAGGATACATGTGAGGGGAATAACGGAGGACACTTGGGTCTGATGAAAAAGCAATGTGCACTACAAAATAGTACCAGGTAACTCATTGTGCCCCAGAGTATAGATGAAGTAAGCAACCTACTTTTGTTGATGGAGGTAGATCAAGATGATCCGCAAGTCACACACATGAACAAGTGAGAACCAAAGAGCGACGTTTTGTAGGATGATTTTCAATTTTTAGAAGTTTTTTGAAACATATTTAAATGTTTTTGATGATTTTTCTAACATATTTGAATGTTTTGGTTGATTTTGAAAGTTTTATGAAACTATGTACAGGAAGACAAGGAAGCATGGATGCCCCCAGCGATAGATGGGATGTACAAGGGCATAAGGCCACGTGCATACAAGAAAGGTGAAGATGTAAAAATTCCCCAATGATTAGGTGGGAGTATTCAAAGGTAAACTCTTCACAGGTAGAAGTGGGACCCAAGGCCATTATGGATAGGTTCAACATGATGATGAATGTAAACCAATGAAGTGCTGGGAAGAAGCAAGGATGCCCCCAGCGTAAGTTGGCCTAAAAGCACATGATAGAAAGGAAGGAGAAGATTGTTTTTGTGAAAGGTGACAAACATGTCTGAAAACATGGCAAAAAAGTAATCTTATACACATGGATGTTCTGAATGAAGTAGAAGAATTATGTGAATGATATGAATGTAGCTTAGAAGCCTCACGATGAAGAAGTGATTAGCCAAAGGCACAAATCGTGAGACGAGATATGGACTAGAGTAAGAGTCTGAACAAGGTCCAAAAAAGACACTTGGTAACATACTAATCCTATTTACTCATAGAGATCCAGTGTGTGCATGTGGATTTTATTACCTCTTGAAGTGAAGATTTAATAGAAAACAAGTGAAGAGACCCTAGCCAATGTGTAGGAATGATTTATTTTGATAAGGTGATTTTGTGAATGGATGGTGAAAGGATAGTCATACATTGCTCTGCTACTAGCCAGGTGTCCATAGCCCTGACGGAAGATGTATTTGATTCTAATCACAACATTGCTCTACTGCCAGTCCATAGACAGAGATGTATTTGTCCATAGCCCTAGTAGAGATTATTGGAAATACCCCAAGAGAGAGTAATATATCAATTTGCTTTTGCTTTGTAGCTTTTAGCTTTTGATTTGATTGATTTTGTTTCTTTTGATTTTTGAAAACTTATTTCAGCTCTCTTGTTTGACAAGGGGTTAAGAACCACTGATGGCTTGATGGAAGGAGGTGGAAGTGATAGTGATGATGACATTGGCTAGTGTCAACAAATATGTCCAAAAGTTCTTCACAACAAGTTTATTAGATTTTGAATGTGATAGGATCTCTAAGAGGTCAGTCGTTCTTTAATTTACCAAGGTGATAAAAGACCAGGGTCAAATGGATACCATAGAGATAAATGTCACAAAATGCGTGTGAATAAGCTAACCAAAACATCACTGAAGGGATGAAAATGGTAGGGAGACTTGTAGAAGAATAACAAGGAAGGGAAGAAAGAAACATCCATGTGTACGCAATACCTGATTGCAATGTTTGATCTTTGTACCTTTGATTTTTGTTGTGTTTTCTCAATGTTTTTTTGTATTTTTGAATTGTTTTTTTTAATTTTTTAAATTTTTGATAGTTTTAAGAGGTTGGGACTAACAAAGTCACTCTATGTGGTAAGATCCAACAACAATGTTTGCGACTTCCTTGATAAGGGAGACTAGGCGCATTTGTTTATCAAGAGTGATATTATCCCCGATCTCGATGATCAAGGTGAGTTCACACTCAATAAATGACTGTGATTTGTTCTGAAACATGGATTTCATATGTGGGAGATTTAATTCCCCATCCAGAGGTTTATGCACTTTGTGCCATACTTGATGGTTACGTTGATGTGCATTCTTGAATCGCACTTGATTTAGAATTTTGAGATTATTTGATTTGTTGGGAGCTATAGAGCTCTTTGTAGTTTTGATCTAAGCTTGATTAAGAAACTGTTTGGGTTTCTTATAAGCTAACACGTGACTTGTCTGATCTCGAGAAGGAGAAGAAAGTGAATGTGGATGTTTAGAACTGATGTGAGAAATGACCATGGGCTTGCCACCATATTTGATAGAATAATAATGTGATGGATGAAATGGATATGGTCCAAGGATTGAAGAAGATGAGCTACTGGGAGGTGAGCCATAGATAGAAGATGAAGGGCTACTAGGATGTGGCCCAAGAATAGAAGAAGAAGGGCTACTATGATGTGACCCATAGATATAAGATGAAGGGCTACTAGGATGTGACCCAAGAATAGAAGAAGAAGGGCTACTATACGTGACCCATAGATGATGAAGGGCTACCAAGGCCCTAAAATAGAAGATGATGGACTACCTGGGGGTGATCCATACCTAGAAGACAAGGGGCTAGTTGGATGTGCCCCAAGAATAGAAGATAGTGGACTACTTGAAAATTTCCCACAAATAGCAGAGGGAGGGCTACTAGAAGGTGACCCACACCTAGATGAAGATGAAGGGCTACTTGGCGTTGACCCCATAAGAGATTGTGATTGAGGAATTATGATAGACAAAGAGTTATTGGGTGATGACAAGATAGGCCATGGATCAATGCAAGACCAAGGAGTTTCATCACATAATGAAGAATGTGAAGATGGAAGATTAAGAGGAGGATCAAGTTGCATGATCTGAGGCTCTTCCTCCATTTCTTGATAAAAGGAATCAACCTTTTCCTCACAATATGCAAATGCATCAAAGTCTAAAGAGAATCCTTTCTCGTAATCTGCTAAAGGAATATCTTCATATGCCCCTATAAATGCCCTGATTTTTTCTTCATTCTGAAAGAGATCAATCGGTATGAGTTGTTGATCGATCACCAGGGGTTGATTGGAAGAAAGAGGTTCACTTGGTGTGGAAGAATTAGAAGATGTTTGATGATGACTGATAGAAGAAGATGATGTGGGGGACGAAGAAGATGTGTAGCTAGATGTCTCAGGAGTAGAAGAAGGTGGTGTGGACCTACCTATACGATGGTATGTCATCTGTAAATTAGTATGATTAAGTCCAAAGTTTGTAGATTGCGATGCATGGGTCAATTCAAATGTTTGACTTGAAGGACTTTGAGTCACATGAATCTTCAAAGAAGGAAGACTTATTAGGGGTGATTGATGAAGAATGTCTTGCAAAGAAGGGGAGGATCGTGATTCAAGAATCGTATTGGATGAATAACAACAAGGGTCCTGCAAAGAAAGAGAGGACCGTGATTCAAGAATTGTATTAGATGTTCGATTGGAGGGATTTGGAGTTACACGTATCTTCAAAGGAAGAAGACGTCATTGAGGTGACTGATAAAAGGGGTCCTACAAAGAAAGGGAGGACTGCGACATAGGGGTCGCATTAGATGACTTAGAAGTCAAATTAGATGAATCTGAATAGTAGTTTGGATCGGAATAGTAGTTTGGATCTGAATAGTAGTTTGGATCTGAATCATCAGAAGAAATGTTTGGATTAAAATCCTCAGAAGAAGAGGAAATGTTTGGATTAAAATTAGAAGAAGAGTGGGGGGAACCCGAATAATAATTTGGATAAGATGTGTCCAAACCATACCATCAATTATGAGATGAAGGTGGGGAACAGGTTACCTGTATGGGCTCTCTAGCACGAAGAACCAAACGAGGTTTAGTTGTAATGGGAATCTTTTGATTTGAATTGCTAAACCTAGGTTCCATATTTTTGTAAGTATGGGGAACCGTGTGATAGTCAGTCATTTTTGGTGCTGTTTTAAGCACAAATGTCTAGATCTAGATAGTGTGATGGAACTCCTTCAAAGGGAAGGAAGTGACATGTTGATTTGGGTAGCTTAAGGACAACCAGCTAGACATTGTGTAAGTATGGAGATGCATGTGTGATTTTCTGAAGAAGGTCTAAGGAAAATAGACATTGTGATGATGTAATCTTAATGAGATCAAAAAGGATTTTACTAGAAATAAATTTCTATAGATGAATGATCATAAGGAACAATCATACAAGTGTGAAACACAAAGCCAATCAACAAGGAAATACACCCTATGCAAATGCGTGTGTAAAGTGATAGTTCAATGCAAAAATGATCAACACAATGTCAATATTTACGTTAAGCTTGAAATGAAGAAGGCGTAAATATTAACAAAGGGTAGATGTGAATCCCAATCAAAGGATACCTGAAATGAAAATTTCAACAACCAACAAGGCCTAAATGTTAAAGGGTGAAGTTTACAAATGTAAGCCACGTAACCACACCAATTGGACACGTCTATCAAGCTTCGCGGAGAAGTGAGATATTAGTGTCAAAGTGGTATCGAAACGACGCAAACAAAGTAAGCAACACCCTTCAATATTTGGGACAATGTTTGAAATCAAACTAAGTCAAAGTATACTAAGGATGTGTTAAAACGTGGGCAGCGTAATGCCACAATGTGGACACTTAGATCATGTTTACGAGAAATGTGACATAAGTATCTTAATTGTGTCAAGACAATGCAAACGAGGTAACATGTCAAAGGGAGATAAAATGATGAATCAATCCTAACAATGATGACAATCCTAACGTGGGTATCAAGATCACAAAGGCCACCAATGATATGAATACACCTCCGTACACTTTAGACATTTAACTTACCCAGCCGCAAACATGGATGGGCGTAAATGGACAAAAAAGTGGTAGAAATAATTGATTGGTAACACATAGGTAGTCACCCTTCTTTTGATTAACAAAATGTCAAAAGAATGTGAAGGAAGAAAATCAAAATGAGGATGAAAAATGCTGGCTTCACTTCGATAGAGTTTCACCTCACCTTAAGGCAAGTGAATAAAAAAGTGAAAGTAACGTGTCACATGTTTCACGATGAAAATATGGTTCACAACTCAACACTATTTTAGAATGGTCAAAGTGGGCTCCTGGCCAAAGTATATTTTCCTAGGTGGTTCTCTCGTCCTAGGTGTTACAAAGTTGTCCATGAGCGGGGTGATTTACCCAAAAAAGTCACACTGAATAATTTGGGAGTATCTTGACTTTGCCCCCTTCAAGCACAGTGGGCAGTAAATACATCCATTGTGTACTTAAAAGGGTTACGTAGGGACAACTTGCAATGCTATCTCACAAAGGAATCACTAGTTAGATAGGTAGTGCGGAGCACTTCCTGTTTCGTCCACAAGGTTCCCTCTTGCATGGACTACTTTGGGGTTCCTGGAACCACCCCCATTGTTATAGCTTAAGGTGTTATGCCAAAGGGGTTATGTTCCAGTTGAGCGGAGAGGGATGTAGCCTTTTCCGAAACCTGCAATACAATGTTTGAATATGTTGTTCGTTTTATCTTGTTTAATTAGGTGTGGTTTACTCAAAACACCTTTTGGCAACCTGTATAACAACTGTATTAGTAGTTTTTTGACTTCGTTTTGATTCCTCCATTCTTTGACAAGCGATGGTGTTTTGGTCTTGTATGACGATTTTTAGTAGTTTTCCATCAAAAGAGAAGACACCATTTCTGATTCTCCAGATCGTCCAAGGATGCAAGAGAAGAGCATACGTGATGTTTCCAAAATCTAAAAAGATATCAAATGGAAAAACACTTTAATTCAAATACACCAAGTTAACCAATTCCAATTCAAAATATTCCTAACAACCTCAAAGCATCAAAAAGGACCTAAGAATCGTTTTTGATTCCCAAGATCACCCCAAGGGATGCGAGGGAAGAGCATACACGATCTTATTCCTATAAGTAAACATGAAAAGTTTATTTAATCAAGTAAAAGCATCCCGCAAAAATGAGTATGTGAATAGATAAAACTTGCAAGAATTAGAAAAGCAAGAAAATCGAAAATTCTAGATATCCAATTTTTTGCACTTTTTTAGCAGTTTTTAGTAATTTGCATTTTTAGAGGTCTTCGGGGCATTTTGAGAGTTTTGTGATAGAAGAAAATATATCAAAGGTATCTAAATTTTTAATGTTCTCTCACAAAGTACACTATGTTATCTTTCCAATGCTTATTCAAACTCCAAAAATGGGTTAACGAGTCAAAAGTTATGACCAAAACAAGGAGCACTAGAAAGTTGTAATCAAAACCGAATTAAACAAATGTACCTGCACCCCCTTTTATGCATGTGCGCCCCCCTTACAAAGACACGTGCGCCACCAGAAAGGTGTGTGTGCTACCAAAAAGACATGTGTGCCACTTTGTGTGATTTTGACTTATCATGCACCTACGCACCCGAGAGGCATGTGCACCACGAAAAGAGTGCATGCACTACCTTCGATAAAAACAAGCAGAAATTCATACAGAATGCCTGTGCTACCAAAAAAACATGTATGCCACTGGAAAATGTGTGCACCACTAGAAAAATGTGTGTGCCACAACTTTGTAAAACATTCCTGAATTTTGACAGAATGCCTGCGCCACCAGAAACGCGTATGTGCCACTAAAACAACGTGTGCGCTTGGGTTAGGGTGGATGCGCCGATCTAAAATGTCTTGATTTGTAGTGAAGGTATAGTATGAAATAACATCTGCACCCAAGTTAGTGCATCTGCACATTGATTAGGGTGTGTGCGCCGGGTTAGTGCGTATGCGCCAGGATCGATAAACAGAGAACCAGGTTTTGACAGTGCGCTTGCGCCACCCGAGAGATGCTTGCACCACAAAAAACGTGCCTACACTCCTAAAAATGTGCTTGCACCACACCTACAACCAAAATATGGAGAAAAAACACAAGAAAACTCACAATATCTCAAATTTTGACAAGTTAGTTTAAAAATGACAACAACCCATTAAAATGATGGCTATGAACAAGAAGTTACACATATCAAATTAGCAAAAATTCCAAGAAAATAGACATTAATTACTACATGTGCATATCAAAAGTTAGCCAAAACAATGAAACTTAAACTAAAATGCCATGGGACTAAGTGTCCCACCGGGCATGCCAAATGTGTGCATGTGTTGTTTTTAAACTAATGCTAAATGTGAGTAAAAGACTAACACCTAAATAGTCTTAATTAGTAAGAATCAAACAACATATTAAGCACCATCATGATAAGAATTGAACAAGGGTTAGATGCTAAACATTCATTAATACAAAACTTTGAACCCAACAATGTTTAAACATCTAAAAATCCTCTATTCTCTAACAACATATAAATGAAGGAACCTAGGTAGGCTCCATGGCTATCAAAAATGGTTGTCCTTAATGTTCCAAGAACCTAGGAATGAGGGCTTGTCAAAGTTGGGCTACAAGACCCTTTTGACACCTCCCATATGACCTAAGCACTTAAGAAAGAGGCTTAACTCTTCAAGATGATGAACTCTCAAGAAAACAATAAGGCAAGCTCTTAGTCTATTTTGCTATATGCTTTGCATTTGCTTTCTCAAGGAGTTTAGGTGTAGGTATAAAGGTAGAAGAAGGGCTCCTTATATAGCCCAATGGATAAAGGAAACACTTCATCCCTTTGCATGTGGGATAAAGGTAAAACATGATTAGGAATGGATAAGGTTGCTTTATAAAAGGTAACCTTACTTTAGAAGGGTTTAATTTATGCTTAGCAAGTCATGGGAGTTGGGGGGTGTTTTAATTAATCAAAGTTGATTAACTAATAGGTAGATGTAAGCTTATAGAAGCTAATTAGAGGAATATTAGTATGATTTAGGCTATTAGAAGGGGATTAAATCAATTAAATATTGATTTATTGGTTAAATGAAGTGAAAGGCTAATTAATTAATAATAATTAATTAGTCTAGATAGAAGGGGTAAATAATTAACAGAAGGTCGTTAATTAGAGTATGTTAGTTGGATAGGCGACTTAATAAATTAGTGTATTGTAATTAATTAATGAACAATAAGAGGGAATATGAGTGCTTTTGATGATATGTTGTTGATTTGCGAGAAAGGGGATAATTAGCACAATTTAAGTATTTAAATTGCTTGGGCGTAAGGGGGGGGGGCGGAGGGGCATGAAGGCGTTCGCATGGGGTGATGTCACCGACCCCACCCCCAACCCAGAATGGAAATGGGGTCGGTAAGTTACCCCCCCACCATTCATGGGTCCTTTATTAGAACTTGGAGCGTATCGGCCCTTTGGCCTACCGTCTAGCATTGCCACCTAGCTTGTCTCGTTTTACATATGATGTGTTTCATATTTTAGTTCATAGGATATATGTTACAGATCCTTCTCATGTGTTAGATATAGACATCATTGTAGGTATAGTATCAGGGGCATAGTGATGGTGGAGCACATTTACATTCTAGATTGTAGGACCCTATGGGCCTTTAAGGTAGAGAGGTTGATCAGTGGTTCAGGTGTAGTGGGACAGATATGATGAGACTTGCATTACTATTTATGGTAGGATGCTACTTTTTTACGATTTCAGTAAACTTTCCACATTTTTCTAGTGACTTGTGAGGAGGAAGTCGAGTCTAAGGGGATGGGGATGTAGTGCCCACTTCCCTTTGACACCTTTTTGATACTAATCATGATACTGCTGATTATATTATGAACATGATTATGGACTTTATTATAGTATGATGTTAAATGTTAGATCATGGATTATTGTTGACTTGATTCAGTTATGATGCATGATGATTATTAGAGGCATTTTATATGTTGATGATGATATACTGTTGGACATGGTTATATGATGGATGTTGTTTGGACTTGTGATATTTGGATATTGTGATTAGACCTAGAAATGGAAAATTATTGAATGATGATATAGTTGTTGATAAAACTATAAATGATATTGTTAGATTGCTTTGATGTTGTTGTGATTCATATATCTAGATGATTTTAGAATTTTAATTATATTTATATTATTTTGGATGTTCTGATATGGCCATGAGGCCGAAGGAGGTATTTGTGTTTTGCAGGTTAAAATATCACAACAAACATCGGGGGATTGGAGACCAACCACATTGGAATTCTAGATGAATTCAACAAGGTCACCATGGCAACTGTATTTGTTTGTGTGTGTTGTTTGTGTTAGGGATTCCCATGGGGGGATCACCTTTAAATGTGACAAAGGGATTTTATGTTTTTCTTTTATTTGGTCCCTTTTGTTTAAATTTTGCATGTGTTTTATGTGGTGCACTTACCATTTCATTATTTATTTAATGTGGTGTTAATATTGTGAGTAATCATATTGTTTAGTTAATTAATTAAAAGATGTCATAAGAATATAATTAAAAGAGTTGTTGGCCATGTTTTAAAGTGTTGTAAGAATGTGTAAGCAATATGCAAGTGACCTTGTAAGTGATGTATAAGTTAACTTTTGAGTGTGAAACACTCCACCTTCTTAGAAATTCGAATTTTTCCTTGGAGGCTGTTTTTGGAGGCTTGTGGGACAAGTTAAACTTGTCCCATACCTCTTAAATTTATTTACCAACCATACCTATGGTTGGAGAGTTGAAATTAGACTTTTATTATGCATTTTGGGAAGACTTATTGTAGGTTTTAATTGCACTTTTCTTACATGTTTTAATTTCAGTCCTTTGGGGTGTGGGTTGGATTTGAGTGTGTAAGTAAACTGTCATATTATTCACCCACTTATTTATTATGCATTGGAGAATGAAGTTGACTTTTAGGGGTTGGGGTTGAGGATGTGTGATGTGGCATCCTACATGGATCCTCCTCATCCTCTTCTCTTCCCTCTTCTATAAAATTCGAATTGTTTGTCTTGTTTTGGGTTGCTTCAAGTTTGGAGACTTCATTTTGGGTGAATTTTTCTTGCTGTTTTGGGAGCTCTTGCTTGGAGAAGTTTTGGAAGATTGTTGCATGCTTGTGCTTGGTTGTTTTGGATTGCTTGCATTGGGATAAAGCTTACTATTTTGGAACTTGGAACGACTCCATCATGGAGAGGTAGGAGCTTGGCTCTTGAAATGCTCTTCTTGTATATATGTAAATGTTCTTGTGTGAATTTTTTGGTATATATTGTGGGTTGTTGGGTAGATGGCCTAGGAATGGTGTAGGAGAAGACTATGGGGTTATTTTGTGGGAGGTACAAGTGTGTTTTAGGGAGGTATAAGGGTGGAGGGAGTTGGGATTTGGGTTCCACCTTACAAAGAAATAGCTTACATTTCTTTACTCATTATGGGGTGCCATAAGAGGTTGGGGAGACATAAGAAAATGTGAGGAATAAGGGGTACTTGGGGGAGGCATAAGGGCATGACAGGATTTTGAAATGATTATATATATATATATATATATATATATATATATATATATATATATATTGGTGGGTTGTTCTCAGGTGGTGATACCCATTTCCCCCTTTTGGGAGGCATAAGCAACATCCCCCATAGATTCTTTCTCCTTTGGCATGCTTGATGAAGCCTTTGTATTGTTTGTCATGTTTTAATGTAGTTGTAAACTACATTCTGTTTGGACTGTGTTTCTTTATGAAAATGTTGCTTGTATGTTTTGTGGAAGCCTGTTGTTGCCATGAGTTGGATCACATCTTTTATTGCTTTGTGGTTGGGGCTCGGGGGCCAATGAAGAAGGATGGCTTCTCCTCTTCATTGGATGTCTTGGTTGGGTGGAGAGCGTTGCCTTTCCCCTACTCCTGTTGTGATCAAATTGGAAGAATGAGGAGTATGCATGTTGTTGTTCTGGAGCTGAGAAAAGATAGTTTGATAGTCCCTTGTGAAATGAAATCTCATTGTAACCTTTCCCACTTGAAGTGGATGAACTTGTAAATGGTTGTAATGGAAAGATGTTGTACTAATTGCAAGTTGTATATTGAAATGTAAAAGAGTTATACTCTGTTTTCTGTTTTGGAAAGAATGTGAAAGAAAGATACGTGTTTTTGTATGTTGCATTTTGAAACCAAAGGGAAAGGAAGTTGTAAGAGTTCATTTAAATTAATGGAAGTGGTTTTGTTTTGTCCATATGTTGTTATTCCATTGGAAATATATGTTTAGCATTCACTATGAAATCCCTGTTTGAAAAGTGGTAAAGTGAAACACGTGAGAAGAAAATGTATTATTCTGTTCTGTATATAATATATGTTTTGGAAGGAATAAAAGAAGAAAGGTTGTAATGTTGTATTTTGGAATCAATAAAGGATTGCATTACCTTTTTCAATCTATATTGTTGTATTGAAATTGATCATCCATTGTGTTTTGAAATCTCTATTGAAAAGAAGAATTGCGTGTGAGGAAAAATATAATGCTCTGTTCTTCAAAAAAAATGTTAAGATTGGAAATCAGAATTTGCATTTTAGCCTGTAGATGGGTTGATTGAATCAACTAAATGTATTAGGCTAGGATTAGAATGAATTTCCACACTTGGGAGATGGAAAGTAATTAAATAGATCCTTTAAAAATTTGCCCTCTGTTTTTATTCTTTCAAACTGGCAATTAGCTAACAAAAAATGCACAGATCGAACCTGTAACAATAAAATAACAAATTAAATGATTAAATTGAAGTAGTAGGCCCTAAAGAACTCAATTAGACAAAAAAACTTAATGGAAATACTTCAAAACCTGGAAAAACTGAGTTCAAAGTTTCCACAGTCGTTTTGCTGTCAAATTTGTAAATTTTGAATTGGAATTCAATCAAATAGATCTACCTCAAAAACTTATCCTAATTCCCCTAAGAACAACTCTCCATGTCTATTTGACATGTTGAGAGAGGAAGAAGATCAAATTGAATAAATCTCACTAGTTAAAATTTACCAGTTTGCACTCTATAAGCCTACAAGATGTTTTCTTAAAATTGACCCTTAAACTTTATCAAAATAAAAAATTAATGATCTATGTGCAAAGAGGACATCGAGAGATTTCCAGAAAGTCCTTGTTTTCCCAAAATTGAGCTCTCTATCAAAATTTATGGCCTTCTGAAGTTTTTCTTCCTTGGCATAAAAAAAATGGGAAAAATTTCCTTGGCGGGCCCGCGGCCCGAATTTTTCCCTTAAGCACTTAGGAAATTTTTCGGGAAAATTTTCCAAATTTTCCCCGCCACCCCGCCAGCCATAGCCAATTAGAGGCTGCCATGTGGCACCATGGGGCGTTGGTGGAGGGGTGGACCCCTTTTTAAACTTAGCGCATCCAGAAAATTTTGGGAAAATTTTCCAAGTTTTCCCCGCTGCCCCGCCAGCCCATGACCAATCAGGTGATGCCACGTGGCATCACGAGGCATCGGTGGAGGAGCGGGGTCCCTTTTTCCTTTTTGTGCTTTGGAAAATTTTGGGAAAATTTTCCATGTTTTCCCGGCCATCCCGTTGACCCGCAGCCAATCAGGAGTGGCCACGTGGCATGAGGAGCCGGCGGAGGCGCGGGTCAATGTTACCCTCTTAGCCCTTCGGGGTGTTAAACAAAATTTCTCCCCACTGCCCCACTTTCCCCACATTAGATTAGGTGATACCACATGTCCGTTGTGGCTTGCGGAGTTGTGGGCGCAATGTTAGCTTTTCGCCCTGCGCAGAATTTTTTTCCCAAACATCTCCCACTACTTCGTTCTCCCTACGCTGGCTTGAGAAGTGCCATGTGTCCCTTGTGGACTTGCAGACCTGTGGGTGTGCAGGTGTAAAGTTAGTTTTTTTTCCCACATGGGAAATGTTCCAAAAGTATCCCCGCGGCCCGTCAACTCGCCCTTTGGGCAAATTTTCACCCCTAGGCCCGTTCTTGGGAAAAAATTTCACCCTAAAGCCCGCTGGCCCATAACTCAAAAAGATGAGTTAGAAGATCTTCTTTATATCAATGGAAAGGTGAGGAAATTTCCTATCTAATGGGAATGATTTAGGGAATTTTTGAATGTGTTAAGTGTGAGAAAAATCAAGTTAAAACTTTAAGCCTGTCAGAGGGTGGGTATGATGAGGAATTTCCCTTTGAACCTAATTGAACCTTTTAACCCTAAATTTTGGACCTTATGACCTATAATAATTGTTAATAAAATAAAAGTATGTTCTAGTGGATTAGAATTGTTCTAGAACTTGTTAGTGATAGTTGTTGCCTTGTAACTTGGTTGTAGACTCTTCTTATTAAAAAAAATTATTCCATAATTTTCCTAACTATTCCTAGGTTGTTCTTGGGTCTCAAGTGGGCTGTTTTTAGTGGGCATTATAGGTGGTCTTAGGACTGCCACCTTGGTTGGGTGGAGGTTCTATAATTGCCACTCTGCACAGAGTGGTGGTCCTATTACTATAAAGATAGAACCTTCATTTATTATTTTTCCTTCTTCGTGCTGACTGATATGATAAAGTAGAGTCATTTTGGATCCCTGTGGATCAAACACCTACAAAAAAATGTCTTAGGTGATGAAGAGGAAGAGATTCAAATTAAATACACCTCTAATTTTCCACGTGAGATTAAAAAATTTCTTGATAATTTTCATTAATATAAAGGGGAACCTAAGTCCGTAATTCATAAGCACCTTCTTGAATTTATATATGGGAAACTTGACAATAGAGTGGATAGTGGGAAGGCTACTATGGTAGGTTCATCTGAAAATTCCTCTAGATATAATCCCACTAATCTTATCTTTTAGCTCATAGATAACATGAGTCAACGACAAACTGCCACCATGGCCCAACTCCTTTAAATGCAAGCCAACATGGTCCAAATGGTTAACCATCCTAACACATGTTCTAGGGGTGCAATTCCTCACCCTTTCCTAATAGACCTAATGGGGAACCTATTTACAAACCTCCCATTCACAACAAAGTTTTGAGGGTAGTCCAAGAATATTCTTTTTCACCCTACATTGTTGATATGGATATTGGAGGAATTGCCCCTTCTATCTCATATGATGGGTCAACTGATCCTACTTTATACATTAAGGCCTTTAACAATCTTTATAAAGAATGGATCAAAGTCGATTATTATTTTACCACTAAAATCCTAGCTAAGAATATTACTAGAGATTCCTTGGACTAGTATCACACATTACCCCTTAAATCCATAGTGGAGTTAGAATCTCTAGTACCAACCTTAGTTAATGATTTTTAATATCATGATTAACCTGAAAATAACATTAATACTTTCATTAACTACAAACAAAATGAGAATGAATCAGCCAAAGTATTCATTAAACATTGGAAGACCTTATCTACTAAGGAAGAACACAATATGTTGAATGATATCCTTTTCTAACTTTTCCTTCAAGCCCTAAAACCTCACCTTCAGTATAAGGTTAGGTCCTTTTATGCTACTTTTCTGGATGAAGCTTTTAGACAAGCTAAATGACAAAATTATCTTATGAGAGAGTTTAAGAAGGATCCTTTGAAGACTCAAAAACTAAACAAATAAAAATCCTTCAAAAATCAAAGAACAAGAACACCAAAGATGACGGGGTCTCAGATACCTTTACTCTTATGGATTCTATAAATAGGAATGTCTTTTCTATTGATCAAAAGGCTAATAATAACAAAAACCAACCTAATTAATATCAACCATTAACCAAGGATGAGTTGGAAAATCATATGCCTAAACCATTTAGTTAGATCCTTGATCCTTCTAGACCTATCCCATAATGGAAAGATGAAAACAAATTTTGTTGGTGGCACGCCAAATGGGGCCATTCTCATGAGAATTTTCATGCTCTCTGCGCAGTTGCAATCAATTTATTTTTAGGCCCTAAATTTGAACATGAAGCCATCAATAGGAAGTGTTTGACTGAAGAGGTCAAGGCACATACACTCTAAGAAAAAAATATTGTCATAATGCCATTAATCAAGCTAATGAAGAGATTAAAGTTTTCTCTAACCCTATGCCTAACCATAGCTCAAGAGAAAGCTATAAGAAACCAAAAAGTTCCACAATGAACATGGTTGATCCTAAATATCCCCATGAGAACACATTGGATATAAATGATCTGAGTCATTAGATTGCATATATAGAGCCTGAGTACCCTTTATCAATTTAGTCTCGAACTCGCAGAGTTATTTACACCTATGCCTTTCAAAATCAAAACCCCATCCCCTAAAAATGTCATCCACCCTTGTGACAAGAATGTTATAGGGCCAAAGGCACATGAAACTATTTTCCTAAATAAAAACTCCTTCGATTGGGTTAATGGCATTGAGCATAAGCAAACAACATTATCTTAAGCATCTCTAATCACTCCTCCTAATTCTGAGGATCCTAAACACTCTCATCTTGTTTCTCAATCTCACCATAATGAGTGGGATCCTTTGGAAGGATTATCTAAAAAGCCTGGCCCAATTACCTTTTTGGATCTCTTGCACACATCACCTCACCATCGCGAGCATATTATGAATGCACTGTTTGATATGAACATACCCTTCCCTCCTACTTTGGGGCAGCATCATACGTTTCATGGATTAGAGGAAAGTATCCATCGTCAGGGTGAGGAACTCTCCATTTGTACAGACTGCACCACTAATGTTCAAACTTAGATTTTTTACCCATAGTAGCTATGATTCTTGATGAACTCTTGTTTTGGGTAGACAATCCTCCAATCTTTATTTCCATACAAATTGGTTACAACATAGTAAAGTGTTCCCTCATTGAGGAGGGTTATGGCACATGTGTGGCCTCTTTAGACTTCATTAAATCCCTTGGATACAATCGAAAACATCAAAACCACACATAATACTTGTCAAGGGTATGATCGACGACATATACCTCCCATTGGTTACATTTGGTTTCTTATCACCATTCCTCCTAAGACATTGTGTGTGAAAGTTGTGGTCTTCAATTTCACCTATCTTAGAATATCCTCCTTGGTCGACCTTGGACCCATCAGATACATGCGGTCACCTCTTCTACATACTAATGTGTCAAGTTTACACATCAAGGGGTAATCTATAAAATCCAAAGTGACCAAAATCCCTAGAATTATGAAACTCTTCAACAAAAGGGAGCTTATAAGATCCCCACCCTTCAAAATAGATTTCCCATTCTATTATGTGAATATCAACACTTTAATTATCTGGTAGAATCCCTTTATGGAAATACAGTTTGTCTAGAGTTGGTCGGGCGCATGCCTCCAAATCTCTTGGATTCTGATGATAATGATCCTGATGAAATTATTGTTAGGATTAACACTTTTGATCTCCTATATATTTTCATTTCACAACTTCCTCCTAACTTGTGTCCTTGTAAGAAGGATCTTCTATGCCCATTACCATTTCATGCACACCTCAACCCACACCTGAGAAAAAGGTTCAATTATAAAATACAATTGATTCTTGTGTAATAGATACCACAACTCTTGAGTATGATGATGGTTATGCTCTAGATGATCCCCATTTGGCTAGCTATGCCCAGATTTGGGACAAACAGGTTTGACATTACTAAAACACCTTCCAAAGAACATTCAATCATGATGTGAATTTCATTATTTTCTAAGAATACTACACATTCGGCTAAACTTCCTCATTACGGACCGGTGCATGAGCCTTAGATAGCTCCACTAGCCTCATTCTCTCCCCATGACTACACTATATCATCCATCATACCTCCTCATATGAAGGTAGGGGAATGTATATCTGGATTTGATTACGAAGTTGATGACCTCATGGATGAAGAAGCACCAAATGTGCCAAAATCATTTATGTTAACCCATACTGATCATTTAAATCCTTTCTTAACTCTTCCCTTTGTGGATCCTTGACCTTTTAGGGAAACGTTGTATTTCACATGGCACGAGGCTCCGATACATGATGTATCTGATTGTATAGCTTACATAAAACATGTGAAAACTCTCAAAGTTAAATCTAGATGATACCAATCTCGAAAGGCCATATGACCTTTAGCTTCATCCCAATTATATTTTTCACACCATGGATACTGTTCACATACCGACACAGAATGTTGGGTTATATGTGGCACACTCCGAGTTCCTAAGTCCTCTTCATGTGGAAATAAGCGTAGAGACGACTCCTTTTGGAGCCTCCCAACTCCGCCTAGACCATCAAGACCACATCCTACATATGGGCCTCCACCTAGCCCTAAGCCTCATCCTACCCTTAAAGACATTCAACGTGGCATCCTCACTTAGTTAGAGGACCAAATCAATGATAATTTATTTAGCACATGATCTAAAGTCCATCAAAAAGTATCTATTACGCAACATGCTATCAAAGACCTCATAACTTGTTCTCGTAGTCACATTCTGAACCATGTAGATGATATCATCACTCATGCTCTACATCAATTTTCCCCTCGTGGCTAAGCACCTCCTTTAGAAACATCTTGATTTTATTTTTATCCTGATCTCTCACTTTCTCTTGGACTCTCGTCCCCCCTTGGGTTTTGCGCATATCCTAAAACTCTCATATCCTTTCTTGGGCTCTTTGCCTAGCTTGGGTTTATCATCACGTCTATTTTTCCCTGACATCCCCTACCATTGAAGTGTCACAGTCTTGATTATTTCTCTTTTGGATTTGAATTTCCCTAGATTTTCCTAGAGAATATCCATGGTCTTGTGCATCCTCTCTTAGGTCCTTGACCTTGCTTGGATTTATTTTCTTTCTCATCGAATTTTTCACCTAAATATCATTATCATTCTTCATATAATATCATGAGTAATACTACACACATGCATGAGAAAATAAAGGAAAATGATAAGTAAGGAATTAATTTCATCATACACCACTATAATTATCAAAATAATAATAATCATCATCATCATACATACATACATACATACATACATACATACATACATACATACATACATACATACTTCAAATCAGTTTTATACATCAACAAAAATACAACCATGGCCCATCATAGTGTAGACAAAAATATTACACATTAGACAATATTTAACCCAGTCTTATACTACTATTTAGAAGGTTCTCAGGTGTACAAAGTACTAATTAATCTCACCTTTTGGAAACATTTTTCTTATATTTTATTTCATCTTTCCCATGTATTTCCCAATACCTATCAGCCCATTTCATGACCTTTTCGACATTCTATTCTACAATCAAGGCACCCCAGCCTATACTGGGGTGCTCTGATCCCATTCCGGGCACCCCGGTATATGCACAACCTCTTCCACTTCTTTTTGGGTCAATTCTAGCCACTGGTCATATTTATCTTCTTCTTAGTTGGCCTTGTCAGGATTAATTACAAAATTAAGTTTGAGAGCCCTATAAATATAAAGTTATAAGACCATAATGAGCATCCTAGGTCATTGCATCTTATCACTACTATTAATCCATCTAGAGTTGCATCAATTGCATCACTTGCATCCACATAGTACCATGCATTCAAGCTAGGAGATATGCATCAAACACACTTCATAGGGGAGGTATTCCATTCTATTCCATGCACATGTGTTAATTACATTTCTATAACTACTATTGCTCGCTGCTTCACAAATTTTGACTAGAATGAGAGCACCTAGGACATGACATGCATGCACACACTAGAACTACATCCAGGTCTGAAATGTAGTGCAACTCTCAATGATAAGACCACTAGTTTGGTGGATGAGGTTAGTTTGACCCATTGATATGCATCTTTCATTTATCTAGGGTTTGATACTTCTTCTTGCATTGCAGGTCACTTTCCAGTTCATCTAACAGATCCAACATGAGAAACAAGAAGTATTCAAAGGCACGTAATGACCATACCAGATCCAAACTCAGAGCATTTGCAGTGTTCTGAGCATCTAAATTACATACCAGGGTGCCCTAATACACTCCCAGGTGCCTGTGTCATCTCAGATAGGCTAGATCTACCCTTTGTAGGGTCTCTGAGGGTTTTTCTCCACTTCTGGATTTTATTTCTAGATCTACAACACTACACGACATTCTTCTATTATCAGCTAAGCCATTTCCTTCCTTTCTCTTACATATTAGGGTTTTATTTTATTTAGAATAATTTATTTACATTTATTTCATATTGCTTTAGTTCATTTACAATGTTTTAGTCCTCCTAATTAGATTAACATGAATACCCTAGATATCCCTTTACATCTCTAGGAACCTTTATTTTTGTTAATCATTTTGGTGAACCCCATGTCTTTCAAGATTAGGATCCTTATTTTTATTCTATCATGGGTTGCATTTCTTTATCTGATTTACTTAAGAGACATCCCACTTGCCAGGCTATTTTTCAAAAATCCCTAGATGCCACTTATTTTGATGATAATACCCACCACACAAATTAAGTTCTGTACTTCATAGTTTCTTTTTCAATCCTAGTCTTGATGAGCCCGTAACTAATCAACCACTATTAGAATAGATTCAAGCCTTACATACATTATTTTAAGATAAGTTTCAAGCCCTGCATACATTATTTCAATATAAATCCACAGTCACCGAATCCACCCTTACATCTCTTAGATATGAAATTCAGCAGCTTAAAGATGCTTCTCAATCACATACATTCTCTATTCAATCTATGGAATCCACCATCACATCCCTTAGATCCAAAATCCAATAGCTTAAGGATGCTTCACAATCACATGTTTTTTCTCCTTCACCATCTCCTATTCAATCTATGTCCACTACATGTCATTTTGTTGAACCTCAACACATCTTGTTGCCCAAACCTCTCATATTTGAGTATGGTACTAAGCAACATGACATTTTTATAGAGCTTCTTTGTCGTTAATTTATCACTCTACCACCTAATCATTACTATTCACCTTATCGATCAACAAAATATCTAGGTCATCCATATTGCAATTATCATCGAATCAGTGGACATAATGCAAAATATTGCCACACTTTGTATCACCTAATCCAAAGTCTTATGCGTTAGGGTCTTATTTCATTATGTGCACAACATCCCCTTCTAAAGGTCACACCCACATGGAATCCTAAGTCTCTTTCTTCTTCGATTAGTTCAAATCCATGTAAAAAAGCTCTCGCGGTTACTATTTACCTTCCTTATGATATTTCTAAGTAAGATCTTGATTCTATTATTCGTTACATAAGTGATATTGATAACCCCTCCCCTATGCATAGTAATAATTCTCCTAGTTCAACAAGCGTTTCTACTATTTTTGATATTTTTTCTCCTTCAATTACTACACATCACGATGCATCTTCTCATACACCTTCTTCGGTTAGTCAAGTGTCACCTAAGCCATCACCCATGATTTCCCCAAGTCAACAATGTCCACCACATATAAAAATTAGTTCACTAGAAACTCCTGCTAGGTCGTCTACTACATTATCAACCAAACCTAAGAAATCTCCCTTGAGACTCAGTACGACATGGAATCTTCCCAAACCTACACTCCAACCCATTAAGTTTGTCAAAATAACTAATCCTCCTGATATTCAGGATACATTTTCACTTTCACTGCCACCACCCAATTCTACTACAAAATTTTTCCAACAAGGTCACACTGCGCGTAAACTTGGACTTTGGTAGATGAATCTTGTTACTCTACTCTCCCGATGACACACTCATATTCTTGGGGTTCCTATATGAATTTTAAGGGGTATTTTACCATGATGAACCTCATTTCATCTTACATTTCTCCATTACATCACCACCTCTACACAAACACATCTCTAATACTTTAACACTTCTTACACATTATCAATTAAATGAAATCCATCTTGTTTCATCATCCCTATACATTATTTATTATATAGTACAGTGTTATCATATACTTGGGGGCATTAAAATTACACACCCCCTCTTATTTTACCCTAGTTACATAGTCTTACATCATGCATTACATATCTATTTATGTGTTCTTTCCTATCAAAATATCACATCACATCTCAGATCACCCTCATTACCCGATGACACACCCTAGTGTTTCAGCTCACACTTGACTGTTGAGGGATTACCATTACAATGAACCCCACACACTGCACTACAGGACCTATACATTTATATTACATCATCCTATATTATATCTCCATAGAATAGACTACACTAGTCATCATTGTATATGAGCCTAATTTTGCATTCCATCCTCTCATTCTACATTTACGATAGGTCTCATTATATATGGGTCTAGTTTTCCATGTCATCACTACATATCATATCTGCACCTATCATCGTATCTTCCACACTACATATACATATTACACACCTACATTTCATTCATACATCCTACATATCCACATTGCCTTCATACACCTATTCTACATGCTACACTATATTTCATTAAACTTGGGTCTAGTTTTCCCTATCATCATTACACATGTTATTTCTACCTACCCACATATTTCATTACATTCCATACCCATTACAAAATCTACATTACCTTTACTATACACACATTCAAAAACCTTGGTCATTTATACTACATTGGCTTCTACGCGTTGCACTCACCACTGTACAATACACTCTAGTTCCTCGGTCCATACTTGACTACCGAGGGTTTACAAATCAAATAGACCTTACATTCACTAATGATACATTATTCCCATCCACCATTTCCTGTGTTAGTGACATACACCTTAGGTTAAATTGTCACCCCTTCCTATCATCTTATAGTGGTATACGCTTTAGGATACATCACCACCCCTATTTTAAAATCTTGTAGTGGCATACACCTTAGGGTACATCACCACTCCCTTCTTATTCATCTTATAGTCAACACATCATGGTATATGCCTAGGCTATAGGGTCCACACACATCTTTCCATACCTATCATCCCTATTCACCCATTTTATAGTGATATATGCTTAGGGCTAAATCATCACTTCTCTATTCAACAAAGTCGTGATATGTGATTTGGCTATACGGTTCACGCACATCTTCTCCACATGTCACATTTCATCACCACTACACATACACACTCATCACAATGTGCTAGGTACAACCAACATTACTCGACCATTTCCTGATGATGCACTCTCATTTATGATTTGTTCTTGACTACTGAGGGGGAAAACAAAATGAACCTCATTACATACACATTCCATCCACTTGGGAGGCATGTTGCTCCTATGATTCCATATTACATTCCATTCCATCTATCCAAGACATACTGCATTGTCTTGGTAGCATTTAATCTTGCTTACTAGTGTTTTGCATGCTCATTCTACTACACATGTTATATTTATTTCTTATATGTCATTATCATACACACATTCTCGTTCACGCCTTTGTCTAGTTTGATCACATATATAGGACTCTACACGTGGTTTGGATGCTTTCCTTCAAACCTTCCTATACTAGTCGCTAGCATCTTTTACTACTTTCTTCTACACACTTTGACATATTAGTTATTGCTCTAACAAGCTAACATGTGTTCCCTGTACAACACTTATTTTATAAGACTACATTTTTCCATGATTACATGTTTATTTTTACTTGTCTTCCTTGTTTTCCATTATATGCAGTATTTTCCCTTTTCTTGTGTGCACACTTTATTGTAGTTTCTGGTCATGATGGCCTTGCGTGTCTTGTGAGATTGTGAGTGATGTCCCCTATTTGAAACCCACTTTGTGCGGTCTACTTGTTTTATTGCGTGTTTACAATACTTTAATTGATAATTCTTACATTTTTTGTGTATTTTACACTTGTCTTATTTGTATAAATGTGTTTGGAATAACACTTGTATTGGCTAGCCATCCCCCTTTTGCACACCTTGGTATCTACCAAGTGTTTCCCTTCCCCCCTACAAGGTAAAGTTCTATAGGTCAAAGTGTGGTTGGTCCTCTTTCGGGGCCGCATTCTCCTTCCAGAGTCATCTCATGCACCCCCAAAGAGGGGGACATCATTGAGGGTTTTCTACTAGGACAATGTATCTACACCAATTCAGACACAACGAGTGAGTTTAGACTAGTCCACGAACTCCATACATAGTGGCCTTAATAGGACATATTGTCCTTCAACAATTTTGTGGAATAGTTAAATTCTTAGGAGTTACAGTGGGTGTGCCTCTCTACACTAATTTGTCTAGTAGCGTGATATTGCCTAAAAACCAAAACAATACAAATATCTCTTTCAACATTTCAGAAAAAACAATTAAAGGTTGGAGGATATAGTGTGGTTCCTCTTTATACTTCTTTAGCCAGGGCAGCATGAGATCAGTTGAAAAAATTGCAACACTAAAGGATATCCTTCTACACCCTTTTTCTAGACATGCATCAGGTGTGCATGTTCCATTTTCCATCTACACTTTCTATTCTAGCTTATTTTACATTTGTGTATTTTATAGAACATTTTTACATACATACATATTTGACTACTTGATCATTTTCTCCTTGTAGGTCTGCTATATGAGAAACAAATAGTCAAATTTAGGGTAGAAACAACAACAAAAATTAAAATGACAACAACAAAACATCGTTACAGGAATTTTCCTTTACTAACCATACAGGTACACTACACACACCATCAACTACACATGTGTTCCACCCTAGGTTCACTCTCATATCTTTTTATACACATTTTGATCTTTAGAATCCACACTCCTCCATAATTTTATTTTTATAATTCCATGATTGAGTCTAGTCCACTAGCATGTCTTCTTCTACACTCTACATGGTTATCGGGTACATATCTCTATCTACTTTATGTTATAGAGCTTTCCACTCACCAACATAAAGTGGGGGAAAATGTAGACACAAATATTGCACATTAGAGAATATTTAGCCCGGTCTTATACTACTATTCATATGGTTTTTGAGTGAAGAAAGTACTAAGTAATCCCATGTCCTTTTGGCCACCTTTTTACTTATGCTTTTATTTTGTCTTTCGCTACTGTATCCTCTAGATACATACTCAACCTATTTCATGACCTTTTCAACATTCTAATATGAAATCAGGGCACCCTCGCCTGTAATGGAGCACCTCGAGGCTGCCTTCGTCCCATTCTGGGAACCTTGATCCTCTTTACAACTTTGCTTCCACTTCTTTTTGGGTCACTTTCTAATCCATTGTTGAGCTTTCCATATTCTTCTCAGTGGTCGACCTTTTCGGGATTAATTACGAAATTAGAACAAGAGAACCATATAAATATAAAGTTAGGAGACCATAATGAGGGATCCTAAGTCACTAAGCATCTACTATTACCATCTAAATTTGCATCCATCAAAGATTTGCACCTATAGCTATCATTTGCATCCATCATAGCTGCCATGCATTCAAGGTACACAGGAGATTGGTTCATCTGCATCACACTTCATAGGAGGAGTGAGTCAATTATTTTCCATGCATGCATGCTTACTACATTCTACATCTAGTTATTTGCTCGATACTTCACAAAGTATGACTACAAAAGCAACCTAGGGCACGATTTGCACACACACACACACATAGAACTAAATTGGTTCTGAGATGTACTGTAGAGCTCAGTTATTAAGTCCACCATTTTGGCCATTGAGGACATTCCGACCCTTTCATATGCATATTTATTTTTAAGGGTTTTGTAGGTGTTTTCTTCATCTCTGATTTACAGTGACATTTAGTGCATTTCAACAACATTCACGCGACAGACAACAAATGTAGGTAGTCACTTAATGACACCTCAAAAGAGGTTTTTAGGCATTTTCTGCAATGTTCCAAGGCGCCTAGATCTCAAACCAAGGCACCCACAAGCTCCCCTATCCCTTTCCAGGCACCCCAGTTCCATCTCAGATAGAGCTCATATATGTACCTTCGCTTAGGCTCTTTGTGTGGTTCATCTTCACTCCTCATATTTCACCTAGTTGGACACTACAACACTAGTCCTACAGTCTTCGTCGTTATCAGCTAAGCCATTTACTTAACCTTTCTCTTGCACATTAGGTTTTTACATTTCTATGTACTTAGAATGCTTAGGTCATTTACCTTTATTTGATACTTATCTAGTTCATTTACAAAATTTTAGTCCTCCTAATTAGATTAACATTAATACCCTAAATATCCCTTTAGGCCTCTAGGAACATTTATTTTGTTTAATCACATAGTACATCATCAATATCCAGGGGGCTTAAGTATCCTCACCCCCTTGAGGGTTTCCTCTGGATTCATGGCTTGATAAAATTCGTCACACTGGATGTTTGGGTTATCGGAATCGCTTAAGATGCATCCCAATTTCTAAGTTATTTTACAAAAAATCTATAGGCCTCTCCATGTATCTCTCACTAAAAATACACTCTTTCCACACGAAATAAGTCTCTATTTTTGATCGTTGGAATCTGACGACCCTATGTCTGTCATGATCCTCCATTTAACCAAGGCATCCTATGTTGGACTCAATTCAAGCTTTGCACATTCAATATTTCAAGACACATTACTATGGCTGCTAGAATCCACAATTACATCTCTCAGTGTCCTAGAAGCCTTCCTAACAAGTCAAAATGCTCCCATTAACTCACCACTTGATGGTGGTGTTTTCTCCTTCTACATAACTCAGGTATTCCTTCTACTGTCTACTACATAGTGCTCATATCAGCGAGCTCATCGAGTCATACTCATTACTCAGATGAATCTCCACTCCTTTGATCGCAATCCTAAGCAACGTGACATTCTTACTAAGCTCCTTAGTAATCAATGGATCACTTTACCACCTACTCACTACCATCTTCCTTATAGGCTAGCAAAATATCAAGGTCGTCTATATTGCAATTATCATCAAATCAATGGTCTTGCCATCTTGGTGGCTGCATAATGATTGCCTCAACCTTTTTATAGGGATCGAATCAAATATCTTGACCCATCAGGTACTGTTCCCATCTATCTCACGATAATAAAATCACATATACTCTATGGCGAGCCATAGGCATGTATCGTATTTGTAGGGCCATCTCCGTTAATAATGGTCTCAAGTAACCACATCCTAGAATTCACATGAGCATTTGGCCACCACTTTTAATGTACTTTCCATGGCACTAAGTCATGAGTATCGTGAGAATTTCAGATCCACTCAGAAGGTAGATGCTTAAGGAATGCGTTCCAGGTCCACCACTCAAGTTATCACGTGGAGGCATTACCACAGTCAAACTAAGAAATCACATCTCAATGATTTTCTTCTTTGATGAACCTCCAAAGTCATGGGATCATCTTATAGGTATGGGACCAAGACCAATCTAAGATAACCTCCAAATTTTCTAAAAGCTCGATGCAACCTAGCCTCCACTCAAGTCTTCTTAAGTGTCATCAGATAAACCATAATTGTGCAAAGTCCCTCCCCAATCACCACTTCAGCAACCAATCATTTTTGTCAAAGCAACAACTCCTCTACTGGTGGCCCAAACACATCTCAAACTCCACCACCCTTGCATGGTCCTGTTGTTGATTTTTCCACACATGCTTCCACCACTTCACATAAACTTGGTCTTATAGGTATGGTGACTAACTTGTCACCTTATCACTCTGTACGTGAACACACTCTTGTAAATATCTAAGGGAATATAACACACTTGATTGTTTGAAGGGTCATCCAGAACTGCACATAAACCCCACACACTACACAGTAAGCACTACGCATTACGTCTCTTCACACATCTCACATTTTTCATACTACATCTTCAAGTTACTTTTCATCATTTGTATTTCGACATTTGCACATCTACACATCATGCATACTCTACACACCATACTAGCATTCAGCACATATGTGTCAAACTCTTGTTGTCTATGAGTCTAGTGTTACATACAACTCATCATGTATACTACATAGTATGTATTTCATAGTATTAGGCTATCTACACATCTTACATTGCAATCTACACATCACATACCTTACACATTTTTCTCATGACACATGGTCGTCTATTATCATACCATCATGATTTCCTACCATCTTCATTCTACGTGCTGCACTCACCTACCCGATGATCTTTGACACTCTAGTGCTCATGAATCTCATACTGGACTCGCTTGAGGGTATCAGGATTGCACAAAATGGACCCCATGATACTCGCGCAGTCCACTCACATTTTATGGTTTGCTCTTTGGATGGTGATATATTCCTAAGATTAGTGATATATGCAGGATTAGCACTAATAGGGTCACTATCTTTCTAGCATCATCTCTTTGGAGTAGCGCTTGGATAACAAACTTTCATCTTTACAGGATCATTTAGTGGTATACACTTTAGGCTAAAACACCACCCCCTTTCTAGTCATCTTGTCGTGATATATGCTTATGTCATGACAGAGTCACACGCACTAGTTTCAGGACCTATGGTTCACTTGTGTCTTCATCACAATATGCGCTGACACGTAACACATAGTTCAACTATTTCCTCGATGCACTCAACTCCTCATTTTTTGTTCATTCTTATTTGAGCTCTGCCAGAATAAAGGGGCACCATTAAATGAACCTTGTCATCTCAATACAATATAACATTCACTCAGGGGGCACATGGCTCTTATCATCCATACTGTATTCCATTCCATCCATCCATAGCATACTGCATTTTATGGTTACACTTACTCCTAGTCATTGCACTTGAATCTGGACATGTTTACTTGTACTACACATATTTCAGATAGATCTGGCTTAAAGTATGTCACTCAAAGTTGCTTCAAAGAAGCCATACACACATCGACACATTCTTCGTCTCTCAGGTAGGTCCTGTAATCACAGATGTAAGTCTCTTACATGCAACATGGATGTTTGACTACTACCAGTCCCACGGCAGTTACCGGGAGCATCCACTTTCATCCACTACATAAACTATTGTTTCATTTTGTACTTAGCATTTTCCATTATCATGTTATACTATTAGAATTTGAGGATTCTAATAAATACGGATTTAATCGAATTACATATTATATAATGTTACAATAAATATTTAAATAAAGATTACATCATAACATAAGTAAATAAAGAAATACTTACATGAAATAAATAACATGGGTGACACAATATGTTATAGTGGAAAACCCCAATAGGGATAAAAATTACTTTGAAAATAACATTTTACTTCAGAGAATTTATTTTACATCTTGTAAGATCACTTCCTCCTTTAAAACCCTATTTACCAAGGGTAAAATCAAATCACTTTATTTACACATCTTTGATATATTTCCTGAATATATCAAATGAGGACCTAAAGTCCTTTTTATATAAGATGATCGGGTATGTCTCCTGACCCACCTTTCTTCAACCTAAAATAGTTGACAAATACACCTAGTTTTATAATAGTTTAATATTAGAAATATAATCATTTCGTGATATTAAATATTTAACTTAAAGTATATACCTAAGTTAGCATATTTAATAATAGAAATATAAATATTTCATATTATTAAATATTAACCTATATATTAGTGATGGACCCATATACATTAAGGGTTGGCTAGACCACTTAATCATTATGTTCCAACACTCCCCCTTAATGTTAAGTGGGATAACATAACATATGCCAATAGATTACCTGCCCGTGGTACACTACAGGATTTACAATCCTTAAACCATAAAGGTTTTAGGCTAGCATATCGGTTGAAGGAATTATAACACCTTCATCATACTCAATTTACCTTTTGGTACAAAAGGATTTGTAATCCCAAAGATCATCCCATGATCAGTGGCTAAGTATGATTTGTGAGTTTTACATGTTCTCACAGGTTCTCATAAAAGGTTATTGAACCCAAGCATATAGGAGCCTTTTACAACCAAGGACCTCCTTAACAATATGCTTGTACTGGATGTTTACCAATAAAATCAATAACACTAAAGAGTTTACTGAAGACCACCTTTAAGATATTTCTACACTTCTTTCTAAAAAATAAGTCGAGGAGGTATACATGCCCGAAGGTCTTTTTACACTTGCCCGAAGGTCCTTTTTTACACTTTTTTGAAGGTATTTTACCCTGGAAGGTCTTTTTACA
Source organism: Taxus chinensis (assembly GCA_019776745.2). Classification (NCBI taxonomy): domain Eukaryota; kingdom Viridiplantae; phylum Streptophyta; class Pinopsida; order Cupressales; family Taxaceae; genus Taxus; species Taxus chinensis. The sequence goes on from CM034150.1 coordinate 127,682,286, forward strand.
AAATTCAAGTTCTATTAAGAGGTGACATTGTCATACACACTCCCCCTCAATGGAAACTCCAAAAATCCAAGCTTTTCACGAAAGTGACAAAACTTTGCAGCACTCAGGGACTTTGTGAAGATGTCAGCAACCTTGCTCTTCAGTCAACATGAACTTGAGATTTATCTCATCACTTTGCACCTTCTCACAGGTGAAGCGTATATGTATCTCAATGTTCTTTGTCCTCTGATGTTGAACTGGATTCTTAATCAAGAGTAATACAACTCTGACCACCACATAGAAGATAAATACTTCCTTTAGCTTCCATGTGTATCTCTACCAACAGCCGTTGCAACCACATGGCTTCTTTACTTCTTCCATTGTACTTATCTGCCTCAGTAGAATAAATGGAGACTATTGATTGTATTTTGTTGTTCCAAGTAATGGTTCTTACACCAAAAAACTTGAACACATATCCAGTATATTTTATAACACAACATCAGTATGGTTAGAATTAAAAAATATATATAAAATAGCATTTTCATTCTTATTATAATGCAACCCATAATTGATTGTTCATTTCAAATATCTAAAAATTATTTTTGCAAGATTCTAATGATCTCTAAAAAAGGTTCCTGCATAAAACTTCAAGTAATTCCTACTGTATAGGAAATATATGATCTAGTTATAGTTAGATAAATCAAACTATCAACTAACAACGTATATAAAATAGGATCAAACTTTTTCATATGCAGATTTAGGATCAATATTTATTCCAACTTCCATTGAAGTAGAAAATGGTTTACAATCAATCATAAGAAAAAATTTCAATACAATGGTTGCATATTGTGTTTTGAAAAATAACAATAGAATGAAATATAATCATACAAATAACATGATGTGAGAGACCTAACTCATTCATTTCAAATTATTACTTCAATTTCTCTTTAATCCTATGAATTAAATCAGAATTGTCACCAAACATAAGTAAATCATCAACATATATACATATAATGATAATATGCACGAGCCTTATTTCTTAATGAATATATCATTGTTAGAAGAATAATTAACAAAACCTAATCAGTCTAAAGAAGGAAACAATTTTCGCATACCAAGCTCTAAGAGCTTGTTTTAAACCATACAAGGATTTCTCAACTTACATAGTTTTCTTTACCAGTTTCTTCAAATCCTTTAAGGTTGAAACATGTAAAGTTCTTATTTTAAATCACAATTAAAAAAATATTTTTCTTATCCATTTTGTGGATTTCCCACCCAAATTGAGTGGCAATTGCAAATAAGGCCCTAACAGTACTCATTTTAGCTACATGAAATGTCTCAACATAATCAATACCAGGTTTCTGAGTGAAACCTCTAGCAACAAGTCTAGCTTTATGTTTTTTAATACTACCATCAACATTATATTTTACTTTGTATATCCACCTAGACCCTATAATTTCATGGCTTAGGTTCATACAAGGTAATTAATGCATGGTACATATGATAGCTTCTGGTCATTTTCCTAAGGTTAATAGGATTTAAACTTTCTAACATAGATTGAGCCCAATTTAATTTCTTATCTAGGAAGATAAGAGTTTCATAAACATCTATAGCATCAAAACATCATCATGACCATTTACTAAATCAGAATCAAAACTATCATTTAAAAGTATTTAATGAAGTAACTTCAAGAGAAGAAGACAATACATGTAAACCTTTCACTAGATTATATCTATACATTTCATATAAGCTTTGATAATTAACATGTCATAACCTTTCATGCCATAGTTTTGAATTATTCAAACTCTGAGATATAAAACAAGATGTAGAAGAGAAATCATCAAAAATATACAGACCATTTCTTTGAATTCCTTCAGGTATTATACTCTCATTACTATCCTTGATATACCAAGTATCCTTCATGCATGGATTCTAGTTGTGTCCATACCTTTTTCGGATGTTCGATATTACCAATGTGTAGAAGGTACTCATCGTTCACATTGCATAAAATCATAAAAAGAGTCATCTTACATTCATTGCAAGAATGTATTCATGTTATCTACATTTGTTTAACGACCGGTGGGAGCAACCTAAAATCTAGAAACAATCACCCAAAGTTTCCTTGCTATAAATTCTGTTTTGACCCAAATGTTGTAGTTGGTTTCATTCAGGGATCTGGGTTTTGTCAAGACAGAAATAGCTAGACGTCATTGTTTTCCTAAACTTGTAAAACACACCTCATTATAATATACAATGTACCATAGAGTTAGATACATATTTATCGATAATAAAAACAACACTTTTAATAGAATCATATCTAAATTTTATAGATCTAAAAAAATATTTGATCATAACTAATTTTGTCATTATAATGCATACTAATTAACCTCCCATGATCAAAATAATAACCCGCAATATAAAGGGCTCTGCATTATACCCTAGATTTATATAAAAATATTTCCGACCATATAGAAGTGAAGAAGAGACCCCTAAGAATGCATAACAACTTCAAATTTCTGCTTAAAAAAAATAAAAATAATGTAGACAAAGTTAAATCCTAGAACCCAACTTAAATTTGACGTCTAAATGACTGTCATATTGTCTTATGTTTGGTCTACCATGACGGTCATTTGACTGTCAAATTTAATTAAACAAAAACTTGTTGTGTATTTCCAAAATGTGAAATTCCAGAATTTTTTCTTCTGTATAATATTAGGGAGGTTATATTTTAACACATTATAATAACCTATTATAATTTATAATGTAAAAATATATACACTTTTTTATTAAAATATATATATAATTTATAGAATGTAAAATAAAAAATAACATATAGTTCATAAAAATTATAAACTATAGTATATTGTTTTTATATAAAAAACACATAACCCTTATTAAAGGGGTTTAAAGGACATAGACCAGGTTAAAATAATTTTACCAGGTGCAAGTAGATTTATGAGAGTATATATTAACCTGCATATTTTACAGAGGGGACAAGTAATTTCACCCGACCAATGAAATAAATTAAAATCCCTATTTTCATGAACCTTGTCTCCTCCCTTCATTTACTCTTAATTTTACCCTGCACACATTTAAAACTATGAAAATATTGTAAAATATTTTATATAATTCCGGCAAGCTAAAAACTTTAAAACTTTTATGTGGCTATAACTACCAATATTTTAATAAATATTTACCACACTTCACGTGGGCCACCAATAAACTAGCCTTTTTTTTTAATTCTCCATTTATACTTGAGAATTCTACATTTATACCTGAGATATTATCTCATTTTATTCTCCACTCTCACTCTTATATAAAAGAAAACCTTTAAATATGTTTATTTATATAGTTTTTATAAACTATAAGATATAAATGAATGGGGCCGCCCCCTTACATGGATAATATAAATGGTTAGGGACACATGTTAGGTTTTATTTAATAAGTATTAAGATTTAAAAAGTAATCCTTTCATGGCCAAGCAATAAACATAAGCCCCCTTACTAAAAAAATAAGCATTTTAGTTTTTTTTAAACATATATAAACCATATCTAATAAAATTTATATTTTAAATGGTTTAAAATAACCATTTATAAAATATAATTCAAACTTAGGTTTGTTTCTTAAAAAAAAAAAAAAAAAACTATATATGCCTAAATTTATAAGTTAAGTTTAAATATGAGGCTTAGAATATGGTCTGTTGACTCTTCCCTCAATCCCATGTATTTTTAATATGGTTTATGGCTTTTAATATTATTTTTTTCAAAACTATATAAATTTTAATATGATGTTTATATAAATTATTATATAAACCTTATTCTATATTATATATATTTTTATTTAAAAATAATAATGAAGTTTTCAAATTATATAGGATATAGTTATATATTAACTATAAAGTATAGTATTTCAAATCGAATCCTTTTAATGGGGGCCAAAGAACACGGGTATGAATTTACCTTCCGAAATATTTAACCTACAAACATTTGAAATTATAGAAAACATGAAAATTATTTCATATAGTAATCAATCATTTATTTTTTTTATGTGATTTCACGCAAGTAAATATTTGAAACCCCTTTAACATGTGCACACATCAATCTCCAAACAATCATTAATTCCATATAATTTACAAAATATAAATGAAACTAAGAATCACATCATATTACATCTCCCCCCCCCCCAAATAACATTAGGGATTGACAATTAAAAACCCTTGGAATTTTTACCACTTTAAAACTCCAACAGGGTAAAAACCACTTTGAAAATAACTTTTTACTTTTGAGAACTTATTTTACATCCAATAAGATCACCTCCTCCTTTGAAACCCTATTTACCAAGGGTAAAACTAAATCACTTGATTTGCACACCTTTAATATATTTCCTAAATATATCAAATGAGGACCTAAAGTCCTTTTTATATAAAGTGATCAGGCATGTCTCCTGGCCTACCTTTTCAACACATACACCTAGGTTTATAATATTTAATATTAGAAATATAATCATTTCATGATATTAAATATTTAACCTAAAGTATATATCTAGGTTAGCACATTTAATAATAGAAATGTAATATTTCATATTATTAAATATTAACCTATATATTAATGATGGACCACATACATTAAGGGTTGGCCAGACCACTTAATCATTATGTTCCAACAACTTCCACCTCAGCTATATTAGAATTTTCTTTTAAAGACTGAAAAATAGTCTTATCTTACTCCTTTGCCATGAGTAGCTATTGAATTTGGTCCTCTGATAGGATGGTGGAGTTGTTGGGAAAAGGAGAGGGGAAGCCTAATTACACCAATTCTTTGATGCTCTATTTTATTTTTATGATCTTGAGCTAGAGTTGAGTTAGGATATTTTGGCATTTGATGACTTCCTTGATGCAATTCAGAATCTTGCTAATCTTTGTTGCTGCTATTCTCCTGTTTGTGATACCTACCCATTATAGGGCAGAGTCTGAAGAATCATATAATTTCAAAACCAGTGATTGTGATTCAGAAACCTTAGCGGTGATAACATTACTGATGGTGGAGGATGAGGAATCTATGTTGGCGCATAAGCCTTGTGCATCAGATATGAATCTGAGTGTGGGTGACATCTCCTTCACCGTAATGGAAATACTTTTGCAGTAGGAGGTATATAATCCCCGTACTAATGAGATGATTCCCCCCTTCTGTGGCTGCTAAGAAAGTTTACGGATCAAATCCTTGACCATGTCCTCTGATGATTGGTATTTTGATTGTAAGCTTCCATTCTCTACCTCTACGGTGTGCAACTTCATTTAAAACGTGGTAACCTCTGATTTTCGTGAATCAAACTCTTATTTTCGTGAAGTGGCCGTAACTTTGAAGAATATCAATTCAGCCTCCAATTTATGGGCTTCTTCTTGGGAAGCTGCAAGAGATTTCTTTGAAGATGCCTCTTTTAACTCCTTGCAGAGTTATTCCACTTCTTTGTTCTTACTTTTGATTTCAAATTTGAGGCGAGAAATAGTACCCTCTACATGTATGAGCCTAGAATATTCCTTCTTTAGCTGATTGTTGATCTTAAGATAATATGTGGTGACCACAACATTTGATTCATTCATGAATTTGACCTTATCTTGAGGCCAAAACTGAGTTAGGTCCACCACCAAAACATTGATACTATAATCATCAGGCTGCATCTGTTCAGTGGGATTGGAGGTGTTAGGTATCATTTGTGAAATGGTAAGGGAGCTCTGTTAATGGTCATATAGTGACTACATCTACTTCATTACTCCAGCTGATATCTCCTTTTTCTTCTGCTTCTCCTTTATTTTACTACGGGACACCCTGGATGAATGAACCTAATTTACAAAGTCTGTGGGGGAAGGAACGAGTCTACCCGCAAATGGGAATCCAAACGAGAGGTAGTATGGGATCATAATGGGATGGGAGGTCACAAGGGCCGAAGAAGGGGGCACCAAGACCTTAGGAGAAAAAGAGGGAATAATGGTGGATGACAGAGGCAGAAGAGAGGAGATAGGGGGTAGAAAGGCATGCGTCACTATGACCATCATAGAAACACCTCCTACTGAGGAAATGAAAGATGGAGGAGGAGGAAACAAATGACGAGGAGGAGGTGAAGAAAATGGAGGAGCGAGAGGAGAGACAGTTGCAACTGGAGAAGGTACCTTAGACGACTTCATCTTCTTCCTTGGTGGGCTCTGTGAGATGGTGGCCTTAGTGGAAATCACGGAGGGTGAGACCAACTGTTGTGTAGAGATGGGACCCTCATTTGGGTCTGGCGCTGATTTCTCTCTTGTTTTCAAACCCTGAGGTCCTGGTACTATCTGAAATCATGCGCATATTTCCTGATGGGTCTTGATAGGAAACTGAGGGAGAGAGTTACGGTTGCATTTTCTATTGCGAGGGGATGAGGGTTCCTGCCTTGGTGATGAAGACTTCCTCCCTATTGTTCATTTCAGACCTGTGCTCAGCATCCCAAAAAAGATCTTACTGTTCATTAGTGGGAACCTCCTCAAAATTGAGGTCCATTGTCCCAATTTCCTGCATGTATTTCAAAAATGCATCAATTTTTTCCACATTCCAATCCTTACCCTGCAGGTCTGCCCTCAAACTCTTAGCCATAGTTAAAGAGAGATCATATTTTTGCAAGACCAGATGAAAAGAATCCCATTATGGGGTCGGGATATCCCTTAATTCAACAAAAATATTAGGATTCTCCTTTTTAGAATACCTCTTGTCTTCAAAGAACCTTCTCCGCTCGTGTTTGCATGAGCCTGAGACTTTGTTCTGGGATAAGATGGAAACTATCTTCCCATTTGGGTCATACCTGAATGTTGAACTTACAAGGAATTGGGTCAATTGGTGACAAATAGACTCTACTATGACATCAGAGAAGTCAAACTAATATACTTGGTATTTTTTCTTTACCCTCATCTTGAAAAAGATGCTTCCATTTTTCAGTCATGGGTATCCTTATCCGATACTTGACCAAAAATAAAGTTCAACATGAAGTAGGCATCCTGAGAGTCCTACATGAATATTTTCAATGGGATTAGAAATCTTGACAACTCAGAACTTCTTGAATCCTCCTTCCACAATTCTTTCTTGAGGAAAGAAGATTTATATTGACATGAGGACCAAAATTCATGAAGCTTGGTCATACCATAAAATTTGGCATTTTGGTCATGTGGCAGGGCCAAAATTTCTTTGATGGCTCATGGTGTTATCTTGACCTCATGTCCTTGTTGATAGTGTATTTTTCAAGGTTGAAATAATGTGTGCATATATGTACAAGTTCCAGATATGGATGCACGAGAGGCATCATATACTGGGCAAAAGTCATGGTCCAAATTATAGAGCTGAAGGACTTGTCTTCTCCCCTAGTGAGAAATCTTGCATAAGCAGCTTCTCTAAGGGCCTTCATATTTTCAGTCAAGACAGGGTCAAAGACATCATCCGCATAGTCAGTGACCAAGGAAGCCTCCCTACAATATGTGATCATGTCAGGGTAAATTATTTTTGATTTCTTAGTGCGTGGTGGCACAGGGCTTCCTACATTAGATTTTGATTGAGATGCCTAACTAGAAGCTGTCATGACAAGGAACAAAAAACTGGGGAAAACTGTAGTTCTTTGTAATGATGACTCAGGAATTAGAGGCTAGAGTCTCTTATAAGTTGGAATGAAATTTTGGTACCCCAAAATCTACCTTAAATAACTTCCTTGATTTTTGTGAAGTAAAGGCTCATGCACACAACATATCACATCCTACAACAACTCTTTGGATGAATGACCCTTAACGCCGAATTTCACATTTCCCAAGATATTTCCCCTTACTTCTCCAATCCTTTTCATCAAATGTTCCCAAAAATACATTGGATCATTTATTTTAGGGAAACATAGGAAGGCACACCCTTCCCAAAACTTTAAAAAGGGGAAAAAGGAGTCTTCTCATGAGACATGTGTCCAAAAACACTTTACTAGAAGGGGGAGAGAGCACAAAACAAGTGAGAGATAAAAATGGAACTATACAATGATACATATTTACAATATTCAAACAAACTCAATGGAATGGTTTAATATGGATCCCATTTACCGAAATCTCTAATGGTTCACCTTCCATAGTTTCAAGCTCAAAGGCATTGTGTTATTTGCATATGGCAATCTTAAATGACCTAATCCAAAGGGGGTAAAACTTCCCATGACTTCTAGGCTTTGTGGCTCTCGCTCCCACTTCAAAACTAAGGTTCTAACTTGAAGATCAGGATTTGAAGTTTTCTAGTTGAACTAAGTCTTGACAGTATATTGGCGGCTAATAATAGATTTATGTACTTACTCCCTCTTCTCTTGAATTTTTTTCAACTATGTGAGTCTCACCTGCATCTCTCCATGCTCTTCGATTTCAATTTTCTTTAACAACTCCAATGCTGGAAGCTCCACCATGATAGGCATTACCACATCTTTTCCATATACTAATTCATATGGTGAGGTCTTTAGGATCTGTTTATGTGTGATCCGGTCAACCCATAAGGTTGTCTTGACATGCTCATACCATGCCCTTTTATGCTCATCCCCCATTCCTTTTATGAGTCTAATTAGATTATTTCTAGTAGAATCTGCTAAACCATTTCCCCGTGGGTAGTATTTAGAGGATGTTTTCAGGTAGATCCCATGCTTGATAGCAAAATATGATACTTTGGCACCCAGAAAGGCCTTAGCATTACTTGATTTATTTCTACGTGGGGATCCAAAGCGGTTGGTAATGTCACAAAGAATCTCGAGGATCACATTATTAGTAGCTTCTTTTAGCAGAACCACCTTCGTTCATCGGGTGAAATAGTTGGTGGCTTTGAGAATCCAATTATGACATGGGCTTAAAAATGGGTTCACCATCCCAAAGAATTCTAGACCCCATTGCGCGAATGGTTCTTCAACTAGAATTGGGTTAAGGGGTAATGCAACATTTCTTCAGAAGTATGTGTAGAATTGGCAGATTTTTCACCTATTCACCATTGCATAACAATCTACGAACAAACTAGGCCAAAATTATCCTACTTTTAGGACCTTTATAACCGTGGTTTTCTCTGAGAAGTGGCCTCCCGAGATACCATGGTATAACTCATGTAAGACCCTTTTGGTCTCTTCTTCTTCTAGGCATCTGAGCATGATTCCATCATAGTTTCTTTTGAAAAGGATATTATCAATTATGGTGAACTCAGATACCTGTTATCGATAATACCTTCTATTTTTGAGAGGAAGGTGACTCAAATACTCACTTGATTGTATGAAATGCATTATATTGGATACCCAGCCTTTGGGTTCATTTTCTTGAATTTTTAGCACCGTCTCAGATTCATCATTGATTGGTGTTATTAGGTCATGTGTGAGATATTGACACAGACCTTTTCCTCTTACTAGTTTCATGGGATTTATTTCAACATCGTACTCTAAGATCTTGGTGATCTAGTTAGCCCTTTTATCAGTTATCTCTCCTTCTATAATGTATTCCTTGACACTGGAATGTGCCACCAAGACCATGATCTTACTATTGGTCAGAAGATGTCTAAATTTCTTCATCCCTTTGAAAATGGCATAATCCTAATTTTCTACAATTTTTGACTTGGTTTCATAATCATCAAGAGTCTTTGAAAAGAAGGCTACAAGATGCTCCTCTCCTTGTGAGTCTCCCCTTTGTGTTAGCATGGAGGCTACACTGTGTTTTCTTCCATATACATACATGATGAAATCTTTAGAGAAATATGGATTGCAATGGATGCAATGGATCTTTTGATTTCCTGAAATGCTTGTCGGCCTTCGGGGGTCCACTTTAAATTTAGATCCTTCTTCAGCATCAGTGTGATTGGGTGGATCATTCTAGAAAATTCTGAAATGAACCTGCTAACAAAGTTAATAGTTCCCAAGAAATATTGTATTACCTTCCTATTGACAAGCAGGGACAATTATAAAATGGCACCGACCCTCTCTGGATTGATCGAGATTCTATCTTTGGAGACAATGTGTCCTAAGAGTTTACCTTGTGGGACTCCAAAAACACACTTTTTTGGATTCAAGGAGATTCCAAATTCCTGACACTTCTTGAATATAGATTCCAGTGCGTCTAAATGATCCTCTCCCTTTTTGGTGAAAACTCTGAGATCATCCAAGTATATCAGGATTGCCTTGTTGATTAGCTCTCTAAATGCAACATCCATGGCTCTCTGAAAGATTGCCTTAATGTTGGTGAGTTCGAATGAAATCTTTGCATATGTGAAGGTTCCCCATTTGGTTTTGAAGGTGGTCTTATGTTGATCTTCTTCTGTGAGCCATTTTTTATTATAACCCAAAAAACCATCAAGTAGAGAAAATATTTCTAAACCCACTATTGTTTGTAGTATCTACTCCATGGAAGGCAAGGGGTAGTGGTCTTTAAGAGACACCTTATTCAAATCCTTGAAATCCACATAAAGTCTAATTTTTCCATTATTATTCCTTACAGGTAAAAAATTAGATACCCATATGGAATGCTTGATCAGAAAGATTATTTTAGCTTCTAGGAGCAATATGAGCTCTTCATCCATGAGAGAATCTATCTTTGGGTTCACGGGACTTTGATTTTGATGCATAGGTTTTGTCCCTTTTTCCATATCAATGGTATGTTAAATGATATCATTATTGTAGCTATGTAGGTCATCATAAGTCCAAACCACCACCTTATCACACCTATGTCATAAATACACAAGCTTTTCTCTTTCTCTCTAAGTGACTAATTTCCATACCTTTAACTTCTTTCCCTGGGCTACTTCTATCTCGGTATAGTCTTCCTTTCCTTCCGTGAATTTCCTCTTATCTCTATTAGCATCATTGGAGTCAAAGATGCTTTCTAATGTTATCATCCCCCTTGGAATTTTGTTCATTTTGAGCTAGATAACTTGGTCTCCATATGCTTCTTCAATTTTTGATTGGAGTTGGTCTACAAATTATTTAGATTTTTTAGGAAGTGTAATATCGGTTGGTCACTATCAAATAATTTCCAATGATCCACATTATCAAGTATGGATAGGTGTATGATCAACTTTACCACGTCTTTGTTTTCCAGTAGATCATTAGTAGGGTCAAACTACAATCTAGTTTGGGTCATTCTATCAGCTTCTATATTTTGGTTATGAGGGATATTTTTAATGTCAAATGCCTCAAAATCTTCAATAAGATTCCATACCCTATGTTGGTAGGACCTCCTTCTTGGATTCTTTACTTTAGTGGTGCTTCTGACTTGTGTTACCACTAACTCAGAGTCTCCAAAGACTCTTAGTTACTTTATACATTCTTTGTATGCCAAGGTAAAACCATGTACTAAGGATTCATACTCTACTTCATGGTTGGTGCAAGTGAAGTGGAAGCGAAATGCCTGGAGTATATTCTTTCTGCTTGGTGAAGATAGGCATATTCTAGCTCCTGAACCATTTCTTCTTCTAGCACCATGGAAATGCAGATTCCATATCTGGGAATCCTTTGTGGGTTTATTTTCATTTTTACTAGCCTCTTTCATGATCTTTGGAATGTTGGGATTCTCATAAAAAATTATATAAGTTCCTAACCCCATATAGTCAAAATTTCCAAAGGGGTCTCTAGGTGATAAATCAATCAAATAGTTTCTTCTTTGATGATCACCTTCATCTAGATAATATTCCTCTTCACGGGGTGTCCATGGCATGTGAGGCTTCAAAACTCATTGCTACCTGATCTATTATATGTTCTTCAGTAAGCGGTTATTATAATACCTTCATTTTGGACCCATACTTAGTCTGTAAAATCAAATGAGACCAATTAAGGGACATATAGCCTCCAATCTTGGCCATGAAATCATGAGAGAGAGAGACAACTTGAACACCGGTGGAACATAAATCACCACTATATCCTATGAAACAATTATAGTTTGGCAGGAATAGTGTTGTAATAGGATACTTCTAATAATACCAATGGATTGGACTAATTTCCTATCCTACTACATCAATCCTCTTTTTAGGGGTTCATATTTGATTCCCAAGTCATCTGTAATTGCTTTAGGCATAACAGTAGTGCTTGCACTAGAATCTATCATGTAGTTATGTAATAATTTCTTACCAATTATAAGAGTCATAAAAAAGGGTTGAGGTCTTGGCTTACTTGCTTCACCTTTTTGGTTCATTATAACTAACTCTATTTGAGCCTAATTCACTCTGAGTTCTTCTTTAGCTTTTCTGGTTGTAGTCGGGCTGCTACTGGATTTCAATGCTTCTTGCAATAATTATTTTTCCTCCATGATCCCAAAGATATCCCACAAGGATACATTGGATGGTTCCCTTTTGATATATTCTATTATGTTCATTGGCCTGAGTGATGGTGCTTTGAAGGATTGCTAATATTTTAACCTTTCCACCATTGGATGGAAGGTACCTTGATTCCAAGTTGCTGATGTGATCTTCTGTCTAGCTACGGGTGGAGGGGCAATGAATGCCAGAGATTGTTTTCTTGCTTCATTTTTTATAGGGACCGGACTTACGGCTTCCATCATTCACCTCTTGAAATGATTATTGTAATTTGATTGTACTGGATTTAGAGTAGACACTTCATTTATTAATACAAAATCCTCTCCTTCAATCCAAGAGAAAAATGTGGGTTCATGGCGCAATTTCTATTTCTTGTTCTATGGACATTCCTTGCATTTTCACAATGAAGGCCACATTTTAGGCTCTTAGGGACATGTAAGGTCCACCATAATTGATTTCATATCCTTCCATCACTCTTTTCTCTACTACCCTTTGTTGTAGATTCCCTTGGGGGAAATATTTTGACATGTGAGGGATATTGAAGCACCAAACATTGAGATCTTCCACCAGATTGTTATATCCCAGAATCGTCTCTCTCTCCTTATTAGGTGGGAGAATCCGGAGTGGTGTTGGGAGTAGCATGATTTGGTTAGATGGTTATGACAGAGGTGGTATTTGGGCATTTTAATACTTTGGAGGGTAAGCGGGATTATTTCCTTGGTAGCTTTGATAATTTTTCCTAGGGTACGCACTTTGAATCCTCTTAAGGTTAACTATTTTGTTAGAGAAAATCCTAAGGATATTTTTTACTTCCTCCATCTCTATAGAATATTATGATGATGAAACTATTGTAGAGGTGGAATCTCCTTAAAAATATGGGTAGTTATATATGAACACAGGAGCCTAGGTAGAGCTTGAGACCTACACCTGAGGGAGGGGAGCTATCTCTGGATATAATGATAAAGGATTCTTGGGGAATTTTCCCAGCATATATAAAATTATTCTCCACTTTTACTGCAATATCATATGTTTGTGGAAAATATTCCCCTCCTAATAATTGGATCATGATAGAGATATCCGAGTTTAGAGATTTTAGATAAAAGATGATAGCCATACCTATTTGCGGTCTGGATAGAATTGGGATCCTTTGTCATGTCTTATGTAATCTGGTATTAAAATTAGTCATAAGCTCTTGTGGGACCTTCTTTATGTTGATAATATATTGTAAGAGAAAATATATATCTCCCTTATCATTGAATCTTCTAATGAAAAACATCTCCCAAGTGATCCCAAGTACCAATGAAGTTAGGAGTCAAATATTGGTACCAGTCAAGGGATTTCCCCTTGAATGAGGCAGCTAATAACCTTAAGGAAACATTTTTATCTAAGATATAATGTACTATAGATATCTCCACAACATCTTGAAGTTGTTCCTCCATGGTCTTAAAGTATTCACCTTTGAATTAAGACAGTGCCTTCATCACATTTTCTAGGACGGGATTCCATGCTACTGAATGTACTGGTAAGATGAGTGAACTTCCTTGATTCCGTGAGATGAATTTTCTTGGTGGAGGAGGCAGTTAATGATCCATTCTGATAGGTCTGAGGACTCTGGTTTATTTTAATAAGGGCCTATCAGGTTGAGGTGTTGAGAGAGTTCAATTCATAGGAGATGGAGATCTTTGAATCTGTCTACCTCTTATGTTTCTACCTGGAGATAACTTTAAGTACTCGAATACACCTTCTCTTTCTCTATACCACATTTGTATCATTCTCATGAATCAGAGATATTCTATTATATCTTTGTGGCTCTTTCCTACTAAAATAAGCACTCACGTGCCTCTTGATTAAGCTTTAGATTGGTCCCATCTGGCGTGCTAGGAAAAATGTTGACGATTATATTTGCATATGAACCATCAAAGTCATGGGAAATATTAGATACATGGGACTTGGCCCCTAAGATAACCTCTAAATTATATAGAAGATGGATATTCTCTACTTGTGTTGAGATGAGGGTTAAAGAAAAAACTAAAAACTATAAATCAGATCTAAGGAGATGTGCCAAA